>JAOBAS010000037.1:21813441-21824734 GCA_025311575.1 Elanoides forficatus | reverse complement strand
GCTCAGCTGGGCCTTCGGGGTAAGCCTGCAGGCACTGCGGTGCAGCAGGGCGCCGTGTGGAACCAGGAGCCTTAAAGCTCTCGAGACCTGTTCGTTTATTCGGTCAGAAGTACTACATAAATCCACTTTGTTTGCCAGTTAACTCTACTGTAAGCTAGCCGACGCTGGCTCTGGTTGCCGTTTTGTATGCTGGAACTGAAGAACACAAAAGCCTAAATCCTGTAATCAATAAATAATGCTGGTGATGTACTTAATGAAATTTTATATAAAAAGACATTTACTTCTATTAAGTATTAAGATTAAACTCTACCATCAGATCTGTAACGGAACATATTAAGAAGGGATTTTTGAGAGCAAAACTGTTTGCTACTCCGATTCTAAAGTGCAGTAGGTGCTCTTTAACTGTAGTAAACAGCAAAGCATGAATGCTGCTTTCAGACCTTCTGTTGCATGTAGAACTATGTGAGCTTGTCTTTCAATCACAGCGTGCTAGACTAGCGGTTGTCTACTTGAAGAATTATCATATGGATGCAGGGTAAAAGAAACGAGCTGCAATACGGAAAATTAGATGTTGGGAAGAAAAATTCTCACAGTGAGGGTGGTCAAATATTGGAACAGGGCCCAGAGGGGTTACGGGCTCCTCATCCCTGGAGATGTTCAAAATCCAACTGTGTGAGGCCCTGAGCAGCCTGCTCTGCCAGCAGTGCAGCAGAGGGCTGGACCAGGTGACTGCCAGAGGTCACTTCTAGCTGAAATTTTTTCAGTGATTCTGTGAAATATTTGTATCATTTATAACATTAATAGTGTGGTACTGCCAGAAGAGTGTGGAAAGTACTGAACAAGTTACTTCAGCTGTGGTGTTTTAACATTCAGCAAAGTTGTAAGAAGAAAGTGTTCAGAAAACTGAAGAGTTAAGAATAACCTCTTTCTATTTAGGAATGCCAAATATAGTCGTGGGATTACTATGAGTGTGTGATTAAGGTAACCTGTAACTTTTGCTATCAAAACTTTAATCACCATTAGGACTGTTATGCCTTCTTGGTCTCTTCTGAAGGTTAAAAGTACTTTGGTTGAATGCTTTTTGAGGTAAGCATTAAGAATCTTTGTGCCACAGATGACGACATTAAAAGTAGTCAGTGTTGGCCTACTCTTACTCATTGGTTTAATCTCAGTGGTCTACATCTGGTAGTTTTCTTCAGAAATTAAGGCCCGAGCATTCTTTTTCTGAAGCATAGCCTGCACGTGTGAGGTGCTTTTAATGTGTGTCCCACTGAAAACCCCAAGAGGGATTTTGTGTAGCTGGTGCAACACTAGGTGCCCAGAGCAGGCCAGGCCATGGGCTCCAGGGTCTCCCCTAGGACCGCCACAAGCAGTCTAGAGGTGCTAATAAGTGGATGAGGAGAGAGGTCTCTGTCTCCCTTATCTTGTAAAAAAAGATAAGGTGAACTAACCTTTAAAGTCCTAAAAATCTCCATAAAATTGTGTAAAAACTGTGAAAGTTGACATAGGAAAGTTGACATAGGTGTATGTTTCAGGTCTTACCTCTGATTATTAAGATGGAGTGATTGCCTTGCTAAACTGACTAAAAGCCACATTTCTAAAATCTTTGAGGGTTTGACATCTAGTCTCATGTGATTCACCTGTAAGATTCTGCCAGTAAATCAGAACTGATTCTTGTGACTGACAAGCATCAGAAATGGGAGGCTATGGCCTTTGAAGGAACCATATCTCATTGTGTCGATTAGCAGCAGCTGGATTTGTGTATCCTGCAATGATGAACGTGTCCTGCAAACATAATTCAGGACTCTCCAGGATTTCCGCCAACAGGTTTATTTGTCTCATTATAGAGTCTTCATTGGTGATTCCTCTGAAGCTCCTGTAACAACCAACTTCATATCAAGTTCTTTTTAAATTCCAGTTTTTCCAGACCCTAAAAAATGCCTCCTCCTAAATTATTTAGTCATGTTTCACAAATGATACTACCTGACTGTGACTGATCTCAGACAGCTAACAATTTTTTTTCTTAACATTTTCACTGGTATGTCAGACTTTTTTCCCCAGCTACACAGAATAGTCTGTGTTCTGAGATGCTGTTATATCTCATGTTTACATATGCATCATTTTACCAACTAAGTTGGTAACCATTATTTCCTGAATATCCCAGTTTGATAAAGCAGGCAGCTTTTAACAATTACTGAAAATCAAGTTTTACTGTTTGTTAGCTTCTAGAATTTGATTTAAAAGATGTAACATGCCCAAATTGCAAACTGCATCTTTTTACTGTTTTTACTAGAACAAAATCAAAATGTTTCTTACCTACTATAAACAATAGTAGAAGGCCATTCTTCAATGATTATGTCAGAATCAAAAGGATGAGGTGGCTCGTCCTGTAGCACTTCAGGCAGGTAGTATGCTACTGTCACTGACTGTGTCATCTCCGATTGAGATTCATTTGTATGGACTATGGTCACAATGGGTATTGTTATCCCCAAGTACAGTCCTGAGGAGACATACATGACTTTTAGAAAATACAAATGGAAGTCTACATATGGTGCTTGACTTCTGAATTCACACTGAATAATATAAAGTGAGTACCACAGAGCAGAGTTTCATTATGAAAAGGAATTCAGTAGGATGTTTTAGAAAATGGGTTTGTGTATTCCAAGTGGAAGTAGCATTTTATTATGCCTTGTAGTTTGTGTGTGTGTGTATATATCTCTAGAATCTACACATGCAAATATGTGTGCATGTGTGTCTGAAATGTGGTATTTGGTGAGCTCTCGTATCTTCATGTAGGGCAAGGAGTTTGACTTAGCTTCTCTCCTCCTCTTAAAAGGGTTGTGTTTATCTTGTAAACTGACCTTGTATCATGTTATAAATATTTAGGAACAAACAATGTAGGCAAGACAAGGGGGCTGCATTGTGAATTCATTTAGGATTTGCTGTTACCAAACATGTTGCTATATTTTTTGCAGTGCTATAGGAAAAGGTGGTGATTTTTGACTGTGCAGGTAGCAGTGATGACTAGGAGTGGAAACTTTGCTTCTGTACACAGTTTGAAAACAAAACTGCACTGTTCTGGAGCCAAAATTACTTTTAAATCATGTTAAAGGGTTAAAAGAATGGAGAGAGTGGGGAAGATACCCGATTAAGGAAAAGTTGTCATGATCAATGCTTTCAGTTTCTTGGAAAGAAAATTAAGGGTTGACTTGATTGTAACACATGTACTATTATGGAACAAAACACTGGGCATTGCAAAGCTTTTTAATCAACTGGAGAAGGAAAAAAATGAAAACTGATGGCTGAAGTTAAAACCAGATTAAATTGGATTGGAAAACAGGTGCACATTTTTCATGCAGGCACAAGTTATCAAGGACATGGTGGACTTGCCATTAAAGTACTTGAGTTAAAACTGGATTATCTTTCTGGAAAATATGCTTCAACTACATATATTTTTGGTGTCCACTCAGACATGCACAAGTTAAGTATCATAAACTAAAATGGAGGCAAAACATTATCGTCTCTTTTGGCATTACACTCTGAGTAGGTTCTTAGAATATGTGATTTCAGTATTGCTGTGAAAACTAAACCACTAAAATTCTGTAGCAAAAGCCTAATGCATAGCTGACAGCCTACAAAAACAGCCAGTATCAATTCTCAGGCAGCTGTAGTGGTCACAGTGCCTCTGGAAACGGCGGTTTCCCCGCAAATGTTATCTTCTAGCACGTATGCAGAGGGAGCAGCACTTTGGTTTAGACTCTGCTGGAAAGGCTGTATTATTACAGGAAAACATCCCTCTAGACAGAGTGGTGTATTTGGAAAAAGCTCATGAAAATATCTTCCCAATTAGGAGGAGCTAGTGCATAAACAAAATGTTTTAACTTTAATGTAGAATTGGGGTACCAGTTACCTGAGGAATTCTGCTCACAAATGTACCTCATAAGCTTCATAAATCCAAGGCATATGCTCTGTTCATACTGTTTTTCTTTCATTTTTATACAAGCCCACTTAGCTTTTCCATACTGACGTTTTTCGTAAAGCAGATCTCCAAGCTGCAAACACGGCAAGATAATAATTTGTATTTTAAGTTAATCACTTAAAACCTGTGCAAACAAATAAAAGTCAAACAATATTCAAGGGCTTTACTTATAGCATAGAGAAATCAGGTTTTAAGTCTCAGTGTCAGCTATACCTTAAGTGCGTTCTGTTTAATACTTAGTTCACATGTGCTTCATTTCAAGGTCCAAGCTGGTATATAGTAAGTAGATATCCAAAACCAATGCAGTGTGTGCATCTTACTTGAGTACAAGAATAATTGCATCTTTTTTCAACTGTCAGTAAAACGATCTTGAAAGGAACATGTGAATTTCAATCCTTCCTCATGTGAATTAAGAAGGGATATGCTGCTGATTGGGGCCAAAATTTATTTCAGCAGACTTCTAGGTAGCTCTCCTTTAAAATAAGGAACTGCCATCTTTTAGGCTTGTAGTATTAAGCATTTAGTTGGAATTAACATTGAATAACCTTATTTTTTATCTGTAGTTATTACAGTAGTACTAAGAAATTGCTTTCAAGCATTTAATTACAGCATAAAAAACCAGGAGTCCCAAACTGTTTAGATGAAATACACTCAATCAAATTGTGACATTTATAAATTTGAATTATATAGATCTACTTAAAAGAAATGTGACAAGAATTCTTTATACATGGTTAGTAAAGATTTTCTTGACTTGTCATGTATTTAAGGTTAGACACTTGTTTGCACATTTCCTGAGCTGTAAACAATTCACTAGACATCAGTTTCAATTTTTCATTAGAGGGTAAGATGGTTTTGATAAGATGGATTTGTAAATTGCTGCTTGCTTTGATGATGATTCATGATACAGAAGCACATGTTTGGTTTTAAATTCAGGTATTAATCTCTTTCAAGTATTCTTTGCTAAGGTTTTGTTAACATGATTGTGCAAAGAAGCAAGTGCATTGATTTAAATGAATAGGTATTTTTATTTCAAATGTCAAAATATGAGGGGGTTTTGCTAAATTAATTATAAAGTGTCACAAAGACTTTAATTCCTTGCCATCTTCCGACATTCCTGCTAGTTTCTACCTTACAAAAAAGAAAAATTCACACATGTAAGAGTGGTGAGGTGTTAAAAATGAAACATAGTTATCAGTTATAATGCTTTGCACTTATTATGTTAAAAATCCTGAAGGGTTAAAATAATTTTATAAAAAAACATATTTTTGGAAGCTAGGTATGAATACTGACAACACTGTTAAAACCTCAACTGGGAAGGGAAACAGTACCTTTTCTTTGCGCTGGATCAGAGTAAATGGGATGGTCTGTCTCTCCTGGGGATTGTTATTTCTAGTCAGCTGCTGAATTGGCTCTGCCATCTCTGTAACAAAATAACATGTACAATTTTAGATACAGAAAGGAGTCTGGGGACCTTGTTTTTGTAACAAGTTTAGTTTGCTCTTCAGTATTAATGGAGAAGGTTAACTGACTTCTGTCTCTGTACCGTTGGGAACAGATTTCACTCTCCCACTCCTCATATATTGCAATTACACAGGTGTCCATAGAAGGCTTTTGGCGGGGACCAGTCTCCTGGCTCTGTGCTGGTGTTGCCAGGAGAGGATTTCAAAATAAAAGGCAAACAAATGTTTTAATTAAGAAGTAGAAGTGAATGTGAACTTTTGTTTGTAGCTTCAGGAGACTGCACAGAACAGGACACACACTGGGCTGTATCAGCAAGACTGCAGCCAGCCGGTCAAGGGTGATGACTGTTCTGTTTGGTGCTCATGAAGCTGCATTTCACTTTATGGTACAGCAATGGCATTGATGAACTCGAGATACTTTGGTGGAGGGCCGCCCAGCTGGTTAGGGCAGGATGGAGTGTAGAAGGGGCTGGGAGAACCCCATGTGCTCAGGCTGGAGGGGAGAAAGTGAAGGTGGGGTGTGGAGGGGGGATCAAAGCGCAGTCTCTACCATGTAGTGGAAGGATATAGAGAAGACTGAGACTCTGTTTAGAGGTACACAGTGATAGGGTGAGAGGCAGCAGACATACAATTGCCATACAGAAAATTCTGATTAGGTATAAAGAAAACCCCACCAAAACCCAAAAATCACAGTGTGAGTGATCACCCACTGGGACAGGGGCCCAGAGATGTTATGGAGCTTCTGTCCTTGGAAAAATTTAAAAGTCAGCTGGATGAGGCCCCGAGCAACCTGAAACCTGAAAGTTAGGAACCTAACTCAGCAACTAGCCCTGCTTTTTAACAAGGGGTTAGACTACAGATCTCCAGGGGCTCCTTACACCCTAAATTATTTCATAGTTCTGTATTGGTTAATTCTACATATTATACCTACTCAGTGTAAATAGATGTTTATACTTTCTTTAAAAGAAAAGTGCTGAAACTATAGATGAGGGAGGAGAAAAGTGTCCTGTTAAGCTAAAGAAATAGAAGATGAGGAAACTTAAAATTCCTCAATGTATACTTCACTGAAGAAATGTGTCTTAAGAAGACGTGATTATTTAACAAAGAAATTGGAACATAGATTTGTGTCAATTGACACAAATCTCTTTTTGTTGCACAGTAGTTTTATAGGTATGTCCTGTCTGAAAGTTTTTATTTCAGTTTGGAAGGGGCAGAAGTGACTTAGAGTGAATATTAACATTCTAGCAAAGTTCAAACATAATTTACACAAAGGTGGGAGTAGAGCAAAGCAAGCTTCATAACTTGTGTTCTGTTTGTCAGGTTCCATTACACCCAGCAGAAAGAAATACAGTGGTTCGATGTCCTCAAATGGTCACGGTTACCATAAAGCACTAGTAAAGATTAAATGGAATGTCCTAACTTTAGTTGACTAATAGGGACACCCTGTGTTTTGCATGCTTCTTATGTTTGCCATTGTCTGTCGTCTTGCCCTTTGGAACGAGAAGGGCTTGGAGTACAGTCTAATGTGTCATCACTTCTGATCTCGGCTCACATTTTGGTGGCTCATTATGTAAAGGAGAGTGTTAATAGTTGACGGTTGTTGAAGAACTGTAAGCACCTGCATGCTCACTTGCCAATACTGAGATGTGCTGTGACTTTTTGAACGAGTCTCACATTTTGTAAGAAATTAAATAACAAACCTGTTCTCTATACAGACTGGGTGACACTAGCAATCACCCAGTCTGTATTAATGGTACACTTTCCAGCCAAGCTCAAATGGATAGAAAGAGAAATTATATTATACTTGCATATATAACACCAGCATATTCTAGTACTTCTGTTTTCCTACAATTTTGTCATTTAAATGTGGTTGGATTAGGTGTATTTGCAACTATGGTTATCTTGACATCAGTTCTAGCTGCAGTTCATGAATAAATGCTGCTTACAAGCTGATCCTTAACAGACAGGCTTGGAAACTCTGGATATAAGGTTAGTCTTAGCAATGGAAAGCCTCTCTTCCAAAAGAGTTAGTGTCTTGCCTTTCAAAGGTGAATTAATACAGACATTTGTGTACTTTGATAGAGGATTAGAAACTGAATTTTTTTTATGTACAGCATTTGAATGTCTGGATGTGAATTTCTGCTGTACTACCTCATGGTATGTATCAGACATGCATGAAAAGGACTAAAAAGGACTAAAGTTTCAACTGAAATAAGAGCCCTTCTCTTACGTGTTTTAAGTGCCTCAGCATCTTAAATGGAAAAGGCAGAATGATGGGGGAGAAGAGTATTAGCCATGTTTCAGAGAAGAGGAGAATTAAGATGCAGGAGAATTAACTTGGCCAAGGTCACTCAGTAAATCTGTAGCTGAGCTGGGAATCAAACCTACATCTCTTGGCATCCAGTGCAGGGGTTTTAGCTTTAAGACTATTTGGAATAGTAAAGATGGTTTTAATAAGGGGGAGAAAGCTACACTTTAGTTAACTTTAAACTTTTTTTTTTTTTAAATGTGAATGGGAAACATTTAATTAAAAACTGACATGTAAAATTGATCTCTTTGGAGGCTGAGAGAAAAATACAAGTAGATCAGACTTTCCACAGAGTACTCAAGAATTAGGAAACATTTTAGGACTCTAGAAATGTTAACTCTATTTTTAGCTTCCTTTCTTGATAAGTGTGGAGGGGTTTATATTCTTTTCTTTTCTTTTTCTTTCTTCCATATTAATGCACAGGATAGGGATTACAACTAATTAAAGTCCTTTGGGAGTTTTATTTTTCAGTTTGTGAATCCACACCTGTCAGGCAGGATGGTATAGCATTTGGATTATAAATATTTTAACCTGTAAAATTCTTTAGATTATACTGCCCAAAAGCAAGTGAGTTGCTTGGCTTACATGTCATCTGTCAGTCCAAGCTTGCAAACTTGAATACTGGTGTGACAAAACAAGGCACGATGAGTTGTAGCAGTGTAGCTAGGTAAAGGCTTGGTTTAATTCAATTTCAAAATTGTGATTACAGTTGCTACTATAGGTGGGTATTGTGAAAGAGGCAAATCTTTACAAAGGGATTTATATAGATAAGGCACATTTGACAAGACTTGTTCGTAGCAGCAAGACTGAACAGTATTTAAATTGTTGCATGTCTTAATTTGTGTCTGACTGGACCTGCTGGGAGTGCCGCTGAAGTGGGATATACTTGTCAGCTGCGCCCTTAAATAATGTACATGCACACAAAACTCTGTCATTCTAGAGTAGAGGAGACAGCCTTTGTAATGCTGGGAACCAAAATCTTCTTGCTGAAAAGAACCACTAGACATGCACCTTGGAGAGGATAATCAGGGAAGCGTAGCTCTGGGAGGTGTCTACGAGCACCGTGTTAAGAAGCAGGCTCAGTGCTGGGCTGGGGTGGGCTTCAGCAGGAGGCTGCGCCACTGGGATGACCCAGCGGTGGAGACTCTGTAGTCCTTCCCTGCACGCTTCCTTTAACCGACAGATGTTTTGGCTGTCCAGCAGCCTCTGTACCAGCAGAGCCTTGCTGACACTTACGTGAGGCAACCTCAGCAGGGGAGGTACATTGGAATTGATGGAAAACCACCTGCAATTCAGATCTCAAGTTTGATCTGGAGCCTGGGTACTTTTGACCTCAAAGCATGCTTCTCGGTGCACTGAGTATCTTTAGCCAACTTTACACTTTAGTGAGTAGATGGTTTTGATGGGTAGCAACTTTCCTGAGCTTGCTTATTAATTTCAGTTCTTACACTGAAATCAGAATTGAGAAATTTAAAAGTAACTGCTGTAGCATGTTTTTTGCTTCTACTGGGAGTGGATAAAGTGGAGTTTTCAAGTCAAGAAAGTTAGATTATACCTTTCTGCACCTTGTGTTTTCTTTTACCTTTTTGTTGCAAGGTTTGGCATAGGCCAGTCAGTCAGTCTATAGGATTAAGATCTTGTTAATAGCGATAAATTGCAATATCTGTTCACATCTCACAAAATCTTAGGTTTTTTAGAATGCTTACAGTGTTCCTGTTACCTTAAAAGGTGCTAACAAAAGCTACAAAGCAAGTCATCTTTTTGAAAGGTATATTGTCACCGTGGAACAAAACAGGTGTCAAAGCTTGTGGCAGTCCAGAGCTATTGATGAGAGGGATGGTAATATTCTTATTTTGCAGACTTTACCACTAGACTACAGGAAATACACATCCTGTTGTTAGGGTCTCAAGTGCTCTGCCTGCAGTTACCAGGCTGTCAGTCTAATAGTCAGCCAAGTAAAGTTCTTCTATTTTCTTGCATTGTGGCTTCAGGGACAGCAACTGCTTGGATGGGGCACACTAGTCGAGAGAGGTGGTCTGTTCCCTATTGACAGGGAGTATTTCTCCTCCCAGAAAGTCATCTCTGTTGCCTCTCTGTTCCCTGGGGCTCAGGTACACTTTTAGCTGACTGGATACCAAACATGGATATTAACAGTTAACTTGAACTTTGAATGGACCATGTAAACTCATCTGGCATTCTCTTAGGGTCTTCTAGCTGAGATGCAGTCCCTTCCTGACATACAGCCCTGGACAATATCTGAAGAAAAATCTTCTGTTTAGATTTTTGTAATGTTTGCTTAGTGTTACAAAGTAAACCTTTTATAATACAGTAACTAAAATGTGGTAAAATACTAGTTTTGACATATTTCCTGGACTTGATATCCTCCCTCATAAATCTTAGGAATTTCAATGCCTTGTTTCACTGCGTATCAGAATACCAGATAATTTTGTGGGAAGGAATATTTTTTTTCTGCTACACAAAGCTAGTCTTAAGGAGCAACTTGGCATCTGTGTGTTCACACCTCACTCATGCATGCGTTAAAACCTCTCCCCCTGCCTCTGTGCCCCTGTAGAATCAGAAGCCTTCAGATTTGATGTCCTGATTACAGACGCAAACCCGTGGGCTGCTGGCATGTCTTGGAACTATGAGATGGCACTGCTGGCACAGGGCATCCAAAGAGCCCCCCTAATAAGGGGGCAGTGAGGACAAGGCAAGCCAGACAACTCTGTTCAGTCTGACCTTGCCCTTCTTTCAGAACCTGATGGGGTGTTAATTTTCATTGTTAAAACATTAGAAAGATAAGATGAGACTTCTCCACGTGACTTGAAAAGGCAGTTGTACCCTCTTTGCTGTGTTGGAATGTAGAAAAAGTTTTTAAATGACAGTCATTTCATTTTGGTAGTGTCTAGCGCAGTCTGTTGTTCAAGGGTTTGCTGCTTCCCGTCCTCCTCTAGGAGGTGATTTACTTTAACAGCAGAGATGCTAAAGACTTCTCCCTACTTCTCTGTGCAGGACGGTGCAGAGGAGTTAAGCTGCTGAATGAGCTAAGTTTGCAGTTACTGTCTGCTGCTTGTTGTGAGTTACCTGACTTGTTACAGTCTTTCAGATGGTCCAGCCTTTCTCAAAACTGAAAAGAAACAACTTCTTAATAAGATAAGCCTGGGAGGCTTAGTGTCAAAAAGCAAAGTTGATCCTTTTGCTTGTTTGCTCTGTGCCATCTTTCAATTCAACCGCCTTTCTTTAAAGAACTAACCTTTTGGATAGGTACGGGAGATAAGAAGAATGCTTTTGCAGGTAGTCGATTTGAGACTGAAAACTCACATCAGTCCTTCTTGGTGTAAACGGGGCAATCCACTACGACTACGGCCGCTTCTCCAAGTTAGAAAAATCCGTTGAATCGCCCCGTGCAAAGCTTCCGCGCAGACCCTCTCGTCTCGGACGGCCGAGCGTCGCCGTCCCCCGTGCCGCGCACCGCGCACCGCCCCTGCCCTCGCCCTGCTCCCGAGCCGGCCTCGCCGCAGCCGCTAGCGCCAGCCGTGCCTAACC
>JAOBAS010000037.1:21784563-21812652 GCA_025311575.1 Elanoides forficatus | reverse complement strand
GGGGCAGTGCCGGGGGCGGTTCGGGCTGGCGGAGCCCGGCGGAGCTGCGGCAAGGGTCCCTGCGCACAGCCGGCGGTACTTTGCTAGCAGTCCTGAGGCGCTGTAGGGTGCGGGCAGTAGAGGTTTTAAAGAAGTTTGTATTTCGTATGTCTTCTCGCTGTCAGCTCAGGCTCTCTTTCCTAGCTATTCCCTTCATCATCTTTTTTTCCCCACTGCTCTTTGTGTCCCGTTAGTCCTTCTTTATTGTGACTCTCTTTTAATATTTTCAAACCGTGCTTGAAGGGCAGATCTTTCATTTTATTCAGGGGTGTCTGCAAGGTCATTCTGAAGTGTCTCCAGTTAGGAGTGCAAAAGCCATGGCTCATTTTGTTATTGAAAGTCCAGCTTTGGAAGTTGACAGCTGCACAATTTTGCCATTGCTGAGGAAAGCCTTTATGAGAAAGGTAGATGAGCAGACCTGTTATGGGGATGGCTATGGCAATTAAAGAAGCATCTGAATTTGAGTAGAGGTCTTTGTGGAGCATATTGTTCTACTTGTAGTTGTCTCTCATTCCAACTTTAATGTGAAATAAGTGTTGTGGTCCTTTTTGCACGGGCAGGAAAGGGGAACCTCTGGGCTTTTAGAATTTTAGAAAAACAGTGAAATAGTCCTCTCCTGTACACTGTTGAGATGCTTTCAGGAGGAGACCGAAGGTTGGGGATGTAACTGTTGACTCTGATGTGATGCTTAATTCCCTGCATGCACCACCCCCCCCCCCTCTTTTTTTTCTGATCAGTATCTTTCTCTCAGGCTCAGCTTTGGTTACCTAACACAGGGGCTGATCTTGGTGTGACAATGAAGTATTAATTGCCTTAGAAACCAGAGACGTGCAAGCCCTGACTGTGTACTTCTGACACTACAGACTGAAATCCTGCTGTTCCTATCAAGTGTTTCTGTCAAAGCTGACCAGCCAAGGACTGTTGTTTCTTGGAGAATTTGCAAATGGAGGAACAACCGCCAGTGGGAATGTCCTGAGAGAACAGTTCTTTCCTAGTGAATTTAGCATATGGGTTTGGTTTTTTGTTTTTGTTTTTGTTTTTTCAGAAAAGTGGAATGCACTGGTTGCAGTAAGTTAAGCAGATAGTTCCACTGTGAGGATGTTTGGCCTCTTAGTTAGTTGTGGACATCAGCATCACAGACTCTTCTCTGATCTGAAATTCACTGAGAAGGCAAATCCTTGACAAATGTAGGAGATGATGGTTGCTTAAGTGTTTGGTTGTCTGATGATTTGATTTCATGGTCAACTACCTAGTGTACAGGACCTCAAGTTTCATTGAAAATGTGCTGAAACGGACTGTCTTTTTGGGCAGTTATCAGATTTTCCTCGCAAAGGTGCTGTTGAAGTTTTTGTGGAGCATCTACATTGCTGTGGGTAGGTACCTTGAAGTAAGGCACATGAATCAATCCACATCACAGGTAGTGTCTTAAATTACATTTTAGTGCAGTACAAACACTGACTGCAGTTTTGTGGGTAACGAATTTTCCATGTGATTTTGAAACTTGGATTATTACTACCAAGTGGGGGCATCCTGGCTCTTGGAGATTTCTTCCAGGAAACCATTGTTCTTGAGAAGAGCCGACTTCCTGAGGCAACGTGTAGAGGCTCTTCCTCTGCCTATCCTGCGTAAATAATTCTGACACTTTCTCACAGAAAACAGTCCCAATTCTTTTGTTCAAGCCTTAGTTATGAGAATAAATAGTTGCTTAAATGAAATTACTTCTGTTTAAAGGATTGCTGAGCGTTGCTGCTGGAGATGGGGGGGGGAACCGAAAACAGAAAACCAGCCAGAAAAATTGTCTAAAATCACTGCTAAATTGAGTGTTGACTGGCTGCCTGTGAGAATGAGGCTGGTAGGAGCTTAAGATCTTATTTTAAAGATCCACCTGCACAAATTACTGCATGTGTATTTTATTTGTCTTTGGTTTGTGATGTGCTTAGTAATTATATACAAAGGGCTACATTTGATAGAGTACTGAAGATGTATCATGGTCTGTGTCTAGACGCTGCTATCAGCTGAGATAGAGTAACTGATTGCTACTGGAGTTGAACAAAGCTGATTTTTGTTGTATTTGGCTTTTCCCCCCCCAACTTGTTCACTTTGGGTAAGACTGTTGGCTAATGAACAGTCACTCTTGAGATAATAGGGTTTTGGTAGTGCTGTATTCTTGGTGCTTTCGTGGCAGGTTGTATCTCTGAATGTAAAAGAAAAACAAATGTTCAGCCTTGCAAACTGAGGATGTGAAACACCCTTAGTAGGATGCTTCTTTCAGTCCTGTGGCAAAGTGATGACATTTACTGAATGGCAGATTATATAGAAAAGTCACTTATCTCTTATAACTTCTCAAGTGAAAGAGTAAATATGTACTCAGTGAAATTAATTGAAAAGTAAAAACTGTAGGCCGCCTTTTTTTTTTTTTTTTTTTTTTTGTAACTTTTAAGAAATGAAAAATGCTGCGATGGGAGAAAAACAAGATGTTAGAAGAGGACAAACTATTCTATCTTTTTGGTGAATGCTAGCTTCCAGGGAGGAAGGGTATATGTTCAATGTGTAACAGATTCCTGGGGAGTGGGAAGACTGTGAAGTGTCTGAATGAGTTAATATAAACGTGACAACAAAACTTTCAGAGGCACCAAGATCGTTACTAGGTTGATCGGTATTGGTTTTGGAGAATTATAAAATCAGCTTACAAACACTGTACCCTGCTGTGTCCCTGTTGCTTTATTTTCAGTATTGGAAAGGTAAGAAAATGTCAGTAGAAAGCTTGCACAAAATAACACTTTTCTCTCTCGTGTTTAGAGTTTGTTTGTCATGCCTCTGAAGTTTTACAGGGAGAATAACTAAAACTGAGCACTAGTCATAGCTCCAAATACCTTTCTTGGTTGCCTTCCCTGTTATAAACCCACGTTCTTTTCTGCTAATAATTGTCCTCCTTCACTTCTTTGATGTACTATACTGTGATTTTAGAGGCTTCATCAAATGTTACAATAAACTGTTCTCACTCTGGATGTAAACTTTATGTACTCCCTGTGCCTGAAAAGTTTCTTTACAGTTGGGTAAAGGATGTGTGTAAGCTGCCCTAGTACATCTGTGAGACGTGCTCCCACGGCCACGAGGCTGGCCGGGTCTCTGATCACCACTGGGCTTCACGACCTCCGGTATTTTCTTTTTTGATGGAGTCTAAAGACTCAGTCACTCAACCTGGAGTTACAGTTGGCAGACACTAAACATAGTTTGTTCCTGGGATGTCCTCCTGGAAGTTACTTTTAGGAATATTAGGTTACTGCACTGACACTTCTCAAGGTAGCACACTCTGTGAAACCCAAACCTTTCTAGTTTCAGCCCTAAAACAAAGCAATGAATGATGCTCTAGATCTTCATCTAACCTTCACTGGAGCTGCTGCTCCCTAGAGCTTGTAGAAGGGCTTGGTTGATTTCATATCTTCCTGCAAAATCAGTTTGCTCTCCCCCGGGACAGTAGGATCACAATTCTGTTGTGAAGACTTGTGATAAATACACTTTCTGAGCTGGCTTTCCAGCTGTGGGTGGTGGGGCCAGAGCCTGGAATAAGTCTCCTCTTTCCCTTTCTTGTCTTCCTTCACTCTCTTTCTTGAAAACTTGAAAATCTGGAGCAGAGAGCGGGAGCAGCATGATGCCCATGTGGTGCATGACCACAACAAAAATCTGGATTTGTGTTCTGGAGCTGCTTGTGCTACTTCCCTGCTCCTGGCTGTAGTGGTCCCTTGTTAAGGCAGACCAGTGTGTCAGTGGGGCACGTTAACATTCCTGCACAGCTCTAGGTGTGCACCGACAGACAGCGTAGTCTCATTTTCTTGCACACCAATTCTGCGTCTGCCCCAGCGTGTTTGGAAGGGGTCTGTGGCATGTTGGGTGTTGAAAATGCTGGAGCCGGCTGAGTTGGGAGAGCAGGGGAAGGAGATGAAGGGAAGTGGCAGCTCTATTTAAGGGCAGTGTGACTGTATAAACCTGGTCGGGTCTGTCAGTTGAGGCTGGGAGCACTGTGAAGAGCTTCCTGGTGCTTCACCTTTCCTGTGGATAGAAGTGGACCTTTCGAGTCTGTTTTGTGAAGATACAGTCTACTTAGTGGCTGGTTTCTTTCAAACCCTACCTTCTGTACTCTGAAAGAAAAGCACTACAAACGGTTAGTTATGTGTGGCTGATTTCTTGTTTTTCTTTGGTAAAGAATGCTTGTAAATCTGCAGTAAAATAATTAGGCCAGGTCATTTGTTTAGAGCCTTTGTTTTATATTGCACCAAGAGAAAACAGGTTAATAGCAGTTTTTAGTGAGGTGTAGCTGAAATAGTAACAGTTCTTTGCCTTGCCAGTTCTGCTTGTAATACACGTGGTAGTCCTTTGTAGCTCCAAACAGCAGATCTTAAGCTAACCTCAGGTACAAGCTTCAAAAAAAAAAAAATCAGGGTGGTTTGCTGCAGAAGATACCTCATTCAGCAAAAACCTTTATGTTCATGGCAGGTTTAGTGCAGTATGGGATAGCTTTACCAGTTGTCTTTTATGTATTGGTAGTAAATCCGTCAGCTTTTTGAACTCAATTTAGTTAGCTAGAAAAAGCCATGAGTCCTAGTAAGCAATTAATTTAAATTAATTCTACAGTTCTGTTTTTTTAATGGGTAACATAACACTTAAATGTTTTGGAAAGATTGAGAGGACTTCCCAGAAGTATTATCTTTTTAATTAAAAATAAAGGTATGGAAGCAAGATAAATGTAATCACTCTGAGTAGTGCTTGTTTCTGTATCTCTTCTAAGTAGGTTATGTTTACTGTTCCTTATTAGTTTTGAAGCTCCAGGTGACTGGATCCTGCTGTCTTTCATAATAGTCTTCCTTGGTTTGTTTTGCAGAAGCTGATTAAATCAGACAGGGGTGTACATTGAGCAAACAGTGACAATATAATTTTCTTACACGTTATAAAGTAGGTCAAGGGATGAGACTTAAAAGTACATGTAATGGAAATTTCTTTTTTAAAAAAAGCTATGCAACAAGTATAGGTGATAATAAACCAGTGCTGAAATATTATACTTACACGGGCATTACTTTTTAATGAAAACATTAATTTCTTTTCTAGAGAAACATGTTTGTGTTCACAGACTGATTCCATTTCCACTACTTGAGACATAGTTTAAGCTTGATCTTCAGCATTTCCAGTGTCCTCATGTCCAACTGTTTAGGGTTTAATAGGAAGGTAAAATGCTATTTCAGTGGTATCCCATTAAAATAAAAAGCATTGAGTTATCCCTTGCATGGTTGACATTTTTAATTTTTTTTTTTTTTTAGACACCTTTTTTTATAAGCTGGCACAGACATTTCTGTCTATGTCCTTTTAAAGTGACTTGTCTAAAACCAATCACCAAGTGGCAGATCTAAAACCAATACAACAATAACAAACTCTTTGGTAAAAGACAAAGTTTTGAATTTTAAATGCTTAAAACTAAACCAAATGTGAGAAATTAATTTCTTGTGCATTTCCAAGTGGCTTGGTGAATGTTTGACTGTATTTTAAGAAAAGATAATTTGATTTCCTTTTTTTTTTTTTCCTTTCCCTTTCCTGCAGAAATTCCTAGCAATATTGTAGCTTCCAATTGGTGTTTGCTTGTTGTTAGTGGTGTTAGTGGTTTATTTGGTCTAATTAATCCATTAGTTTTAATTAGAAGGAATGATTTGGTATGGAGTCTCTTGACTGTGCTTTATTTTGCCTGGGGAGCCATGTGAGGCAGTGTCCCAATCTGCCTGTATCATAGAATCATAGAATGGTTTGGGTTGGAAGGGACCTTAAAGATCATGCAGTTCCAACCCCCCTGCCATGGGCAGGGACACCTTCCACTAGCCCAGGTTTATCCCAAGCCCCATCCAACCTGGCCTTGAACACTGCCAGGGATGGGGCAGCCACAAACTCTCTGGGAAACCTGTTCTGTGCCTCACCACCCTCACAGTGAAGAACTTCTTCCTTACCTCTAATCTAAATCTGCCCTCTTTCAGTTTAAAGCCATTACCCCTTGTCCTATCACTACATGCCCATGCCCTTGTAAAAAGTCCCTCTCTGGCTTTCTTGTAGGCCTCTTTAGGTACTTTACCTGTAGGTCAAGGCAAACCTGAAGACAGGGGTTTGACGTGCCTGGGGGCCCTGTGGCCGCAAGTGGATGTTCAGTCCACAGAGCTGGTCTGACATCAACTCCCACAAGAGACGTGAGCAGGCAGTGCTCCTCGCCACCGTCCTGCCTTCCGAGCTGCTCCCACAGGCCTCCCAGCTGCTCCTGTGGGCATCGCCCGTTGCCCTTCCAGCCGGGAGTGGATGAGCCAAGCTGGGTTCCTGTGGTCAAAAGCAGCAAGCTGCCTGAGATGTGGTATCCCAGTCTGAAGGCCCAGACTAGGGAAGAGGAGGACCTTAAGATGCAACAGAGCATTCAGAATTTAGGCTTTGTTTCTATTATTTCTCAGCAGCATTTATCTGTTATAATCTGCTTAGCCTCCTGACTCCAGCTAGCTGTTTTTGAAAGACCTGCAGGCAAGGAGTGGGCAGTGTGGAAATTCCCCAGCACATTGTTTCCCCAGTTTGGCTGGTGCTTTCACAAGTTTTCCTTCACCCTTCCAAAGTTCTCTTTGCATTTTTGATTCTTTGGGGGATTGATGCTTCTGTAGTTGACAATGGCAATTATTCCCATCCCTTTTCTCAGGATTTGCCACTTAATGCCACATAGGCACTATACACAGAGTAAGAAGCTAAAGGAATACCAAAGTATAAAGATAATCAAAACAAGCAGAGAAAAGTCGTTAAACTAAGCTGCCAGTGCCTTGACAGGGTATGAGTAGAGTGTGCTGTTAATAATACTTATGCATCCTAACAGGCTCTAAAAACCCAGCATACACTAGATGTGTGAAGAAGACAAATAGAGTGTTGTTACTTAGTGCATAAACATGCACTGCACTTTTACAGTTGACTTTCTTTTCCTGTTAGGGCATTTTTGTCTTCGCAAACTGAAGACTTAGTTAGATCAGTATTGTTTGAGGCCTGAAAGTTAGACCTGTTTTTATTGGTTCGGTTGGATTTGATTTTCAGTGGGCTGAAAGAACAGCAGTAAAGGCATTAGGCTTTTGTTATGCTATAGCCTTCTCGGTGCAGTTCAGCTGAACTGCTGTTAAAATGCCTGGAAAACTTGGGAAACACTGGATGCATGTAAGCAGCTATTGGGAACTATCTGCTATGAAACTAAGTCAAGACTGCCTTTGGAGAAGCTTGTTATTGTGCACTAAGATGTTTTTGGTGCTACTAGCCAAGTGGGCCAACAGATTGTAAGTAATTTTTATAGAACAAATCTGATTACTCCAATTATTACAGAGTTAGCGCTCATGCAAAGCTAAGTCTGTGTAAAAAATCACGACCACCTAAGGCAGAGAAACAAAGAGGAAAAACAGGATTAAGATGAATTAGTGCAGGTCAGTTCCCTTGTTTCACCAATGTGGAAAGCAGCTACATGTGATGCATAAAAACAAATTGTCTTTTGGCATGGCTGCCGAAGGAAATGGGGCACGCTGCTGTGCTGGGCCCATCTGCTGGATGCTCATTCCTCTCTTCTCATCTCCTGACTCCCATCCCTTCCACACACAACTTTCTAACCTGTTGGCTAGTCTTCTGTCTGTGGTAATTTAGAGTTCTCAAAGCTGAATACAAGCTTTTTGAGACTAAAATGCTGTTGAAGTTAGGGTTACCAGTAAGAGAGGGAGCTGCAGCATGAGTTCAGTAGCTGGTTACCCATCCCATTTCGTTTCCTCTCTGCACAGTCAGTACTTGTGCAATTACAAAAGCACAGTGTGCGTTTCCACTTCTCAGTTATTTGATGGATATGGGTTTATCTTGGGGCAGGAGGGTGTTTGTCTGTAGGGTGGTGGGCACAAATCTTCAGGGAACCAAGTTGTAAAAATTCTGCAGGTTTTAGAAAAAATTTTGTAAATTAGCCTAGAAACATTCTGATAATGGAGAACCTTATGGTGAGGGAGAGCACCAGCTTGTCATCTGGTACAGCAACAAATTATTCAGAAATCAGTACAGTTTGTTTTGAAAAATGCTATGTTTCAAATAAAATAAACGAGCTGCTTATGTTCTGTTGTGCAAGATCTGCAAAAATAAAACTACTTCAAAGGGCTAAATACACATACCTTCACATCTTTTTTTATACTTCTGTGTTTTCTTTGCAGGTGCTAGAAACATTTGCTGGACGCCTGATTAAAATGGGAGTTTTAGCAAGGCGGGATATTCCCAGCCTTACAAAGTACCAGATAATTCTAGCAAGAGACCAATATAGAAAAAACCCTTCTTCACAAAGTGTGGTAAATGTCTTCATTTATTTCACTTCAATAAAGTAGTGAATAAATAATAATATACCATAGCATACAAAGTTTCCTGATACATTTTTATGTTAGATTTCCTTTGTAACGATTCTATTTTTAGCTCTGGAATAAAATAAGCCTACTTATTTTCCACATTTCTTGATGCTAATATAGGAAAGTTAAGGAAAAGATGAAGAACTCAGTTTCCAAACTGAAATTGTTTTGAGAACTTAGATTGTAATTACTGACTGCCGAGTTTACACTTTCCCCTCAAAACTACATTAGTATTCCTATTTTTCTGTAAATTATAATGGGATGTTCAAATTTTGCAAACTTAAAAAAGAATATTACTTAAAATAATAATAATAATAAAAAAAGACTGTATAACTTAAAAAGAACAATGGGAAATACACTTCACAGTAGGCAAGCCAACTTTCCTGACTTAAATTTTGTACCTTGGGTAGACGTGTCAGAAATATCTTGTTTTGCGAAACACCGATGGATAGTTCAGCTGTCAGATTTTGAGTGTTGCTGCATCAGAAAGTAATGAGCTAATCCTGGACGATAATACAGGTATTTCGGAGATCATTTTGGAGGTGGAAAGAGTTTGCCTTCATTGATCATTAAGAATTGTGTAACCTGTTTCCTGAAGGTTTTGATAGACAGACTACTCACTGTGCATTAGTTTGTGTTTTGGCTCTATTTCTCAGATGTCAATCTTATTTTCGTCAGAAGAATTGCAGTATGATTCTGCTGCTTATTGACTTCCTAATTTAATGATAAGTTTGTTTTGTTTTTGCAGGGAATACATCAAGGCATAATTGAAGGAGATTTTGCACTTTGTATCAGTTTATATCATGGTTATGAGCTGCTGCTGCAAATGGGAGTACGGTCATTATTTATCTACCTTGGTGGAATTATGGATGGTTCAAAAGGTGAAATGCCTTCAGAAATATCCTTCCTTTTGTCTCCACTCCTCCTCGTCTGATTTACCCCATCTGTATGGCTAGTTTTGCACAAAACAGCTTATATAATGGATGGGTTGCAAATGTAATTGGCATTTTGTTCCCTTTAATCCCTATTGGAAATACGTTAGCACAATGTTAAAGATAGAGTATATTTGGGAAAGCAAATGTGTTTATATGGTAGCAGTTCTGAAAACAATAAGGCACAAAGGGAACTCAGAGTAAGTGGCAGTAATATCTCTGGAGAGACAGAGAATAACCATTAAAAAATTTAAACTGAGAAATCGTTTGCTCTTGTAAAGCAATTCCTCCCACCATAGCAAAACTCATGTGCATGAGTTTTAAGCATCAGATTTAAACACATCACACTAGAAGTTCTATTCTGGCTGTGCAACATCTTCCATACTCACTAAGCAAAGTATAAAGTTGTTATTGTCTTTCTCTGTACCTCTTCTCATTTTCTGAAATGAGAGGATAAGAACTGTGCACACTATTCCAGATGTGGATACAGCATGAATTCATACAGTGATGCAATAATGTTTCTGATCTGGCCTCAGTTTATTTTCCTAATTCTATAGCTGACTATTGTGAGTCTTCCGCAACTCTCCACAGTCATTTTTAAACCTGTTGGGTCATCACTGCGATCTGGAAGACCTGATTTGGTACTGACATCTTTTTTTGAGGGGACAAATTTGAACATAGCAATGTCAGTCCAACTGCAAGTTTCTTTTAAACACTGGATGTGGGAGGGGAAGGTTCCAGCTGTTCAGATTACCTCATGGTGTGGTTCTCAGGTTTCCTGCTTCATTTTTGGTTTACACTTAGCTGTGTAACTGTGTGGTAACTTACAAAAGCTAGTTCACCTACAGTACTGCTTAATTAAAATGAAATTGCTTTGTCCTACGTCTGAACCAAAAACGTACAGTGCATGCTTCATGTTATAGAATATCTATAGAATATATTTTTAAGAGTATGCATGTGCTAATAATTGCTCATTAATTTTGTGGTTTTGACATTTTTACAATTTATTACTTTTGCATGTGCAGATTTTTACATTTCTGATGGTGTAGCGCTGTTAGACCTAGGCACCAGAGAGCATTTCATGTATTTCCTAGTTTCTCAGATTCCTTAAATCCCTGTCTGCTATTGAAAAATGACTGATGGAAAATAGTTATAATAAATAGGTCTCCTGTACTGGTGTTCTGGTAAGTTTGGTTTCTGGTTTGAGTAGAACAAAATTCTTTTCAACATTGACATAAAATCATTCAAGGAACTTCTTAATTTTAGCTTTTAGTGTAGGTTCCCTTCTCTTTGAGTAACTGGCATTACAATTTCATAGAATCACAGACTCATAGGATGGAATCACAGACTCATAGGATCACAGACTCAAAGGGACCTTTCAAGACCATCTAGTCCACCCCCCCTGCAATGAGCAGGGACATCTTCAATTAGATCAGGTTGCTCAAAGCCCCATCCAGCCTGACCTTGAACACTTCCTGAGATGGGGCGTCTGTGACTTCTCTGGGCAACCTGTTCCAGTGTCTCACCACTCTCATTCTTTCTGGATTGAATGGCTTTTGGTGCTAAATGGTTGATGTAAAACTTTTTAGTTTACCAGCAGGACCAGGCTTCTGTCTCTACATATGTTTTTCGTGTTTAAATTCATGTTTTCATGTTTAAATTCTGTAATGGCATCTTCCCTGAAAAAATACTGATGCCAAACAATGTTTATTATACTTTCTAAAGCTAGCATGTATCTTTTAGCTCTTGAAAGGACCTTGCTACTTTCTTGGAAGCTTGTCTTTTGGATAGCAAAAATTATATTCACTCCAGAGATTAAATACTAAGGTATTTCAACTTTTTACAAAGGGTTAACCCGTACGAAGAATGAACTTGGTCGTAATGAGGACTTCATGAAGCTGTATCAGCAGCTTAGAGACATGTTTTCAGACACGTCTGTGGCTTCACTGAATGGAAATGTTTACAAGAGTAAAACAGGTAAGTATTTCCCTTTTAGAGACAGAATATTTACTTTCTGTTTAAATGAAACAGTAGATAGCTCTACATAGTTTATAGATGCAGGAAGCTATTCATTGTGATACACTTGGCTAGTATTCTTCATGCCAGATTTTATCCTCAGACTCTTATCTATCTGTCTATCTATCTTCTCTAGGTGGTTTTAGCTACCTTCAAAGAAGGTATGTTTGAAGTTTTTAATTTGATTTAAGATGGAAGGTTAAAATATTACTGTTTGACTATATATCTTTTACAGTGTGACAGTAACATCACTTGCTCAAAAACTGGGTTTAACAAATGTGCTTCTGTAAGTAATTTACTAATTTGTTTAGGTGAATGCAATTAGAACTAGTGTCAGGAATTTGTATGTCTGACTTGGAGAATTAATTTTTTTTTACTTAGGTCTTTAATTGCTTTATTTCCTTTTCAGTGTTTGAAAATAAAAAGGAATTTATCTACAGCCATCCAAAATTAAGAAAATTGGAGGAAATTGTAATAGAACACTTCAAATCCTGGAAGAAGGGATGTTCTGGTACGTACTAACAACTCAAAAGAAAAAGTATCTGAACAGTTGAACCTGAGGATGAAAACAAATAATATCCTACTGATTTATTTTCTAATTTGTTCAAGTGCTTCTTTATTGTTTTGTATGTTTGTATATCTTCTGTGTGGAAAAGTCCTCTTTAGAAAGACTATACCATAACATTTCTTTAAGAAAAAACAGTCTGTAAGTTATCATTATTAATTTGACATAAACTGTTCTAACAGCTTAGTAAAACAGTGATAGTAAACTCATTCCTAGTGCTACTATGTCTCATGATCTTCATAGTCACAGAATTTGTTCTGGAAACCATCTCTCAGTGCAGCGCTACCATTACCTCCTGCAAAGTTATATGCAAAATATTTATGGAGCTTAAGGATAAAAGTTTTGATATCCAGCCTGTTGCAAAGAATGACAAACTCTGAGGCATCAATTTGAAGTTTAAAACCTCCAGTTACATTAATCTTTTTCTCATTCTTTTTCATCTTGACTGAAAGGGAGAACAAAAATATGTCCTACAGTAGCATGAGATTAAGCAGCAAAATATTCTGAGTCATTCAGACGTTTTTGGTTTCAGAAAGTTTTGGCTTCTTGATCCAGTGGTTGCTTTTGGAATAATGACATCAGTAACAATTTTTTTTTTTTTTTTTTTCCAACTTCTTCACTTTTTTCCTTGTCTGTTTGGATCTTTGTGCTCTGTGAAGTTCTGATAATTTCTGACTTGCTGTTCCATTTTGTCATTGGGTTTTTTTGTTTGGGTTTTGCAGGGTTTTTTTATATATTAGAGGCTTGATTCTCAGAATACGCTTCAGGTGACTGCTGCTTTCTAGTAGGCAACTTCAAGTTTCTTCATATCCGTTTTTGTTAGTTTATAGTATGTCTAAATGCATTTAATCAAATTACTTTTCTTCTCCCCCTTCCCTTCCATCCACACTTCTTTCCTCCCTGCCTCCCGCCACACCTCTGTCTTGTTTCCTGTAAGACATCTGTCTAAGCTATTGCCTTTTGTTTTCAAATTCTGTATTCTGTACTAGAGTTACTTTAACTAAGTTTCTTATTTAATATTCTTCCATCTTCTTTTGCATGGATTTTGCTGTCATATGACTCCCATCAGATATGTTTTTCCTTGCAGTGTTGGTCAGACATGTCTGTTAATATTACTATCAGGTAATTAATATTCAAGTGTTTTGATTTTGTTTTGTGTCTGTGTGTGTGAACTTGGAAGTGAGTAGGCATCAATTGTAAGTCTTTCCCATTATAAATACAAAATTACAGTAACCGTGCAAGAAGAAATATGTAATCTTTTATAGCATAATTGGTGAGCTGTGGTAGAATATCTAGTCATATCTTGAGCTAGCTATGTTAGGTTTTCTTGCTGGACTTCCTTGCTCCTGATCCCTGGAACCTCCTTTATCCTCGTGACTAACACACAAGGCAAGGCCATGGGGAATATAAAGCAGTGTCCTGAACGCAGTTCTCTAGATGCATATAGTCAAATTGAAAGCAAGTACAAACAACTGGTCCTGAAATCTTGAAAAGCAAGGCCAGAAAGCACTTTACAATTTGCAGTCTGATCACAAAGTTGGATGCATTCTAGTAACTTAGGGAATGTATTAAGCTCCAGATTGCATCTTCTAAGCTTATACATCTCCAACCCAAATGCACTGGGCAGTTGATGGAAATAGTGAGACACTGTGATTTTATTTATTTGCCTTATTATTCACTGTGTCATAGTGCCTCTGATGATACCTTTTGAGCAATAACCCGAAACCTGTATTTCTACCCTTACTCCCTGTTTCTTGCAAGTAAACTCTACATTCACAGGTACACAAGCAGCTACACCCTAAATTCTGGTTTTGGACTCTGACTGAATAGAGTACACACCCGTGTCCTGATTTCTCACTCCTCCAGACAAGAATTTGTCATGAGTCTGTCAATAAAAACTTGAGTACTTATTAAGATTCCAGACATAATTGCATGTATCTTTGCTCCATCAGAAGGCTCTGAAATAAAAGCCTAAATCATTATGCGAGCAGTGGAAAATATGTTCAGCATTTGTTTCAGGAACACATGCAAGTGTGCATTATCTCTAGGGGAAAAAAACAGAAGCAAATAAACCCCCTGAACTTAACTCTGCTTTGTTCCAATTATGCATTACTGAACTACCCTAAATCATAATTTACTGTGTTCATGCCTGTGTAATTTTTAAAACTAACTTCTTCTGCAAAGCATTTTCCTTGGAAAGCCCTACATTTGAGACAGAAAAGGAGAGTATTAATAACCTGTCATTAGCCATATCAGGAACAACACTAGCTCTTTTTCCACCATTTGAAATGAAACCTCTCATATAAGAACTTGTGGGAGTAGTGCCAAGTTGCCTGTGCGAACTCTGAACATTTCTGACTAGGGATCAAAGAGGTTAAGTTTGAGCTTCCTGACCAGGTAGCTATTGCCCCTGCTTTGCAAGATGCACTTACCAGCAATTTGGATAAGTGCAAGATAACATTCTGGCCAGCCCTTAAGAAATGTTGGCTCAGCATAATGAGCTTCTCCCAGCTAATCTTCCATACCTGGATTACTTGTCAGATTGATTATGGGCTGCTAATGTCTTGAATTTTCTAAGTCTGGTTTTGGATAAGGTCAAGGAGGTAATGGCAGCAGTATAACATTTTTTACAGTACAGGGACAGATGCTACTGAGCGTTACTGCTATTCAAATCATGAGAATATACTAAAAATAGATATAGAATAATGTTGTTCAGAATAAAGTTAGTGGAGGAGAATAATATGAACTCAGGTAAGTAAGATATATCCAACCTGCAGTTATTCTGAAATATATAGTTTGTCAGTCTGCTCAGGATGGCAAATTATGCAGAACATTATATCAGTGTTGCAGTTGTCTGGTTTCTAGCTAAAAATATTGAATCATATTCATCATTTCATTTCTAGGCCTTCACTGGGGACTGGTTTCTGTACTTGACAGATGACCTCCAATATAGCCTGAAATTTACTGAAACAGTGCAGTAGAATATTACAGAATAATTTTGACTAGTTAGAAGGGACCTCTGGAGATCCTCTTGTCTAACCTCCTCAGCTCTCAGCCTCAAGAGTGAAATTTCTTTTGACCAGAGGCAGCCATCTTCATAATCTACCTGTGAATTCAGGGCTCATCTTAAAAACAAATGGCCAAAATGGTTAGCTTCAGCTTCTCCTTTTTGACTTGAACTGCTGAAAGCATTTCTGCATGTAGATATGCACAACTAAAAACTAAACTGAAATTTCTGATAGCTGGTCAGGAAGATTATAGATATATACTTATCTGTTACACTTAATGCTTTAACTTCAAGAAACAGCTTGATACTGGAATTACAGGCATAGCATGAAACTGTTGTCAAGCACCAACTGACTGTTCTTTGTATGTTCAGGGAAATAGCTTTTTACACATTCAGTTTTGAGAATTTTAGTTCCTTGTCTAACATTTCTTTTAGTGAGATAAAGGTGTTTTGTGGAGAATTGTGTAAAAGAGGAGATCTTTTATTTGATTTCATCTGAAGGCTATGTCTAGGTAATCCATGCAGGCTGTGCCAATTTCAGTTATTCTTTATATCCTTTTAGGGATTCTCTTTTTTAACATGCTAGCTTTTTACTTTGTAGCATGCAGTAATGGGCATGTTGTTTTAGTGTTTGGATAGGATAAACAGCAGCTGGCTGTTGAAGACTTGCGCGTTGTTTAGATAGCTTTCGCTTGTACTCATGAAGGCAGATACCCTTATATGTTAAAAAAAAAAAAAAATAGTTGAGCACCCAGAAGATGAAATCCATGGTGGCATAACATAAGAAACATGGCTTTGGTCAAAGGCACCTTGCTAAGAAACCGTGTATCAATGCGATTATTTTTGGCTTTTCTTTGAAAAGGGAAAGGTTATCTTTGCTATTGAAATGAGAGATATAACCAGTTGTGATGACAGATCACTCGGAAGCAATAGATTATGCTATTAAAGGAAGTTTTTGCACATTTCTGCTGTCATGAGGATCCTAAGCAGTAGAACTAGAGACAACTTGCTGCAATAAATCATAGAAAGTTGATTACATATCTAATTCCACCATGCTGAATCCTAGACTAATGGTAACTTTTTTATTGCTATGTATTGCTAACCTCATCTGACTCTGGGCATTTAAGTAGCAGATTTAGAAGTCACATTGTAGGGTCTTTGGAAGAAGGCATCTTAAACTTTATTTCAACACACTTGCCATCAAACCTGAGATTTTCAAGGTAACATTAGTAATGGTACCTCAGATATAATAAATTCTTGCCATAGTTGGTGTAAATTCTCCAAAATTAGAATACTGCTTTGATTCCAAAGAGGAATTGTTTGAGCGGGTGTATCTTGGAGCATTTTCCAGGAGGTTGGTCTAAATAGGCTGAGAGGCTCCTAATTGTCAGTTTCTCTACTGTTTGTTTGTTTGTTTATTTATTTACTTAGATTTTTTAAAAAAATGAAATTTCTTTTAAAGAAAATGTCTTTGAAAAAATCAAATACAGTATACTTGGACAAAATCTTCCCATTAAGTGAGATGAGAGCTGTGAATGTATAGCTTGTGGGTTGACCTCTCCTTTTTTATTGGCAGTTATTTTAAAATCATGCATAAAAATGCTCTTCTGGCTTTTTAAAATTAAATAGATCAAGTCACAACTGAAAGCACATCTGTGGATGCTGCGGATACCAGAGTGATGATCTTTTCGTCATTTCGAGATAGCGTGCAAGAAATTGCAGAAATGCTTTCCCGGCTCCATCCAGTTGTTAGAGTAATGACATTTGTTGGCCACTCCACAGGAAAGAGCACAAAAGGCTTCACACAAAAGGAACAACTTGAGGTAAAGAAAAGATGAGATTTGTGTTAGGAAATAGTGATAAAGAGTATTAATTGTGTAAATAACTACATGAGTATTGATGTATGGCAGTGACTGAACTTTAAAGCATCATTAGTAAATTCCTATGTAGTTCAATTGCTTTTAGAATGTCCAAAATTATAATCACTGAACAGAATGTAGTAGGAATTTCTTATACATTTACATTATATTAACAGCTGCTAAGTTTTATATATTTGAAAATCTGGGGAAATACTCAAATACTTGCTTAGGGGATTTTTTTTTCTTGTAGGAAGAAGAAATAAGATATATCCTTAAATTTTGATCTAACAAAGTTTAAACAAACAAACAGACAAAAAAATCCCAAACACTTCCCTCCCCCGCCAAAAAAAAAAGTTTAAAAAAAAAAAAATTGCAAAGTTGGGAAGATCAATTTAGAAGAATGCCATGGTTGGAGTCAGAATAAGGTGTGCTTTTTTTAACTTTGTTTCAGAACTGAAGAGTTGTTATGTGATGTTGATAACATTAGTGCATGGCATTTGATCACAATATAGTAGTTGACAAATTCAGAAGGTAGTTTTATGATATAAATTAATTTTTTCAACTTCTATCTGAACCTAGAAAAACTGCAAAGCGTGTATAAGGGGCCTTTTGGCTAACCTGTTAAATCTAATTTTAATCATTTATTCAGGTGGTAAAACGCTTTCGTGAAGGTGGGTATAACACTCTGGTCTCTACCTGTGTTGGGGAAGAAGGCTTAGACATTGGAGAAGTTGATCTCATCATCTGCTTTGACGCTCAGAAAAGTCCAGTTCGCCTTGTGCAGAGGATGGGCCGAACAGGGCGCAGGCGTCAAGGCAGGATCGTTGTCATCCTCGCCGAAGGGCGGGAGGAACGGGTGAGTATGTGGCTTTCTTCTCGCTGGCAAAACAAAGTGAGTTGTTTAGTGTGTTACAGGGAGCTATATACTGTACAATCCGGAGCACTCCTAGCAACATTTTAACTGTCCCTACAGGAAAGTATAATAGCCCACAATATTCTAAAAATACATGCACTTTCTCAATGTGAAGGGCTTCAAGCCTTTGTTCTTAATAACAGTTACTTTGTAAATGATAAACTGAAACTCAGAAAATACACGGGTTTTGACAAGGGTACAGAACGATGTGTGGAAGAGATAGGGATGAATCTCTGAGAGCGGGAGGACTGGAAGCATCTCGCTCTGAATTGCTGACGACACTGTGCTTTCAGACAAGTGCTTAGTGGTGGCACACTTGCGTATGAGGTCTGAAGAGATCAGCTTAAGTGGAAATCTACTTTTGCTAAATTCCTGAACCTCAGCATTCAACTCGGAGTATAATTAATCATCCCTGAGTGCAGGCTGCCCCTTGGGAAACTAATGTACCAGTGGAAGCCTGAGCTGCGAGTTGTGAGCCAGGGGAACCGATCCTCAGCCGTACCTGCGCACGGCCCAGCTTCATCCCGCAGCCGCACCATTGCTACGTCTGATCCAGGGAAGCTGGTGGGGCAGGGTTCAGGTGGGAGGAGGCAAGGCAGTCCCCACTGACATCACTTGTCGGCGAGATTGGTTGCGGAGTGACAGGAACCTGCATCTTTACAGTCTCGTTGTGTAACCCCTGTTTGAATGCAAGGCATTTTTAGGGTGCACCTCACTGTTCAGGATGAAAATGGGTTTTGTTCTTTGCTGGCTTTGTTTACTTGCGAGGTCGGTTCTGAGTTGGATCAGGTTTCATGACAGAGAAGCTTGAGATCTGTGTAAGCTAATTGTAAACCCAAAATTTCGGAATCTTGCTATTATTTCATTTATTCTAGTCAATGTTGTGCCTCTGGTTTAAATTTGTAGGTAGCAAGGATTTAATTCTAAATGAGGGCCCAAAGAATCCTGCCTGAGGAGAAAAGCTGCTTTGAAGGGATGAAATTTAAAAATTATAAAAGCGAATGGTATTTGTAAATAGATATTTTCTCATGCTGCTTATGAAGACTGGTTACTACTGAAAGCTTTGCTCTGTAATGGGATATTAAAATGGTCCCTTAAGTTCCTTGGAGTTTCACTTGAGTAGTTGGATTACTGTGTTCTTCAGATTTTCTCAGAAATCTTTGAAGCAGAACCTTCCCCCAGGTAGGATAGTAATTTTATGTAAGTTTTTTTGTTTGTTTTGAGATCATGAAATAAATTTGATTGCTGAAAAATATTGCCTTTGTTTGGTTTTGCTTGGGTTTGTTGTGGGTGGTGGGGTTTTTTTGTTTGGGGTTTTGGTTTGGTTTTTTTTTTTTTGAGTCTCCTTCCAGATCTGTTAATGTGGAGATTCTTCCCCATCATATAACTTGCAGCTAAGTAATTAAAGGTCTCATATTAATTTGTGGGAATTTGTTTTTCTTTTTTAAAAAATCAAACCACTTCAAGTCAATTATAAACTTTTGAAGGAATTTTATTGGGAAAAATTGGTAAATGCAGGTCTGGAAATTTGACGTTTGACAGGAATTTCTGTTACAGAAGTGTTTATTACTCTGTTTCGGTCCTCACCTCCCCACGTGTTTCCTCACCCAGTTCAGCTGTCCCACGTGGAAGTGCACTGCGTCTTAGCACTGCACCGCACGTCACACCGTTGCACCCTGCTAATGCCCTGGGTTCCGTGAGCGTTCAGCTTACGAATCTTCCACCTTTCTAGTTTGGCCATATTCCAAGATGTGCTGTGTTTTGATTTGGGTTTTTTAACGTCGTGTGACAGCTCAGCTGCATGTGCATCAGCCTGGAAGGGAGCCGTTCGCTACAAATTTAAACTGGTACAAAGAGAAGGGTACAATGGAGTTCACAGCCTCCCAGGCTCCTGTCAGGCCAAGCTGACACTCTCCGTGAAACAAAGGAAAAGGAAACATACTGTTTCAGTAACAGCAAAGTAACAATTCTGTTAAGCAATGAATTTGGTAATACAAATTATTTTTTTCATATAAAGACCTTTTTACCTCTTCTAGAATTAAAAGATATTTATTGGAATGCCTGAGGGACGGTATAATAAAGCTAGCTGTTAACCTCTTCCAGCTTTATTTAGAAAGCATCTTTTTGTGTCCATCTCCTCTAATCCTGGCTTCCAAAGATCATCTCTCTCAAAAGAACACAGCTGCCATACTGTCATACTCAGAGCACTTAGTCTGCCTAACTGGGCACGCTGTCTCCATCGGTGATCTGTCACAGAGACCTGGAGAAAGGTATTAGGATAGGAAGTATTCAGAGGGGGACCAGTTTCTTCCCTTAGTTTGTCCATCTTTGTCTTTGTTTCTGTGTTGCACAATAAAAATGGAGTGTAATTAAAAGGACTTGGAGCTTGTATGACATCAACAAATAATCTTTTGCTTTTTTTTTTTTTGCCTTTTTTTTTTTTTTTGCTTGACCTCCTTTCTTTGTTTCGGATGTAATCTAATTTACATCACCCCTGTATCTATTGCAGATTGTAAATTCCCCCAGGCAAGGGCTGTGTTTCTTTTTCTCTCAAGTGCTGTGCCTACTTCTGATCTATTTACCAGAGTGTAAAAAGCTGTAAATTGTTTTACATTTTGTATTGTTTGCAACTTAAAGAACAATCACTGTTCTTTGGTACTTCCTTGTTGGTTACATTTGCTTTGTGTATTTGACTTTATTTTAGTCAATTAGTCAAAATTTAATTTGACTTAGATATTTTAGTATGGAAGCTCTTTTTTAAAAGAAAAAAAAAGAGCTTAGTAGCTATGTTTTAATGTATACATTATCAGATTTTCAATACGACCTTATTGCTTTGTTGTTCTCATCTATGTCCTTCTGTTCCTTTCTCCTCTCTGCTCTGGCTACCATAATGCGGAGCCACACTGCAAGTCTTGAACTTGCAGTTCAAGAACTTGAACAAGCAGTCACGTTGACCTAACTGACGATATTCAGAGAAGAGGGAATATGGTTGGCTCTCAGGACCTTGCTTCATATTTTGTTTTAGTTGTGTTTTGGGAAGAAAAGAAAAAAGAAGAAAACCAAAAAACATCTTGATGATGGAACATAAAATAATGTGAAACCCCACAGACACTCAGGTGTTCTTTTGCTTTTGATCAAGTTGTGAAAAAACAATCCAACAACATATTACTTGTTTTCTCTTTTACAGACTTACAATCAAAGCCAGTCTAACAAAAGGAGCATCCACAAAGCTATTTCAGGAAACAAAATGCTTCATTTCTACCAGCGTAGCCCACGTATGATTCCAGAAGGCATAAATCCAAACTTGCATAAAATGTTTATTACTGCTGAAAAATATGAACCAAGCAGTTCAAGAATGCTTTCCAAAGAGAGAAGGTCTAGTTCCCTCCAGCATAAATCTGCTCTCTTTTCCTGTGTCACTGGTAAGAGGATTATGGTGTTTTTCTAAGCACTGCGTAAGCTGCTATCTCATGTTGTTATATTACAGCATATCAAAACTGCACGCTCACATGAGTTTTGGGGTCTCTAGCAAAAGTATAATTTCTGTCAGCTGCAGCCTTTTGACTGTGATACTGTGCTGACTGTGTCTTTGATTCCTCATCTTTTTCCTTTAACAACCTCAAATCATGGTTTTGTCTGATTTGAAGTACGGATATTTGAGGACATTTGTTTCATCTTTCTCCATAGAGCTTCTTATGGAGTCAGTGACTGAAGGTCAAACTCCAGCTACAAACAGAAGGGGCAAATGTTAATGATGTCTTCTGAAGACTTCTGATATACCTATGTCAGGTGGCATAATTGTCACTTAAATGTTTAGTGATAATTCTATACAAAATCTGGTTTTGAGCTTTAACAGTCAGGCTTTATGTTTTTATTAATACAAGAAAATTATGTCTTGTACCTTTGTAAATGATAATAAAACAGCAATGCTTGAAAACTAAAGGAATTTGAGGAGAGGAAAAGGAGAAATCAAGGGTAGGATATTCATGAATTGCACACACCCTTGGAGGAAAACTAATCTAAAGAGAGAAATGGCTCTTTAGCTGATGCAGTTACGTGGCACTGAAATGCTCCGTAAACTGAACAAAATTATAAGGCAGGAAGAAAGAGTTAAGTTTTGTAAACACTTGGAAACTGTCATGCTCAATGTCTTTGGTTAAGTGCCTTCTGCAAAGACCAATAGCAACTTCTTGAAAGAAGAAACTCCTAAAAGCCTTGGGAAACTTTGTATTTCAGTATCTGAGTAGTTAGACTTTAGAGTTAGTGGTTTTTAAAATGCTTTTGATCACAAAAATTCTTATTATCAAAATCTACATCTGTTCTCTTTCAAAACATCATCCAGGGCAAACAAAAGGCTGACCACAGAAAGGGGAAGCAAGCTATGAAATCAGGCAGAAAAAAAATCAGTTTCCCCTTTGGCCTCCAAAACAGTTCATACTATCTCCCATTTTGCAGGGTAGAAATGTAATGGGGAAGAATTAGTATCAGTAGAGCAATCTGTACATGCCATTGTCACCCCAGACTGCTTGTAAGTATGTGTGTGCTGCAGACACAACTGTGACACAGTTGTGGTGTTTCCCCTTATGCCTCTGGAGCCCTCTGTAAGGCATGCTTATCTGGGTTTTGTGCACAACCCAGGTGGTGGCCAGTGAGGAAAACCAAGGATAGACTAAACAGACACAACTTGCAAGAAAATAAGCAGAGCAAAACATGGAAGTAAAATAATCATTTTGGAACATTTGGAAGCCTGTCCTAGAAAATAGAAATGAGAGGCAGTAAGTGTATAAAGAAGATAATATGCTGAACATATTTCCTGCTGAGGGAATAGCACTTCAAAGCCTGTAATTATGAGGTTCCTTTTGTGTGAAATAGATTAGCAGCTGCCACAGTTGAAGTATATAGTGTGCGTGGAGGTCTGTCGGTTGCTGAAGATGAACATGATTGACTGCCCATCTTGCAAACAAGTGTTACATGAGTGTGAATTATTGAGCACCAGCTTTATGTGTTGAAGTTCCCTTCATTACTGTATAAAGCAAGTGGCTGTTTCTGATTTTAATGATATTGAAGATAAATATCAAAAAGAAGAGAAAGGCCTTTATTTTTTGCATTTTCTCCTCTCCTTATTTCAGTGCCCCCTTCCACATTGGAAAATTGAAAAAGCTAGCAGTGATGAATAAGCCGTGTGTGTTCTTACTTATGCTCTCTTACTTTCATTTGTTCTTGAGGTTCAGTAGATCTTCAGGTTTATCCATGGAGGAATACATGCACAGAAATTGCAGCATCATGGGCAGAAGTATTGTAGTAATTTCAAGCATTCTCCTTCTTTTCTTGTCAAAATGAAATTATTCTTCTTAAATTGATTCAATTCCTATTAATTTTGCACTATCTTTCCACTTCAGAACCTCTTTCATAAATTTTATCTGTTTGTCAGTACCAGAAGGAGGACACCTTATTCTTGTCTTGCTCTGTCACTGTGTTCTTCAGTTGTTGCTGTCCTTTTTCAAGAAAAGCTCATACAAGAGCAAAAATCCCATTACTCGACAGTCCTCTTATATTGTTTCTTCCAATTCGAGATTCTTTTCTCTCTGTTTTTTTGTTTTTTTGTTTGTTTTAAAAGAGCTTGCTGAAATTGAGTAGCATACTAGTAAGTGCAGTAAAATGAAAAACATTTAAGAAAAAATAGTTTTGCGCTTAAAATGGCTTGGACTCATTGGACGAAAAATCTCTGAACAGATATCTTTGGAGACAGCTCATGGTTTTTATACTCATCTTTTTTTATTTTATAAAATGAGAATAACTATCCCACAAGATAATTGAAAAGGTGAAAGTGCTGAAAGATCTGTATGATCATCTCTAACGTTATTATCTTTGCAAGTTCTCTGCCAATCTCCCTGCTCTGTGAGAGGTATGAAACCGCAACAGACGTGGTAAAAAATAGCTAACATACATTAAAATGTGCTCTTCCCATACCTGTTGTTCCTGGTAGCTGAATGTCGTTTTAAGCTATCAATAATTTGTTTTTCTTTTTGCATTGCATTTGTCTAGATGAAATCTGACTTTGTTAATTCTTCTCCTGGTTCTTCACAATTACTCTACTCCCCCCTTTTCAGATTGTATCAATTTTGAGTTGTCCATAACTCTGTTTTTTGTTTGATTTTAGTTTCGCATTATTTCTTTAATTGCTGTTTTTATCTTAATGATGCAAACTTCTTTTACTGTCTTTTTCTAAAATATACCAATGCCTTCTTTAGTCTTTAGACCTTTGTGGGGTTTTTTATGCCTTTCCAGTTGCCCATGCCTTTTAATGTACTTGTGGCAAGGGCTTTGGATGGCTGATAAATTTTCTGAGTTCATCTCCTATTTGACTTAAACATGCATGATAGTACACATTACCGTCTTGAGTGGCTGTCAGAAAACTATGGAAATACTGCAGAAGACTGCTGTTTTCAGAGTTTATTTTCTTCGAAAAAAACCCAGTTAATCAAGGATGTGTTTATGCACATGTACTTTACTTCCTTAAATTCAGATTTCTTGTCCTGACAATACCCGTGTCTTGGGTTAAACCTTTCATTGTTTTCAGGATGATAGCTACACAAAATTTTCCTAGTAAGGTGGTGGGGTTTTTTTCAACTTATTTCAGCTACACCTACTTTGAATTATTTTTTTTCAGCCAGTGACATGGTTTCTCAAAAATACCAATTGTATCTTCTTCTCTAGTCATGCTTGCCCCAAACAAGCTGCTTGTGCTGTGTGTGGGAGCATGAATATCAATTTTACTGGCCAAAAGTGACTTCAGCAGCAATATTGTGCTTGTTGCTTTACCTGTAATTCTTCCCTGTCCACTTCCCTCTCCCACATACACACACTTCTGGTAGAGGAAGCAGTATTCTGTGCTGGCAGTGCGTAATTTCTTAAGTAAACCAGCAAAACCTTTGGACAGTTGAAGTTTCTTTTGCACCAGCAGCTTTCTTCATAGTGAGAAGAGGGACAGTTTATAACAATGGATTTGTGGTATCATGGCTGGCTATACTGTCCTGGTCAATATGGTGTTTCCAGTTCCTTCTTTCTTGCACTTAAACAGAGGTTATTCCTCTGAGAACTGACAAATTCTCTGCTGGCTACAGGCTCAATCCACCTTCTCCCCCTCTAGGCTCTTTCTTGTTCTCCTCCAGTTCAAGGGAAAGGAAAATATTTTGGTTCTGGAGAAAAACATGGAAAATAACATTAATCATTTCAGTGATGTGTTTGTCTTTGGTAGTACCTTGCCTTCATAACTCATAAAATGTTCTTAAAGATAATAACCCTTAAAATGAGCATGTGCTACTTCACATGAAGGGGAGACGCTGTTGCCAGTTACTAAATTCAACAGGATATGGTAATTCCGGACTATGTATCCAAACAGCCTAATCAGTCTCAGGTTGGGAGTTTTCTTCTGTAAGAGCTAAGGAAGAGCTCCTGGTACTTTGCAATTACTCAGCAGTATACAGCTTAGCTTTCTACAAAATACTGTAAAAAGCTGGAGCGTATCTGTATGATATTAAAGAGATGTGCATGTCCTGTGATATTTTATGTTCCCGAAGTGAGTCTGTCCACCAGAATGGAAACTACTTACCTTTGGTCTAAAATCCTATAGTAGTCTAAGCTGTAAAGTGAACTATACTAGCATATATGTTATTACTCATTATATACTTCTGTTAATCTAGTCAATGTATTTTTTTAATATTTCTTTGGCTTTTTTTCTTAAGTTTGCTTTTAGTTTTGAGAACTCTTCTTCACCCATGCAGTGAGTTCTAGTAATCTCTGAATTGTGGCTTTGTGTAAAAATGAAGCATTTCATAATTTGCTGATTTTATAGTCTTCTATTCAGCTGTAATGATTCCCGATTAGTACAAATACATGCCTATTTCCCTGGGCAGTTTACCTGTATTTTAGCAAACTGTGATTTCAGAGTGCTCTGCAGAACTCTGTGGCATCTCTTTTTCCTTCTGTTAAGAATGGAGTCATGAATTTGTAGTCTGTGAACGCTGAAAATATAAGGGGTGGGGTGGAGTGGTGTTTTTGCTAGCCCTTAAGTCTGAATTTGTATTTTACTTATATGCTGGCAGCATTCATATTTGTCTGGGTCCCTGTTTCTTTCCCTTGTAGTTAGGTTTCACTTGATGTGAAACGTCAGTCCTGTCAGAGCTTATGGTGTGTTTCCTCATCTTAAGATGAGTAGAATAGCAATGGAGAGGGTTAAAAGCGTTAAAATGTAGAAGTGAGAACTTGCAGAATAGTTTGCTTTAAGGTAATTTACCTTCAGTGTGAGATCTCCTTCAGTTTCCCTCCCTTTGTAACAGCAACTAGTTTGTATGACTGAAAAATAGCTTGAAAGCAGGCTTCAGCTCCTGCTTTCCTCCTTTAGCCAGAGATACCCACATATTTGAGTCAGATGGTCAGACCTTTCCCTGCACTGTAAGAAATTATTGTTTCTGGTGAAGGGAGCAGTTGAGCAACCTGTAATTTAGGCATTGACCTGCTGCCTGCTGGACCATATTGCTCGTCTGCTTTGCCAGCCAAGGGGGATTCCTTTCCATTTCCCTCTCTCGGGGAGATCTCTCATGCTTTCTTCATGTACAGAGTCCATTTCGTTGACAGCTATAGCACTTGCTCTGCTCAGAAACAGAAAGCCCAGAGCTTCGGGAAGCATCTGTTACCGAATTTTGCCAGCTGGTGCAGCCCTTCGTGCCTGTAGAGTGTTGCACCATCTATTACTTGGGCAGATGGTATTGCAGGATCCTCTTGTCTTTGTCAAAAGGAGTTGGCCTCTAGGGCTATAACACAGAGAACTGAAGTCATCTGTTGTTCTTGGTGTTTCCCTGGACATGTCTGGATGGCAACAGTTCATCACCTGAGCTGCTCAGAAAAGTTCTGGTACACTGTCTGGACAGTCATTTTCAAGAGCAAGAGGGAATCCAAACTAGATCTGTTTGTCTATGAAGTTTTTTGCTGGTGCCCACTTTTTCCTATCTAAAAACTTGCTGTTTGAAAATGCATTCTTGGTTCCTTGGTAGGCCATCTTTTTGCTTCTTGGTTATGAAGATAAGTCTTAAGTGAGGCAGTAGAAGTGACTTTGGAATGACCAACAGCGTTAGATTTTGGTTACAGCTGAGGACTCTTTCTGGCCTTTCCTTTCTACCTTGTCCAGGCAACACTGTCCAGAACTCCATGCTAATCCAAGATTGACATATTCTGTCTTGGTGTGTGGGTGCTGGATATTAACGGCTAGAGCAGACCTAATACTTAACTGTTCTTATAAACAACAGGAAAGGCTGTGAGATAGGCCTTTCTGATTAGCGTTCCTAATTTTCTTTTCCTTCAGGTCTCTCTTTTTTCTTCCTCTTCTGGGTCCTTGAACTGTGTGTTGGCTATAAAGCAGTGTAATGTCTCCTAGACTCGAGTCAAAAATATTTTAGTAGCCCTATTGATCTCGTTTTTTTTAACGATGGCCTTAAACTTCAGTGTTGCTTAGCCTTTTCCAGCTGTGAAAGACTTGTTCCTGAACAAGACTTGAAACTAGTACTCTGAACTCTCAGGGATCTGTTTTTGAGTCTCTAATCAACATTGTCACACCATCCTGTAGAGACACAGTCTCTGGCAATTGTAACTTGAGAGGATTGAGAGATACAGGCAGATTCCTCCCACGTGGCATTGATTCAGAATAGGGTGTTGGCTGCAGATTCAACTCAAATCCTGTCTGCAGAGTGATTGTCAAATTAACTTAATTATTTTTCTCCAAGCTTCATACATCTGGGCTAAAAGCAATCACATTCTTATTGTGCTCTTAACACTGATACTTTGGATGTTACTTTGCTATTCACGCTGATGGCTGTTTTGAGGGATTTGGCATTTTTTTGGGATAGTGGCGTTATCAAGGCTTGCTGTCAGACTGCCAAAAATTACTCCATTTCCTCTTCATCACTGGAGTGTAGTCGATCAGAGCCAAGCAGCACCAGGGCCTTGTCTTCAGCAAGCTGCCATACGAGCACTTTGTTTTTATCTAACATTGGTGCTCACAGGTGCCCTACACTTCCTACTTGCAGTTATAAGTCCGAATAAAACTGATGAGCCTCTTTTTTTTCTTTCCCTGCTCCTGGGGAATTTTCATAATACTTTTGTTTCTGTCCTCTTATTCATGTGCATGACCTTAATAGAGGAGATTGATTCAAAAAATGACTGAACAAATATTTTTGTCATAACAAATTCATGTTGCTTTCCAGTATTTAAAGAGTAACTACGGGGGAGACAGAGCTCTTCTCCAGGGACAGCTCGCCAGCGTGAAGCCAGAACTCTTGTGGGGAAAAA
>JAOBAS010000037.1:21768544-21784463 GCA_025311575.1 Elanoides forficatus | reverse complement strand
GGAAACCACGCTTATTTGCAGTTTGTTCCCAAAGGTCTCTAAAACAGATGGTTAGCAATTCGAGCCATATGATTTCCCTGTTTGCTGTACTGTCATCAGGGCCTGTAGGTATTTGATAGACATATATCTCTCTATTTATATCTGTCTGGCTATCTATATCTTTGTATCTTTGTGATGCCTTTCCCCAAAACAATCATTTAATAGCTAGATCTATCCATAATTATATTATACAACACTGTTTTGATACTCATTTCTGACATCAGATTCTCTATATCTTGTTTTGCTTGTGGCACAGAGAAAGTATTTTTTCTTTTGGCTGATTTCATACAAAGTTCTCTTTATTCTGTGTATCTTTTTTCTTAAAGTAGGTAACACTTTCCTGTTGTTGTTTTTTTTCCCCCATAGGCAAAAAGCAAATACACTGTCATGAGAGCTGGTCTCTCTCACATGAGGAATATGAAATATGGGACAGACTTTACAGGATTAAGGAAAGTGATGGAGTAAAGGAACTGATACTGCCTCAAGTTCCATTTGAAATGTTAGAAAACCTGGAAGAAATATCAGTGAGTTTAACCTAAATGTAATGTTCCCTTTGACATGAGTCTTAAAGGATACCCTGAGTAACAAAGTTAACTGTATTTGAAGGAGGTCTGTATTAAAAATGCAATTTTGTGAATTATATGTAGGATTTTGAGGTTAAGAATTTAGTAATTAGATATTCAAAATGGGTCTTTGAGGTTAGGTCTGTAAATTAAAAATACATTAAAAAGTCTTTCAGTATCCGTTAAGTTCCATTCCTATTTCTAAGAATTTGTGCAGGATGCTGTATTCATGATGGTATTATATCCACACTTTTTCATCCCTGAGTTTATATAACTATAAAAGTGTTACTGAAAGAAAACCTCAAGTGTTACAAGCTCTTTTCTGATTCAGAGAAAAAATTTGGAGCCTTTCTGTCATTTCACCACTTAAACCAACCTGTCTTCCATGAAAAGCCTGACAGCACAAAGCATAGAATTGTTTTTATTTTAGGCCAGAGTTAAATATTTGTGATAATGTTTAGATACTTCTCTGTATTCAGAGTATTTATTGTTCTTGACAGAGAAGTGGATGTTGGTTTTGCTAAACAATTTCTTGACTAAAATCTCCTTGCCAATCTTAATTTCAAACTGCAGAAGCATGAAGAGGAGGCAACTCACGAACTTTCTTTGTCTGAATGGAGGATTTGGCAGAATCGTCCTTTTCCTACATCTATGGTTGATCACTCAGATCGTTGTTACCATTTTATCAGTGTTATGGAAATGATAGAACTGATGAGACATGAACAGGTAAGGTGTTTACATTTGGCTGGCTGTAAACATGTGCAAGTATTTAATGCACAATTAGAGTATTTAAAAAATGATGAGTGCTTTAGTTTTGTCTGATCAGCTGAAACAAAAAGTGAGGAAGTGTTTGTGTGGGTCTAAGTGGCTAAATTAGGCATTGTGAAATGAATACTGTGTATTTAATTTTGTTTCAAAATGTCTCCCACTGGTATTCTGTAATTCTTAATCTTTTCCATGGAAGTTGTTTAAAAACAGTTAGTGCTTCCCTACACAGGAAAAAAACTACACCCATAAATAATTCTTTTTTTTAATGGAACCGAGTATCAGTTTTTTACAAGAAATTATTAAATACAAGAACTGTATCTGTCAAGAAGCAAAGTCACTGAGAGGTATTAGAACTGTTGCAGAGTGTAACAGGAATTGGAAATAATTTTGTATCATTTATGTACATCAAATTCATCCCAAAAATGATGCAGGAATGTATTGCGTGTTTTAAAGTGGTTGTGTTTTGAGGCTTTTTGGTTTGTTTTCTGTGAAAGCTTTAATTAAAAACCTAATTGCTCGTAAGAATTAAAGAATAAGAACAGGGCAGTCAAACACGGATGAAAACCATTTGGGAGATGAGAATTTTGTTTACTAGCAGTTATGGATAGCAGATATGCCTTTATAATGAAAGGCAAATACAAGAGAATGTATGTAGAGGTGGATCTGTTGACAGTACCTGAAGACTTCAGTTGTTCACCACACTATTTTTTCCTCTGTTTTAGCTCTTTCTTCTATGTTCCACACATACTGCTTTTTAGCGTGTTGAAGTTTTCTAGGTCATCAGAATCTGTTGCTAAGCTGCCAGAGTTTCCTGAATAACTAGACTAATAAAGGAAGAGAATAGAGACATTGTAGTTGTACTCCTTGCTAGGAAAGTGTATTAATGGGAAGTTGTAAATAGACTTTCAGAGCTAAGATAAGCTTTTCCACTTCATCACAGAACAACGGCATTCTTGACTTCTTTGGGAGTCTGTGTTCCCGAGCTAGGGTCAAGAACATACTGCCAGAGAGAGGACTTTGGGGAGAGTTCAGGTATAGAGAGTTGAAGGAGGTAAAGAGGTTAAAAAATGGTTAAAAAATTTAGAATTGCTCGTCTAATTGAGGATTTCCTTCCCCACCACCAAATCAGGCGCTTGAAATATTTGTGACTTGAGTTCCTTTTGTGAAAGTGTATTGATACCAGAAGTTTGTTCAGGTTCCCAAGCACCTTCAAAATTGTAGATGCTAAGCCGACATCTGGCACCCTTAAGATAATTTACAGAGCAAATTTGTTAATCACCAAGAGAGTCTTCAGTCTTCTCCCCCAAACTCTGCCAAAGTAAGTGCCAAAAATTATAAGCGAAGCAGAGTGTCAAATACGTGCTTTCACAAGTGAGCTTTTACAGAAATTTTACAGAGATAGGTCTGCCTACTGTCCCTCACGGGAACGAGACAGCGCAGCTCACCTACCCCTGCTCTGTGCTGTGTAGTGAACAGAGAGGATGTCCCTTCAACAGGTGGGACCCAAAACTATGGCTTTTTACGTTGTGGTCATCACTTTACATTTTGCTTAGCTCTGATGATGGCCATCCAGTGTAGGCAGGGTGTGCGGTGCTGCATTTTCTGTGTAGTGCTCTGCTCAGAAATCATGCTGCTCTGTGCCGTAATAGCACATGAGCTCTCTCCCCAAGTACTTCAGAGCAGTCCTCCGTACAGCACATTACAGTGCTGCAGAAAGTCTGCAAACAGTCTTGGAAAATGCTGGAAGATCTGCATCAGAGAGGAAGGGATACAGCTATTAATTGATAACAAGTGATAAACAGCTGGCTTTCACTATTTCTAATTTAACAGCTAAATGTCAGCTTAATCATGGTACATTGTAAGTAATGCTCTTGCAGTCAAAAGACTGGGATTGCCTGTTATCTCATTCAGCTGCCACCCAGCTCAACATTTCAGGCATTATCGTGATTGATTTCCAGCCAGCTTTCTCTGATCTGTCTTAACTAGTCATAGGTGGAGACGCTGAACTTCTTCCTCATCAGTTACAGGAGAAATCATAATTGGATGTCACTGGCATGCTGAAAACACCTTCTAACGACTCCACTGAATATGAGAGGTTACAACATGACACATCATTCCACCCTGTTGAGTTCTAGAGAAAAATAAAGCACTAGCAGTAACTCTGACCACGTCTGACAAGGCAGAAGCTGTAATCGGCACTGACACCCAGTTTTTAAACTTTAGTGGTTGTTGGCCTCTTTCTTATATCTAAACCAAATTGTTAATGTTCAAGGACATCAAAGCTTCACCATAATTGTTTCACAAAAAGATGCAACTTGTCTTAATTTATTTTGTCAGCACTGACAGTGATTTCTCATATGTGAGTTTTATTAGTATTTTCTTAAGTCATCCTTGACTTCTCTGAAAGACATTGCTAGTCTTCCCAAGACAGGATATGTTCCCACTGAAATTCGCCAAAGAGAAGGGAAGTGAATGATGCATGTTATCTTTACAGTGGAATCGCCTTGGAACAGTCACTGCACTGTGGCAGTCCTTACTCATCAGGTAGATTACATGAGCAAAGACTTGTTGCCTGCAATTCAGAAGAGAACAGTTTTCCATATTGCTAATATGAGAGCACATGTGAGTGCGGGGGCGGTGGTTTTGCTTTCCTGTTACTACCAGTCTTGTCCTCATTCAGTCTTCTTACAGCTTCAATTCTGGTGAATCAGAAAACTTGTATGGAGAAAAATGGGTATAATTATACAGTAAATCAGACCAAAGAACCTTGCGGCGAAAAATTTTTTTTTTTTTAAAATGTCTCTGTTCTAAACCATTTCTGTCAGTGAATGCTGCTTTGAGGGCCATCACTGTTAATGTACGGCAGTTCTGTTTGGACCTGTGGAGCTCTCTGGTCCAGTCCAGGGCCCGTGTACATCAAGTGGCTGGGCCCTCAACAAGTCAAGCCTTTTCAGGATCTCCAGGGCTGGAATCCTACAGCTTCCCTGGGCCCCTGGTTCAGGGTTTGATCATCCTCACAGTGAAAAAATTTCTCCCAATACGTAATTGAAATTTCCCTTGTTTCATGTTGTGCCTGTTGACTCTGGTCTTAGCGTACCTCCAGGAAGCCTGGCTCTGTCTTCTCTGCTCTTACACTAGATAAAGATGGTAATAAGATCCTCTCTTCTTAAGACTGAATAGAGTTCCCTTGTCTTCTGTTGTACATCCTTGTGTTCCAGCCCTGTGACAGTTTTGGCCGCCTCCACTAGACTTGATCCAGTCCAAGATATTTCTTGTACTGGGGGCCCAAAACTAGACTAAGCACTCCAGATGTGGTCTTGGCAGACAATGAACAGAGAATAATTGCTTCCCTTGCCCTGCTGGTGGCTGTCTTGCTAATGGAGCCTGGGTGCGATCGTCTTTGTTGCCACAAGGGCACACTGCTGTTTCATTTTTCTGTCGTGAGCTTTCTGTCATCCTGTTGAGGACCCTCTGGACAGCTACCTTGCCCTCAAGCATGTCACCTGCTTCCCTTCACCTGATATCATCTGCAAACTTACTGGAGGTGCACTCTGTACTGTAGTCAAGGTCAGTAATAAAAATTTTAAACACTAAAAACCTCTGAGAAAAACTCCTAGCAGCTAGCCGCTGTCTGGACTTCATACCAGTCCTCAAAACACTTTAATCATAGTGGTCCAGCCAGTTTTCCACCCACCCCTATTGACCACTTCTGTGTCAGAAGCCTTGCTAAAGTCAAGGTAAACAACATCCACTGCACTTCTCTTGCCCACAAAGTTGGTGAACATCTTCATAAAAGGCAGTCTTGAATTCTTCATCCCTCTGCATTCTGTATGCTTGTTAGGATATTCTCTTGAAAGCTTGAATGTTTTCTTACTAGTTTGATTAGAAGTTTGTACTTTAAACTTAAAATTAGAACAAATATAACATCCGTGTAGCACTCTAATTTCACACATTTAGATTTTCCTTATGATATAGTATTCCCAACACTATTGCATATAAAATTGTTTGCATCAAGATCTTCCAAAAATCAAGCAAGCTTTTCCAAAAACTGGTTATGCCACATATAGCTAGGCCTATGGGGACACACGAATGGTTTACATTGACAGTAACTACTAGACTGATATTTTTTTTTTTGTATTGTAGAGTGCTTGTTAGAAGAAAATATTAATTAAAAAATGCAAAAGTAGAGCAAAATTAAAGAAACTTAGAGATTTGTAGGCAATGTTTTGAATTTCTGCACACCTACTAAGGCATGTTTATATAGATGGGTATGTCTTGGCTGTATTCCTGACTCTGGTGCTGTGTAGGCATGAGCAGCTGTGTGAGCGAAATACTGCCAACTGAAAGAACTGCCTGGGTTTGCAAGTGCAGGGCTATGCAACACCAACCCCACATGTTTTTTGCCACTGTATTTTCATGAGCAGTTCAGCATAAAATTGGGAAAACCATGAGGTTTAAAATCATGCTTTTCTGCCAGATTTGAATTTAACCTTCTTTAGTATCCTGCTCTGTTCCGCAGCGAGACCCCATTGATGCATTGTGCTTGCTCAAGGTACAGGCAGTTCAGGGACAGGACCGCTGCTGCCTCCTGCATTAGCTTAGCATACTTGTGCTGTGGCTGGATTAATGTATCTCCAGGTGCATTACGTGTACTTAATATACAGCACACAGATTGGGATGGTCTTCAAGCTTGGTGTTTTACAGACTACTTTGACCTAGGCATTCTTGGTGGAGATTGCTTCTATAGCAAGTTTAAACTTTCAGAAGCTTTGCTTTACTGTAGTGTTTAGATGTGTTTTGAAATTGTAGGAAGCATTGTTATTAAACAGTAGGATAGCATAAAGGGATATTGCTCCAGCCTCTGGGAAATTCACCTTTAACAAAAATTAAGCTTGTAAAAATCTACCTGAAGTGTTAGTCTTATATGGAAAATGAGTGGATGGAAACAGTAATTGTTTTAGCAGTGGCTCAAAGGTTTTTGCATGTATGTACTGTACATCCAAGTTCCTACTATAAATATTCTATTGCCAAATATACCACTGCTAATCTCTGACGTTAATTTACAGTTCTTAATAGCAGAGGGATTTAAGATAAATAAGTCAAAGCTATTTCCTTAAATAACTAAGATTGAACTTCAAACCACAGTTCTATTGATTATTTTCTTACTGATGGTTAAAATACAAACCCAGGAAAATCATTATTTTACTGTTAACCAAATGATCTGATAAAACTAATTATTTCTTGGGAAGAATCTCATTCAGAGATTAGTAATAACTTAATATGAGCCAGCTCAGGAGGTATTTGTGTGTTTTTTGTGGGTGTTTTCTTTTCTATTACAGAAGAAAGCTCAGGAGTTCACTGATGTGTAGCTTTCCTTTCCTTGTACTCATTCAATGATTCCAAGAAACCTCCTATGCAGTTGTGTTTTGCGTAATAGATTTTAAAAAGTCAATTAAAAGGCTTAGATATTTTTAAATAGAAGAAGTGAAAATGTTTGGAAAAGAATTTTTGTATTGTGTTTATATGCTCTTAACAACTTGGAGAAGAAGTTGGCACAATCAAAAGAAAATAAAAAAGTAAAAGAAATCCCAAATATGAACCCTGCGACAGGCACATCCGCTGCAGAAAAGCCTTTAATGCCTGTGTGGCTTTATTACTACAGCAACAAGAACTAGGCAGATGGGATTGGATTTTCTACTAGCTACAAGTAGGGATTTTTTGTGTAACATGGTAACAAATCAAGTTGTCCTTATGCAAAATAATTCAATAGCTTTTAAGCATTTTTGAAAATTAAACTGTACTGTTTGGAAACAAGGTCAGGGCAAAGTAATCATTTTTATTGAAATTTTATTTGTCCAAGTTTCTGAGGATAATTAATAGGAAATGTTGAAGTGCAAGTGCATTTTTTTTTTTTCTGGGAGGTAGGCATTTCTTAATGACTTTTAAAAAGTTGCAATGTGTCAAATGTAGGAGGATGACTATGGGTATCCATTTCCCACTTCAAAGTTGGCAGTGTGAAGTTAGGTTAATTATTCTCCCTGGAAAGATAAAAGAAAACCCAAAGATTCTCATTAGGATTGTCTCTCTTTTTCACCCAAGTAATCTCTGGTACCAAACACCTTGGGAGACAGGGTTTAGAAGATGAACCTGGAACAAGTGCCACTAAGGTTGCCTTGAAGGTTTCATTGGATGAAATGCCTGACAGCAGGGAAAATGTTCCCAGGAAACCCTAAAATTCCAAAGAGCCTGAAAAGGCTTTCTGTGATTTTTAAAGTTTTAAATCAGGCATGTTTTGGGGGAAAAATGCAGTGTTTCCAGCCAGCTGTAACTTTTTTTCCAGGAGACACTGAATGCAAAATTAAAAATGGTTCGAATAAGGACAATGAAATATTTTAATTTTTGTTTTAGACCCTCATTGTCAGTAGTATGTCTCTGGTTAAAATCCTGATCTGAGATGTGGCAAGACTTCTTCCCCAGCCAGCAACAAATAACTTAAGACGACAAATGACGTTTAGTTGTAGTGTTTATGACAGGTGGACTAATGCATCTGTGGAACTGCTGGCTTGAACTGTGGGATGCTATTTTTTGTTTGCGCACTGAATTTGGCTTAAACAGCAGAGAATAGAAAATCAAAGCAAATACTCTGTCTTGGGATTCTCAAAAGAAATCTGTGCAGAGGTGGCCCAGCTTGTTCTTTATTCTGGAAAAACCCAACAGGAACACACTTCCTAGCGTGAAGGTGGAAGGATGTTTGTTTTGTTCTTAGACGGTAAGGCTGCCAGGGAGAACCTGCAAGACCAGGAATCTCAGCTCTCCAATTAAAATAGTTTCTTTGTGCCGTATTGATTCTTCTGATCTTGTTGCCAATTGATTTGAGTCTGAACGCTAATTGGGACCTGGTTTAGATTGTTCAGACCTTTAATTGCAGGTGCTTTCTGTTTTTAACAATTTAATGTTTTAAAACATGGTTTTATGCTCACAGTGAGAATGGAGAAGAGTGATTAGGCAAAGGATTGTGGGGTGTCAGCCACGTGCAAGGAACAAGGGGATTGAGCAGATTGTGTGGCACCTGGAAGGGCTTAGCTGTGTTAGTTTGAGGTAGCAGATCTACCATGTTTAGGGGTGAGGCAGTGTTCCTGTATAGTGCTGCATGGAAGCCTCGCGTAGCCCTTATGCCTGAACCTGTGGCACACCAGCCAGAAATATTCTTTCCACCCAGTTTAAGTGATCTCAGCTTTCTGGAAAACATTCCATATTATTACATCTTATGGCAACCAAATAAAATATCAAGTATGTGATACAGGGTTGCCAACTTAAATCTACAGACAAGAGGAACTTCATGTGCATTCTGTGGTACAGTATATATAACACCATTGTATACAGCTGCCTGCCTTTTGTGTTTTTATTGCTAATGTATGCACTCCTGATCTCCCTCCTTGCTGTCAGAATAGTAGAGAACGTGTTGATTCTGGCTACTTTTGACTTTTGTTGGGTTTGTTCCATTGTTATTTTATTTGTTTAGGGGTGTGTGCATGTGTACAGTAATTTCACATTTAGGTTTCTGGATTTAAAGTAGTTGTATGCTGTTTTTCACAAACTGTCAAAATATTTATGTACGTGAATAATTGGTTAGTTGTTCCTTAGGCTCTTACAGAAGACTGATTTGGCAAAACTTCTCCAGGAAGTGTGCCAAGTGTGAAGTGTGCCAAGTGTAAACTGGCAATCCATTTGTATTGTCTTGGAACTCTTGCAGGAGCTACTATGCACCAAATGTCTTTGAAGATACTGTTTATGTTTTGAGAGGGTATAATATTTTAAAATTGTTTTTAATATTATAATAAAGCATTGGTGACAAAGTTTAGTGCAATATAATCACATTTATTTAGAACACTGAACTGATACTGTAGTTGAAAAACTGCTTTTAGATGCACCAGTCCTGCTACCTGCTTGAATACACCTGTTGCTGCTTTTATTTTTAGTATTGGCATGGAAAAGCAGTAAGCTTAGGAAATTATTATGGTCACTGGGATTCAGGTGTGTTTTGCTATCCATATTTTCATGGAAGTTACATATCGGTATCCAAGTCATTGCTGTATATCTCCCTGTAGTGTGGTGGGTCTCCCCCCTCCCCATATATTTCTGAAGTACTTAGCACGGGGCATCCCAGGCTAAGGAGGTCAACTAGCAAATGTCAGCTTTCACCTATCTATGATGTCAGATAACAGAACAATCTGCAGTTACCAGGTCAAACACCTCTAGTACTAACTAGCTATCACTTCTGTCTAGGAAGTTTTATAAAAAAAGTAGTTAATAAACCATAGATAAATTTATTTTCTTACACTTTGTATATTCTTGAACATTCACTCTTGCCTTTGTAGCCTCTTCAGTGATGCCTGTTCCCATAATTGCTAGGGTACATACCCCATATTTTGCTAATAAATCTTCCTTTTTAGGGATCTCTTGAGTGTTTTTATTGTGTAGCTGTGTTTGCTGTATAGCCAGATACTCTCTCAAATTAGAGTATCACAAAATAAGTACAAGCAGATAAATGAATAGTAGCCAATTGCTACTAAGCAGGAGCAGATGGTAGCTCTTCAAGAATTCCCAGCTGCTTAGATCAGCCTGGGTGTTGCAGGAGTAGGAGGTGTCAGACACTGACTTGGATTTGAAGAAGGGTGTTGGGTAGCTGCATGAGAGATGGTTTGTGATTCGTTCCAGGCAAGCTGCATGAAAGCAAAAAAGCAACAGAATTAGTAGATACGTCAATAATGTGATACCAAGAAATATCACGGTTTTTGTAGAAGAAAATTGTGGTTTCTATGTTCCTTAGGCTTCTTTCATGAATCAACTAAATATAATTTTAAGGGTCACCCGATACAATATATTTGAACTTCCAAAAAAAGTTTTTGATGGTGTTCCTTCCCCTAGAGTCTCTTCTGGAAACTAAGCAATCATGGAATAGGAAGGATTGATTATTCTGTTCATTAACCAGTTCCTGAAAGGCATAAATAATGGCCTGTACTCAAATGGCAGGGAGGTTAGCAGTGAAATCACATAAGCATCAAAATTGTTTAACCTATTTGTAAATGGTTTGGAAAAGTGATCATTTTTACAGCAGTAAGAAATTATTTTTTGGTAATAAAAGTAGAAGATGGCCATAAAGAATTACAAAATTTCCTAAAGAATTAGCCTGTGAGCAAGATCTAAAAAGTTAGTGAATTAAATTCTGTACAATAAGTTCAAGGTTGAATGAAAGAGAAAGCTGCCTTAGCCAGGAAAGAGTTGTTTTGGATACTTCTGTGTAAACATTAGTTTAATGATCACTGTTACTCAAAAAAGGGATTAGAATTTCAGAAATCAGTAGGAAAGGGATATAAAATAAAGCAGAAAAAAATTGTATGACAGTCGAAATATGTCATATGCCTGTATCTTGTATATAGTGAAAGTTCATCCACTGCCCTTAAGGTCATTTGTGTAGATGTAATTTTTAGCCAGTGTAAGCTCACATTAAGTAGCCTAGGCAGGCAGATGGACATGTTTTGGGGAAGGAGCATTCTATAATTTCTTTATTTCTATACTTTTCTCAATTCTTGGTCAGATACAACACACTGGGTTAAAGCAGCCTTTGTCTGACAGTTGTGGGTGTTCATCCTCTTGCATTCTTGTGCTTCAGTTTTGTTACTGGGCACTAATAAATACTATATAGTACATACTTTTATCTTAAACCATTTCAGAGAGGAACATAGTGTTTTACTGCCTACAGCCCAATTTGTCAAGCAGATGAGCACGATTCCTGAAAGGCAGAAGCTGTCTTTGTAGGAATGAGAGGAGCCGAGGAGGACTGCAAGCTTTGATTTCTGTATCCTCCAGAAGTCTTGCATTGCAATGGAAGTGCAGTTTACCTTCCTCAGCAAGTGTGTGTTAACATATCCAATATATTAAAAGCAATAATTATAGCCTTGGAGATACCTGTAAGCCTTAGAAAAGTGTTTGTGGGCGGTGGTGGAGAATGGTCATGGCTGAAAGCATTTGAGGCACAGCATTTTGTTGTCCAGAATACACTAAAGGGTGTCTTCTGCGTGTTGAGGACCATGTGTCAGGGCAACACAAGGGTCTTCCCTAGAGTATTAAGGAACCGACTGATCACCTACAAGGAAAAAATTGTAACCACTTGTCATTCGAATAGATTGGAATATGCTGCTTTGGTATCAGCTCTACCTACTCATGCAAAATATTGTGTGAAAACCACCAGCCTTACTGCTGTAATTTTTGTTAATATTCATGCTAAAACATAAGTTAACCAGAAAATATACCCATGTGACTAACTATATTGGCAGTGTGGACTCAATGGGATTTAACACTCAGTATGAAAGCTGAAAATCCAAAGGCCTTTCTTCCCTAGATCTAACCAAAAAAACACTCTGAAAATAGGTTCTGGGTTGTGCCAGAAAAGACTTAAATGTCAGTTGTTCATGCTGCTTTTACCTCTGTTTCGATCAAGCTTTTGATTAAAGAAGTTATAGTTGTTAAAATCTACGCTCTATCTGTTTACAGACTTATCTTTTCATTTTTAAATAGCAAAATCAGCAAGGTTTTGGCAGGCATCTGAATCTCGTTAGCAAATGTACATCCAAAGCAGCTTACAAGGAGAGAGAGGTTAATTTTAATTTTGATAGTAGCTGCCTTAATTTTAAATGCTAGAAAACAGAGAGTATGTGTGTATATACACATATATTTATATATTAGAAATGAAAATTTTAATATCTTAAGTTTACTCTTCCTTTTTATTTTCTATATTAAAAAACCTATTGCTTCTTAAACTGAATCAGTAATTCTAAGCAAGGTCATCGATCTAGTATAATAATATAAGAGAAGTCCCTGTTTTTCTACTCCTGCATGACCTATTTACTGAGTAGCTGGCACACACTGGAGCTTAGTAGGTTATAGAAGAGCTTATCAGGTAATTTAAGATTCTACCAGTACACGTTCAGGCTAAAATGTGATAATTATAATTCTGTCCTTTCACTCCATCAGTATTAACTAGACTCACTAGGAGAAAGTATTTTGTTTGGGAGAAAGTATTTTGAATTACTAAGTTGAACTAGAACAGTTATGTAACTCCATGTAAGCCTGAAATTAGGTTACTAAAGTTTGTCCTAGATGCTAAATTTGTCTTCTGGACTGTTGTCCTAGCACAGAGCAGTTCTGCTAGACTTCCCCCCATGCCTGCCGCCAAGGTAGAATGTAATCATGGGTATATGCAGTGGACTGATGAAGTTCTTCAGTGTAACAATTCCTCGCTCCTCCTGTTTTCCGAGTTGTACTCAGTTACTTATCCATCCAATAAATTTTCCTGTTTTGCTCTCTCTGTTTAAGTTTCTTTAAAGATTTTGGCAGGGACTTTTTGAAAGCCTTTCAGAAAGCTGGGAAGATAGTGTGCATGAGAGCATGTCAATGTTTTTGCTTGTTGGTCTCTTCAGAGAAATATAATGGGTTTGTAAGGTCTGAGGTTTTGTTTTCAAAAGCAATATTGACACTTCTGAAGAAGACTCATCCAGTAATTATATTATCTGTTATAGCTTCTGCTAATTTATTCAGTATGGAGATAAGGTTAGCAATCACGTTTGCTGCCACCTAGTTCCTGAGGTATGTAAGCAAGAGATTACCTACCCCCATTACCAATTCAGGAACTTCATTCTTGAGTTTCTCTAGGTCGTTTGGATGACATGATATGGTTCTGTTACCTCTTACCATCCTAAACATGCAACTTCATGTTTGGCCATATGAAAACATAAATGATTTGCTCTTATCTGTTCTACCTCTGGTCCAGTTATGATTTGAATTATCCTTTTACCTACTCACAACCATCATCTTTTCTAGCAGGTTTGATTAGGTTTGGTTTGCTTTACTTTGGGTTACATTAAAAATGCGGAACTATATAGGGCCAAGAATGATCTGCTCTGCACCTCTTAGAAGTGTATTGGGTGGGCAAAAGCATCACTTACTTCTGTTTCAGTAAGGTTTAGTCTTTAATCCATATATGTTCCTATAATGCTTGGATACTTTAATTGAAATGTTATGCAACATTCAGTTGCTACTTACATAAATCTAAACATATTATCAACTCCGTTATCTTGTCAATCAATAATCTCCTATGATAACATTTGTGAAGTTAATTGGACCAGGTCATGTTGTTTGTTGTTTGTTACTCCTCTTTGATATCATACAGAGACTTCCATATCTTGAGTCGGTGTTTTGACTGAGCTTGAGGGAAACTAATTATTTAGAACCTACACATATCAAAATCATACTTTAATCCTTTCATAGTAATTGTTTTCTTCACTATTTTGGTATTAAGACTTCTTTTAAGTCAGCCTGTATAGTCTGCAGATCTCCTTGGAGATCTCTTTTTAAAAAATCCTAACTTTTAGTTTCTTTCGATATATTTGTAAAAGGATAGCCTAAGCATAGGCAATAACTGTATAGCAGCTGAGTAACATCTTCTGTAGTGACAAATGGAGTAGGTGTCTCACAGCCCTTTAGAGACGAATCTCTAGCAATTGAACTTCCTCCCTCTGCTACCACTTTACTGTGCTGACCATATAGAAATTGCATACGTTGTTGCTGAGACACAGGTGTCATTGCTGTAAACAGGATTTGTAACCGGCTGTGCCCCTGACCCCAAAACAGCCTGTACACAGATTCTTCTTTATTTATTCTGCATATGATACTTTCTGTGGCATGTGTATGAAGTTAGTGATAAAATCTAAATTTTGATTAATTATTGTTGTTACTACTACTACTACTACTACTACCACCACCACTGAGAGTGAAAAAATACTGTTAATTCTGGATAGTATGCTTTATCTACTGCAACCAGAGAGGATCCAAAGCTGTGTTAGGATGAGATCTGTCTTCAAATGCATGGAAGACAGCTTTGAATCCTGTTTTCAGGAATACATTTAGACAAGCCAGGCAGCAGTAATTTTAGGTATGGTTATTTCTGCCCTGTGTAATGAGGTAGAATGACTTTGCGGAGTATTTTTCAAACCTTGTTTTCCACGATTGACTCCTCTAGTTCCCGTAAGGAGTCAAGCAGTAAAAGGTTGTTTAACAGCAGCTCTAGGTGTACCATTTTTAGAAACCCAAACTGTTTAATTTCTTCACAATCTCTTTTGGAAGAGATCCCCAGCTGGTCCCAGGGGTCCCAGTTTTATCAAGATGTTGGTGTCACAGTGCCCTTGGTTAGAACAGCTCTGGAAACTTTTGTATCAACTGGGTTACACAGAGACCAAGTGTTGAAGAAATGAGAAGTCTTGTTCTCTGTGAGTGAAGACCAAGGGTTATGCCCGTGGGAGAAGAGTCGGCACATTGCTTGGGTACACGTAATAGGGAGCGAAGGGTCTAGCTTGTGAAGAGCTAGAGGGGTGGGAGGTTACTATATGCTACTCGAAGATACAGGTGCTGTTGGAGTTTGAATAGTGAATATCAGCATGACTAGCACAAGCTGAAGTATAACTGCTGTAATAATATTCTCGTGGGACAGTGAGGAGGGCTCAAGAGGTTATGATTATGAGGACCTTATTTTTTTTCCTACTTGTATATGCTAAAACTTTTGGAGAATGTTATTTGTATAGGAAGCAGGTAGCCTCTTATTGTAAAAGTCAGTTTTATCACCCACTATTCTATAAAGGTGCCTTGTTTCATTTCAGGGACTAATGAGTCTAGGGATTAATCTGCCTGAACCACCAAAAAAATAACTGTGCCTCCTGTTTCAATCTTGCATCCTCATTTTTATTGTTTATTAGTGAAATAGGTTTGAACTTTGAAGGAGTGTTTCAAACCATCGCTTTTAGAGCCTCATTTGACCCTTACTGTTCCTTTTGAAGATTGCATGCCTGAATTTTGAAATCTTAATTTAAAAGAGAGAGTGAGAAGGACAATAAATAAATATCTCTTCAATCCAAGCAGTCCTTGTATGGATACCTAACTGGGAGTGATGTCAAAGTCTATTGTGCTTTTTTCAAGTGTATTTTTAAAAGAGTTGGTTGCCTAGGTCAGTGCCTTTTTGAACAGAAGATTAATAAGCATCCGTGGAAAAAAAAATAAGTTCAGAGTATGTACGTGAGAAGTTCTTAATGTGCCATCAATGGCAATAGCCAAATGACAAACGATAGTACAAAGCGAACAGAGAACTCTAGGCTTACTTGTGCTTGAATAAGAGTTTCTTCTGCTCACAGCACCTTTCTCAATTTGCTAGTCCTCCCAGAACTACAACCTATAAGCTTTAGCCTGTCTGAGGATGGAATACCTTGCACATTTTATTGCAAAGTGAAGTTGCTTGCTGTTTAATGTTCTGAGAACTGCATCCTAACTGCACGACACAGATGCTCAGTGCAGAATATTGTGCATTGGTGCTCTGTTAAATGCCATCTTTATGCATGGTATCTTTTGATACCAGGTTTGACTACCCAAGTATGGATTTGAAGTTGCTGCCAGCAAATGGATTTTTTTGAGAGTTGTGACCTTAAATGCAAAGCACTTCCCCC
>JAOBAS010000037.1:21754912-21765209 GCA_025311575.1 Elanoides forficatus | reverse complement strand
ACCTCCCCAGAGAGTGTGTGTTGTTGAAATGATAGTTATTGGTTTTTAAATATGTTATTTTAGAAGTGGAATGTTTAGGAATTTTGTGCTTTTCCTTAAAGAAATTCAAACCTTCGAGTGATTTAGTTGGAAGCAACTCTCCATCCCACCCTATCCTGCCATACTCCCAAAGAAACAGAGGAAAAAATAAGCTAGAATGCCTTAGCTGCAGATAATGTCGGGCCTGCTTCGGGGTGGGAAGGGTGTTAGAACAGGCAGCCTACCTATTGCACCGAGTCCAGGCTCTCTGTCAGAATTGGAGCTTTGTCATGCAGAACGTGAAGGAAGATCCTGTATTTCATAAAGGCAGTCCTCTGTAAAAACAAAAAAGGCTGCAGTTGTTTGAAAAGGAATTGGAAAGAGGACTTTTCAGTGAGTTCTGGTTTTGTTTCAGTGCTCCCAAAGGGATATGTGTTACAAAACGCTTCCAGAAGTGTAACTCTTACTCAACTTCTAAGAGCTTCTTCTCTTGGTTTCATTTTTCACCTCCCTTTTTCTGTATCTGTGCTGCCTGGGGTAATCACTTCCACTCAGAGACTCTCCAGGGAAGTAGGATTTATTGTACATCTCAGCTGGAGATTATTTATTTTGATTAACAAGGCTAAAGAGAACAATATTTGCCACACAGATCAATAAGTAATCTCCTTTGTAGGTACTTTTATGAAAGAGACAGATTTTGATTGCTTACTTATAGCAATATTGTATTGTGAACAATGCATTTTCTTGTGAATGTTGTTTACTATTTTTTCTGTAGGAGCCAGCAGTGAAAGTGAAGAAGAGATCGTTTTCCAGAGAAAAAATAGGAAAAAAAAGAATATTTTGAAGTCTCCTTATGTGAGTCTTAGAAAAAGAGAAGGGTAGAAAAAAAAAAAGAAAAAAAAAAAAAAAGAGAGAAGCAAAATGACAAGTCAAACACCAAAACAAAAATCCTCTTTGCAGTTATACTTATTTCTGTTTACATAGGTTATGAACAATAGTGATTTTGAATCGCCGATTCGTGCCATCAGAAAACGTCGACACCCACTTAACATGGTTAGTAAGTGCTTTGGTGGGACAAAAGAAAAATAATATCAACTCATTTACGGAGTATATATTGAAACATTTACTCTTTCTCTAGTCAGTAAGCAAGTGTTCTTATTAAAAATATTTCATGCCGTCTGACCTAAGGCATATTAGAATGTAATTGCTTTCCTTCCTTGAATTCTTTCCTGAGGTCTCCAAAGATGACTTTGTAGTTGTTGTTTGGCAGGGAAAAATACTGTTATAGGCAGGAGAGCTGAGCCTCTCCTTTCGTGCAAGGCAGTAAATAACTTTTCTTCCACAAAGCTTTGAATAAAAAAAAAAAAAAAAAAAAAATCACTCCATATATAACCTGATTTTTCTTCCAGAGAATATGTTTTTTCTGTTCCTTTTGTATTTAATAAGATGATTAGCATTATTGCATTATTTTGCCATAGCAAATAAATTGCAAAAAATCAGGTGTTGCTTAAAAAAACCCCACATATTGAAGGATGACTGTGTAATTAAAATATTGCTTGCTTTAGTCTTACTTACTGAAGTGTTTGTGAAATGTTCCTCTAGTCAGACATGTCCAGTGATGACAGCATGGATTTTCACAAGAACTCAAGTAGGACCACACATAGCAGCTCTGCAGCCTGTAACAAAAAACAGCTAAGAAGTATGAAACGGCAAAAGGTCAAGAGTGATTTTATATACAAGGTATGTGACATTACATGTCTCTCTTAATATGTTGAAGGTCATATTTGGAGCAATGTGCACTGAAGTTGTAATGTAGGTAACTGCTGTGCTTTGTCGTGTGTGTGTGTATGTACGTGAGTGCACGTTTGCAACACTGCAAAATCTGGTTCAGAAGAACATGTCTTTGAACGTGTCTTGTTAAATCTTAACTTAGTATTTTAAACTTTAATCTGTCACTGCATCAGGAATGGATGCAGGAGAGGATGCAGGGCCAGAATCATATATTCATAGTAAGTTGAAAATGCGCATGGATGTGGTTCCACTAGGCAGAAATCACTGTTATCAGCGTTCCGGGGCACTTCGTTGGATATTTTTAATGTGTTAAAGATAATCTTCATTATGGAGACTTCCCTATAGGATCAGGATTTTCCATTCTGGAATACGAAGAATGGGGTAGATGAAAAATTCATTTTTCAATTTTATTTAATTTTTTTTTTTTTTAATGTGAGACCAAAAGGTTCATGGAAAGAGAATGTGTATACTTATGGATTTCTACTCTGCCTTCACATATCATCTTACCTAAACATCCATAGTGATGAACATGTCAGAATTCCGGATCCACAGAAGATCCAAGACATCAAAATCATTCTGATCAGTCCACCACCAATTACAGCGTTTTGTCAGAAGTAGAGGTAATGGAGTTGTAAGTGCAGCAGAGGTCTGATCTGCAGTTAGATTAATGGAGATGGTGAGAGTCCAAGGTGACCAAAATAGCCAGTGGCACTGAATTCAGTTTAAGAACCTGGTAACTTACTGTTTCCCACATGTGACCAGACTCTTGACTGTTAGTTTCTGGTGTCACAGTGCTTTTCACACTGCAGGGTTTGTCCTCTCCATAGTCCTTCACAAATAAGAAGGATTAAGACTAATTGGCAATAGCATTAAGAGTCCTTTCCTGTAAACAGGTGACCTCCAGTGTGTTTCAGAATAATCAAAACTGTTCTAGAAAAGGAACTATTAATAATGCCTGTCATTCAGGCTTACTAAATGGTGTAAGCAAATAATTAAAAGACTTAGGGAAATTTGAAAATCAGAGATGTCACTTCTTGTAGCACAAGATGCCCTAGTCTTCCATGGACTAAACTAAAATTTACAGCTTTGTGCTTTTTATTCAAAGTATTTTGAAAGCAAATAAATCATTCTTTTGGAATCATTGGGATACATAATGTTGTTTTGGGGTTCTTTTCATGTTTTACTTTAGTACTTTATAGCTGAAATTATAAGAGAAAAAGCTAACTTAATCTAAATTATCTCTGAGAAAAAAATCTTCCTGAAATAATTTATTTTGTTTCCATGTACATTCTTATGAATGTTTTGTTGTCCGTTTTTGATGGAACTTAGTGCCAAGGTTTGTATCATGTCTCCTGGAGTGCAGTTCACATGTGAAGTGCCTCATCTTCACTGAAAGAAGAGCATTTTCTCAATAATGAGTTGCATTGTCGGACGAATTAATGAAACAGTTAATCCTAAGTCCTGAACAGAAAAGGGCAAACCAGTGTGAATTCTGTATCTGAAGTTTCTAGTGGACTTGGGTTCAGAGTAATCCAGCACTTCTAAATCAAAACAGATTTTTGAAAGCAAATAAAATGAGTAAAACTAGATTTATAAGCTACAAAATAACCTAATATTTTTGGGTAGCTTAGCTACAATGTGTTCGTAAACTCTGCCTGTGCTATTAGCTAGTCTAGGAGCAAACAGTGCTACACGCTCAGGTTACCTTTGGCCAGTGCTTTAAAATGGATGCGAACTTCACCCTTCTGTGCTGGTGGGACAGACATTTGTGCATTGTCCTGTATTTCACTGAACTTTGTGTTTTTTATATCACCTTTCCCTGTGACGGATTCTCTTTTCAAAGCCAGAAGCCTAATAATATCTGTAATCATCTCAGCAGCTGATGTTCTGAAGTCATGAACTGATTTAATCAGAGGTCTCATACGTAACATTAGTTAATTGGGAGCCAGCTTCTAACTAAAATTTTGTCTGGATTTTTTTCTTTTTTAGAATGCAGCAAGACAGTTTTTAGATGAAGAAGCAGAGCTGTCCCAGCAAGATGCAGACAGTGTTTCATCTGATGAGAGTGATGACACAGAGAATGAGCTGAACTCTTCACTTGCTCAATTCCTGAATGATGATGCAGCGGTCACACAAGTGTTAAATGGTGAATGAGAAGAGTTGTTTATGGTTTTAAGATAAGGGGTATTGGTTAGGAAGTGGTGTATGATAGGCATGGCCATTCAGTCAGCGAGTATGTCAGAGTGAGAGAGCTAATAAGCAGTAACCTCCTCAGCTGTGGTACATCAGGTGCTTTCCATTATCTGTTTGTACCTTTTTTTTTTTTTTTTTTTTTTTAATTCGCATGGTTTTCTGATGTAGTAAGTTCCTCACTGGAATCTCTATTGCGCCATGGCTTTGGGCAGGCTGGAGTCAGTTCTTTGAGGATTGTGAGGGCAGGAAATCGCCCCTTGCTAAGTGTCAGCCACCCCCTCATACACCATTATGACTGAACAGAAACACAATTTTCCATTTCGCTTAGAAATTTCTGAATCTTTCAGGTCGTCTGTTACACAGAAACCTAAAATATGATATGAAATAACAATAGATAAAATTACAGTGTTGACACTGACAGAAGTGAGTAGGTAATGCTGTTTTTTGGCTGAGATGGTTTACTTACTCGTGTGCTTATGAACTTTGTCTTTCCCTGAGATATTTGCATGATGAAATCATCTTTTTACCATTTAAGATTCCTAGATGTTGCTGAGGATTTTCCTCCTCCACTGGAATTGTGAGTTGTTCCCTGCAAGATCCTGTGTGGGCTTCAGTACACCCATCCCTTTCTCATGCAGTCTCTAAAATCAGTTGTTGTGTCTGTTTTGGGAGAAACTTGCAACACGGAAAACTGAGCAATTTGGGTTTCCTGTGACTAATATTGCTCTTCTCCCTGTGATGGGCATCCAGAGCTCTGCCTGCTGGGAAAACTTTCTACATAGCAGCTTTCATGACAGCAAGCTGGGTAGACCTAGTCCTTTGCTTTGGGATTTTTAGAGATATCTGGAGAATTGCACATTTTTGTTTTGTGAAATACATGTTTTGGGAGACTATAAAGGAATTACTTAATATGGAAAACATGATGTAACAGTAATGAATTTAAAATTATATCCTTAATAATACTGTACTCTCTTTTATCTTCTTGTTTTAATTCAGACTGTGAGATGACAGGAGTTTACCTGAAATCTGTGCGTAGTCCAGCTCTTGGCAATAGATATAAAATGGTTCATCGTGAATTCAACAACGCGGAGATTTTCTCACAGGTATGAAATGAAATGATTGCAGTCCTTTTGAAATTCCAATTGTGTGTGACTGTATTTAGGTTCTGATCCTACTTTGAAGTGTAGTTTGCAGCCTATTGTTGATAAATTAATAAGTTCTAACAAAAGACTTTTGACTTCATTTTGCTCTTTAAGTTAAAGTGTGCAGACACATATGCTTTCGTAGAAGCATGGGCACTCTGTTCTTCAGCCAGAGAGAGGCTGTCAACCAGGCTGAAGCAAAAGCGTCCCAATCCCTAGTTGTCTTTTCACCGAAGAGCAGAGCTCTGGCGGTGATTGCTGTTGATCGATGTAGGACTGCATGGTGCTTCCAGGGTCGGAAGCTTGTATTCCCCCTCTCCGCTGTCTTCCACTGTCACAGAGGATACTGACTGACATCTTCCCAGGAAGAGTCCTCTCATCCAGCCTATGATGTTTCCAGTCTCTTAACCGACTTCCCGGTTTGGTGAAACAAGCAACCCCCAAAGAGAGATGTAACAGTTGGGGCACATGCCTGTTACCCAGCTGTATGTCAGATTGCCCTGCGCTCTTCTTGCCAGACAAGCTGAGTGTCAGCAGATCAAATTTTCTCTTGCAATTGCAAGGTTAGCTCCTGAAACGTAAGTTTGGAAACATTTATGAGAAAATAAGGTAGCATATTTAACAGTGCTTGTTGCTGCTCCTCAGCACGCTCTGGCAGGGTGCCTCTCGCTGCCCAGTGTCCCCAGTGTTACTGGAGACTGACCCTTTACGTGGTCCCCAGGTGCTAGTTGTGCCCCTGCTGCATGGGGTAACTACGGAGCATGAATGAGTCTCCAAAGCAGATCCTTAGCCAAGCTCTTGCCCTATTACATACAATATCATTATGCACGTAATTTCGTGTTCTTATGAAAGTGCCAGTGAAATATTGCTGGATTATCATAATGGAGCTTCTTCAGAAATGTTAACTTCTTATCCTGGCTGCTCCTGGCTTGGTTTGGTTTCTGTCATGCCTGGTTGTGTTCCCCTTCCATGTGAATGGTGTCACAGTGCTCAGCTGAGATATTTCCTACGTGATCTGTCTTCTGGGTTCTGTTTTACTCTGAACTCTCCATACATCACATGATATAAATCACTTGTACAGTATTTTTTAGTTACTTAATTTTCCCTTGTTATTTCATAGTGACCAAAGAAATCACAGAATTGGAAAAATAGATGCTCAGGATGGTTCCTTATCTCCCCCCGGTTTTTTTTCTGTATCCTGTATTCCTGATTTTTATATCACCTTCAGCAAAACAAAATAGAGATCTGTATTTGGTAAAAAGGATAAACCACTTTTTTTATCTTTTGTTTAGGTTTTTTTGTTTGTTTTTTTTTTTTGACACACAAAAATACAGGTTGTGCCCACTGATTATTTGCAAGCAGATAAGAAGAATGTGTGGGACTCAATTTCCAAGCAGCCTCAGCTTATTATGTCAGTTTTGTTGTTGTTTCAGCTGAGGCAGAGTGTTGCTGAAGATGCAAAGCTTTTACACAATGCAAAGGCATCATAAAGTGCTTCTGCCAGCCAGCCTTGTGCATGGGCTGCGGAGTTTGTTGTGCACGTGGTACAAGGTGTGGAATCTGCATTTCTTCATGCAAAACCACAACTTGTCCCCAGCGTGCAAGTGTGGGGGTTCAGAGTCCCTCCCCCTGTGCAGAGACGCGCAAAGGAGTCTGTATTCCCGTCTGTAATTCCAACCTGTTTGATAGTAGCGTTAGCGAGCGAGTCTCGTTTCTATTGTGATAGTACAATTAATATTCCCATTAAAAGCTTTCTGGTGATGAGTCATGGGCCTGACCGAAATCTGAGTGTACGCTCGTTCCAGGCGCAGTTACAAGTGTGTCGGGCCCTCTGGGAAAGTAGCTCAGGAACTGCAGAGCATAGTCAGGAGAGGTTTGAGAGGTGTGAGAAGCCCCTAGGCCCCGCAGTACTTGTGCGTAGCATGGATTGGATAAGCAAAGAGCATGTATGGAGAGGAGGAGCAAAATCATTACAGTGTTTCAAAACTTAACTTGGTTTGGTTTTCCCCCGGCCAGATTCCTGAGCAAGACCAGGGTTATGCAGAAGATAGTTTCTGTGTTGGAGAGGAGGAAGAGGAAACATGCAGAAGAAGCGAATCTAGTGAGGAGGAAGTGTGTGTTAATTTTGATCTCCTAAATAATGAGAGTTTTACTAGTGGAAGAAAACAATACCTCACTCGTCGCAGAAAAAAATTAAACCAGGCCAGGATGGAAGAGAACTACTCTGTCCCAATGCAAAAGAAGAAACCATCCCGAATTATTGTTCTCAGTGATTCCAGTGGGGAAGAAACAAGTGTCAGCAGTGAGAAGCCCGTGAAAACAGACTGTTTCAGGGCAGAACAGGAAAATGCTAAGTTACCCACTCCATTGCCTTCAGTCTCTTCTGCGCAGCACAAAAAAAATGCTGGGGAAATCATTGCTCATCAGTCTGCAAAGGATAAGAGTGAGATGCTTCTTGGCTTGAAAGCTGCGGTATCTGAAATGCTGGATTTTCACCCAGACCATCAAGTCAGAAGCACATGCTTTCCACCAGCTGTCGCTACTTCTCATCCAGGGAAAGAGGATCTCCAGGCTGCCACTGAGGTTGGTGTCAGTTCAAAAGAAGGACCTTCCTCTTGCCTCGTTTTGCTAAAGAATCCCACCCCCTGGGGACCTGTCCTGTCGCACTGTTGTTCTGAGGGCTGTCAGTAATACAGCAGCAAGAGTGAGTGTGCTTCTGGTGATAAAGGAGCAGGTCTGTTCTGCCCGTACTGCTTTACGCCGTCTCCCTTTTCTTTGGTATAGGAAGCTTTTGTACTCTCAGGATAAATTGGAGAGTATCATAGCAGTCAATAAATAAAAATTGGGGATTTAGATACTATCCTGACAGTTGTGGAGGACTATGGATAGCAGAGAGTGTCCACTAATTCTTTGGGTTTTGTAGTTATACTTGTTCACTGTCCTAAATTGAGACCTTTCATGATTTGAGGTTGGATTCCTGATCTCTTACACTTTTCTGCCTGACTTGTATCATTTACAGTATTCAGTTTTTGTTGAACTTATAACTGAAGGCTGCATGCTTTTGTCATTCAAGCTGCTAAATAATTAGATCAACTAATTTGGGAGGTTGTTTATAGGGGATTAAAGTGTTAATCTGAAAGTGTTAATGTTTTGCAATATTGAAAAATACCTTTTTTTTTTTTAAGATTTTATTAATTGGATTAAAAAAAAAAGTTGACTGTATCTGTTAAGCATCAGTATTTGAAAACCAAATCTTTTTTTATTGGCATGTTGTTCTTTGGCCTTATGCTTCTGTGATCTCTTAGAAATACTGTCTGATTTTCAACATTTACAGGTGGGAAGTTCTTTGAAGAACACCTGTAAGAGCACTTCAGTTCCAACTTGTTCTGCTTCCACAAAACCCTCTTCAGCAACAGCTCTGTTTTCACGGGACCCTCTGGAGAAAAAGCCTTCCGTCTGTATTCTGGTAGACAGTCGTGAGATCTCCTCTGGAGCAGAGGTGATTTCTTCCTTGAAGGCAGTTCACGGAGTAAAGGTGCAGGTTTGCTCGCTGAGCAGCAGCGATTACATCGTGAGCAACCGCATGGCCGTGGAAAGGAAATTTCTGTCAGAATTACTGAACTCTGTGAACAGGAATAAAGTCACCCAGCGGATCCAGCGCCTGCAGAGCATGTTTGAGAGAATATGTGTGATTGTGGAAAAGGACAGGATTAAAACAGGTAGGTGTTCCCAGGCAGGGGCAGCACGGGGATGCACCGGTCTCTGCTCCAGGCTTGTACTGGCCACACTGGCTTTGTGTATAATACGGGAGAGAAAGTAGATTGAAAACCTGTACCCTGAGTCTCTGTGGGAGTGTTACATTAATAAGGTCACCAGCTGAACATTAAAATTTGTTTTGTTTTTGAGGGCCAGTTAATATAGGCAGAGATATGCAACTGGATCCCGAGGGATACATTGCTTAATAATTACTGAGGCAGGGAAAAGCAAGTTAACTCAAACATTATTAACTGACCGTATTAATATGTGCCCAAAAAACCCTAACTTCAAGACAGGTTTCAACAAAGAAGGTGAGAATAGTAGAATAAAGGAACAAGCACAATCATCTTACCTACGCTCAGCACTAAAATAATAGCGGACTCGAGAAAAATATTTTTTCTAGCAGTAACCTAACAAGTGGTATCTGTCAAACTGTATAGGAAAACTCTCACAGTTTAGAACGAGTGAGAATGGTAGCCGGCCTGAGCACACCATCCCACATACTCGGTCTACCTCCAAATTGTAGAGAGCAAACCACATAATGGCTGCTGCTTGAACAAGCAAAAGATAAGTCAGCTGACTGAAATCAGTTTTTAGAAAAAGGCAAAAAGAGCACTCCTACAAAGAGTTACTCTGGGAAGGCTGTTTGAGCTATTGCCTTCTGTCACAAAGCACAGAACAGGAGTCTCAAAGATGCCTCCTGACTCAATTAGGCATTTGTGGAAAATTCAAAACTATTTCTTTAATTTAAATAGTTTGGACAAACCATTTGTTTTAATCCCAAGATCCAAATTATGCAATCAAACAATTTTAGTAACGCTGTCTGTTCTCAGTGCCATCTAGAAAATAATTGAGAGGTCTTGCTTGCACCTGCTTCACTGAAGATGGAACTAGAGCTCACAGCTCCAAATAAATTACAGATGTTCTGGGATATAAAACTCCAGTATTGAAATCAAATTGTTGTGGATGTAGCTTTGGTTTTGTGACATAAATCTAATTTATTGATAGTTCAGATATGATAACAATGATAGAATTGGTCACTGAAGACGTAGCTTCTCAGAGCAGGCTGTAGATAAGTGGATTGCGTTTGAGCTGCCTTTTTACCCCACTGCTGAAGGTGTCATTCATCTTCATCGTTTTTGTCCATTTTTTCTCATTACGCTGTTTCCAGAGTGTTGCTGGTTTCCTGTTGAACAGTGTTCAAGTGCATTCTTACTTTTGTAGCTTTACCAAACCTCTTCTGCTTCGTTCTGTCCTGTTGTTTATTGCATGTTCCTCTCTCCTAATGACATTTAATTTGTAATTTCAGTTTTAATTCCTAAACTTTATCTCAAATAACCAAGTAAATCCTGTTGCTGTGACCCCTCCTGCCTCCTTTCCCTGAGATGTTTTCCCTC
>JAOBAS010000037.1:21702020-21717759 GCA_025311575.1 Elanoides forficatus | reverse complement strand
GGGGGAGGCAGAAGCAAATACTCATATATTTCATATATATATATATATACATATAGGTATATACAGGATGGTTTATTACCTACTGGCTTTAAAATCCAGAAATATAGAATAATCTTCATTAAACCTAATTAAACCTGCAAATTACTGATGGACTTTATTGCATCTTGGATCTGTAGCCTATGTTTTACTTTCCTTTGTAGAATGATCTTGGGGCAGTTGAATGAATCCGTTACGGTAACACTGTTAGCTGTGGAATCTTTACCTGAGCTTGCTTCAGTTTCCAGAGAGTTGGAAGGTTATTCAGTGAATTAACAGTCACAAGACGAAAATGATCTTGTGGTTAGGCAGGCAAGTATTCCCTGGGAGAACTTTGTGCTGTCTCCTGTCTGCTTCTGACAGAGCTCAGCAAATGTCCTAAAGCAACATTTTCATGGGCACACTCTTACAGAGAATATTCAGTTTTCTGAGAGCCTGGTTATTAAAAGTCCCAACTACTTGTGAGATCTGCTGGAGTCAATAGAGATGGCTGAGCTGCAGGGTCAGCATGTTCTGGAGAACGTGGCGAAGTCTTCATTCAGGCTGACTGCTCCTTCTGCTCTGCTCCTGCACCTCTCTGGTTTTAGCCACAGCAGTTTGGTCTTCTGCCCTCAAAGTGGGGATGATGGGGAGGTTTCTTAATGGCTTTTTGATGACCTTAATGGAAATTTTGGAGACATGCATGTTTTTAATTACATTAGAGAAGTGATAGCCTATGCGATTCACTTGCTGGAGTTACCAGAAGAAATTTTGATGGTGATAATTGGATTCTATCCTCCTGTAGAAAAAGCTTGTGCCTTGCCACCTGCTGTCCTGGAAAATGTTTTTTTTAGGATTTATCTTTTGGTTTGGATTTAAAGGTCTTATTTAACAAATATTTTTAAGAACATTTCTGGTTCCTGAACCCCTAGCTATACCTATATCCTCTCAATGTTATGTGCTAACAGTCAGTTAGTTTGAATATTGGTCAGACTTCCTAGATAAATTAGATCAGATTAGAAGTTTCAGTTAAATTATTCTGATTAATTGAAGTGCACCTATGGGATTCTTTACTTGCCCTTGCTCTAAATATCATATACTGATGTAATCATGACCGTCCCAAGAACCCTGTACTCGGCACTGGTGAGGCCGCACCTTGAATACCATGTTCAGTTTTGGGCCCCTCACTACAGGAAAGACGTGGAGTTGCCGGAGTGTGTCCAGAGAAGAGCAACAGAGCTGGTGAAGGGTCTGGAGCACAAGTCTGATGAGGAGTGGCTGAGGGAACTGGGGTTGTTCAGCCTGGAGAAAAGGAGGCTGAGGGGAGACCTTATCGCTCTCTACAACTACCTGAAAGGGGGGTTGTAGTGAGGTCAGTGCTGGTCTCTTCTCCCAAGTAACAAGTGATAGGACAAGAGGAAACAGCCTCAAGTTGTGCCAGGGGAGGTTTAGATTGGATATTAGGAAAAATTTCTTCACCGAAAGGGTTGTCAAACATTGGAACGGGCTGCCCAGGGAAGCGGTGGAGTCACCATCCCTGGAGGTATTTAAAAGATGTGTAGATGTGGTACTTAGGGACATGGTTTAGTGGTGGACTTGGCAGTGTTAGGTTAACGGTTGGACTTGATGATCTTAAAGGTCTTTTGCAACCTAAATGATTCTGTGCTTCTATAACTCCTGCTGTTGGGCAGGAGGGGCCTTTTGGAAAATACTTTATTTTCTTCCTTTTTTTTTTTCTCCCCATCCTTCAGTGCAAGCAGTGTCCTAGCACCTCCACTTCCTATACTAGTCTTGAAGTAGTGAGGTTATAGCTGTCTGACAGAGCATTTCCTCTACCATTTCTTCATCAGCATGTCATTGCTGTCCACCTGACAGAGTTCCTGTCAGACTCAGAGAATGTCTTTGGACAAATTCTGAAGAACCTTCCAAACCTAAGAGAATTAAATCTTACATGTGAGTAGGCTCTACACTGTTGAGGGGGCTCTGTCATTCAAGTTTATGATCTCTTAAATGCTCTTCAACACAGTGAATTTATTTGTATGGATGTGCATAGCACCACTGTTCTCTTGAAGAAAAATCAGAAAATACCCAACAGCTTCCACTAGCACACTGATTCCGATGGCATACCTTTGACAGGGTCATGTTCAGCTTGGCTAAAATGGGGCTTCTGCGAGGGCTTGCTTGTCATTACTGGAAACATGAACGGGATTTAAGAAGCTATTCCAAATTTCAATATCAGAATAATTCGATATGTCCTCTAAGTGCAACTGCTTGCAAAATGTCTAATAAATTTCCTTTTTTTTTTTTTTAAGTTCAGTCTAGCACAGTTTGGAATTATCCAGGTTTCAAATGTATGTATTGATTTTCCTGAAAAGTTCTGCTGATATTCCATCAGGATGAAGGTGGTGTATAAACAAATGATACCTGAATAGCTATTCACAGCAGCAGGTAGTGTATAAACAAAAAAAGCTGAAATGTCTTTTGTGAGTCTATATGCCTGCCAGCTTGAGCAGTAAACAAATACTGTTTTTCTATGCAAACACCTCTCAGTCAAAGCACTACTTGTCACTGACAAAACACCACCACACTCTTCTTTAAGTGGCCACAGGTTGCTGCTGTCAGATATTTTTTTTTTTTTGTAATTCTTTTGCCTCTTCTGAATGGTGTAATATTACTTATGTTCTCAGCCAGTGGCTCAGAGGGAGGGAAGAGGGAGTGGAAAAGGAGGCTGTGGTTTAGGGCTATCAGAAAAACAATTAAATGAAATTAATGAAGAAATGAAATGTCACTCATCAAGCATCTGACATCATGAAAACTGACTAATGTGTTTTGAATCTGGACCTACTTTTTAATACAAGGCAGTGATTACTACCTTTGGTAACTGTGGCTCCTTAATTGCTTTTTTTAGAGTTTTTCACAAGCCCGTAGGATTCAGAATAAAACTTTTGAGCCAGTTTTGTCTCTGGTCTCTTACTCATTCTGATATATGACTGAGGCATGATTTTGTTGCAGAGGTCATAATGCACATTCCTTATCAAAATAAGCTGGGTGATTTTCACAAATCAGAAATAGTTTATGTGTAAATGAAGTTTGTTGATTTGTGATTTCCAGTGTACCTTTGAGATTTTTCTTAGCCAGGAGTACAACAATACTTATTACATTTGAGAGCTCTGGATATTGTTTGTTTCAAAAAGCACTGGATTTATGAGCAGGTGCTAACATTTTTTTAAAAACTGGCATATCAAATCACTGTGAACAATTTGCTTCCCAAACCCATGTTCATATCCGGTGGAAAAATTACAGTTCCTTTTGTGTCAGGGGAGTGGGCTTAGGATGTGCAGAGGCAGTTCTGTGGAGCAGCTACTGCCTGTAAATTCAGTTGTGCTTACCCTGGAGTAACTTGTGCATGCACCTGTCTACTCGGTGTAGTAAACCTCTGTAAAGCTGTGCATGCAGGAGAGTTCTTGGCTTAAGCTTCATGTTCTGTGAAGGAACCTTTTCTTATTTGGAAGTTTTCCTATTCCTCTCTGTCCCCTCCCCACCACCAAAATTCAGCTATACCATTTCTTAATGTTTGTTCTAAGTCCTCCATGTGGTTTTGCTCTAAACAAAACTTGATATATCTTCCTCTGTGGTCCTGGTCAGCTCTCTACTGCTTTTCTAGTTCTTTTCTCACTCATTACAAATATTCTATCATTAAAATTCAGAGTTTCGTGTAACCCCTTATTTCTTACTGTTTCTTTCTCATTGTTATACTTCCCAATGGTTCATTCTTCTAATGGACTTTATGGATAGTAAATGAGGTTTACATGTATAGTGGTTCCACTCCATGCTACGCTGACTCCTGAAAACAGCTTCTAAGCAAAGGAATCTAGAAATGTGATCTCGCATTGATAATGTCACAGCCTCCCTAATGAATACTAAGCCAAGGCTGTATGACAGTCCATCAGTGTTCCTCCTAAATGTAATTACTCATTATTTCAGTTAAACACAGTGTGTTTGGCCATGTCAAATTTTGCCTAACTCTAAAATTAAAACAGTGAGAAGAGGAGCCAATGTGACAAGAATCTTTTGAAATAACTTTCTTTGGCCTCTATATTTCTTTGGAAAATGTCACTCTAAGTGACCGATTTACTTTGAAATAAGACTTGATTGTTGTTCTCCAAAGTCAGATCTGAGATAGACAAGTGCCGTAAAAGGCAGTGGCTTTGCATCAGGATCAGTAACGCTGTGAGGGTTTGACGCTGTTAAGTTTCCCATTAGGCTCTGAATACCCTCTGCCAATGCTTTTCACAGTGGTTCTTCAGGCCTCCCCTCTGCGGTTGGAATACCTGTCAGGCTTTTTATGAAACAAAGTCTTTTGACAAATAGAGACCACACTGGAAGCCAACCTTGTTCTGTTTGTTACCAGTGTGTTATCTTGCTGGAGCATGTCACCATATGTCTGTTTTAGCATTTCTTCTGTTTCATATGAAACAGCAAGCAAGATTACTGTATGAACACCATTTTAATAGAGCAGTTGCAGTCATTTGAGAGCAGTGTGTTGCCTTATGATCAGTGAAACTTGATGTGAGATTTTGACAGCTGTAAATCACTAGGCAGACACCATAAGATGACTTTGCAGACAGTACTGTTCAGTAGTGGATATATGGAACTTATTATTTGGTGCATGAATTTTGCTCTCGTTTTATTAACAGTGAATTCTTTTACATTCATCTTGTTCATGCTTATTTAGTAATTTTAGTTGGAGTGTAAATGCATTGGTGAAACTAATTTGTTTTGCTGTGAAAGATTTGCCCTTTATTCAAGCTTTATTCATGATTGAAGAGATATTCAGGCAAATAATGGACTTAAAGCTTGAATGACATGGACTGCATTAACCAGTGTGCTAACATGTTGTTTTTTAGAATATTCTGCAGTAGGTGCACATGATGAAATAATAACAAGAGAAGAAAGAAGTGGGTCTGGCTTTATATTGCTTTCTCAGAAGACTTTCTAGATGGAATGCTGCCAATATTTGTGATTTTTTTGACCATACTGTCAGACCATTTGCATTTACATTTAAAAAAAAATAAGACTTTAGGAAATGTGCTCATGTTCTATACCCTTCAGGAAAGATGGATGGAGCTGTTGGACTAGCTGACTGAAGTGGTGCTTTGCTCTTTTTTCAAAATCAACAACCAGATTTAAAGCTACTGGTCCAGTTCTGGAGCTGCTGGAAAGAATGTCAACGTGAGCTGAGAAGGTGATATTAATTAGTGCCCATTGGGAATCTGTCTCGCTGTGCTGTTAGCAAAGGTGTCTCAGTCTTGTGAAGTTTCTTTTGTTGTTTTGATGATTGTACCACTCCTGTAAGAGAGGATCTGGCCTAGGAGGTGTGGGTGTCATTTTGCATCCCTGTCTTTGACTGCTAGAATTGACTTCTGGAGGACAGATGTGTGGAAGCAACACAATTGGTTAGCTAAGTAATACATGAAATAAATCTAGGTCTTCTGGCACACGTGACAGAAGCCCATAGGAGAGTCAGGATGACATAGGATTGTCTACTTTGGGGAGCTTGAAGAGAGGCCAGAATGGATGAGGGATCTGGAACAGGTCAAGCCCCTTCAGACAAGGGGAAATTGTCAGGAGCTCTGAGGAATGCTCTTGGACTGCACAAGAATTAGTTTGCTGCTAAAGTTATCCCAAGATGTTTCTTTAAGTCTGTGCACTTGTAATGGGTTAGACTACGGGTTGGTGTGATACATGCTTTGTACAGCTCGCTCACCCTTATGCCCCTGCTGCTGTTGCTGGATTCCTTGTTTTAAGCATTTCAGAGCATCTTTAGGAGTAGCCGATCATTTCTGTCCTTACCATGCATGCTTTCCTTTTGCTTGCCTGTATTTTACGTTGCAGTTGGACATGTTTATTACATTCCATCTTCATGCTGGCTATTTCATGTACTGTTTGACATTCTGGCCTGCTCTTCCTGCTTCTGGCCTTGCTGGCTGGATTTCTGTGAACTCTTCTTCTGCTGATTTAGCAATGGTGCTCAGAGCCATGTGCCTTGTGCTTTTCTCTAGGGATTTTTTTTTTGTTGTTCCTGTTTATTCTGCTTGGCATATCAATATCACCTGTTGCAGTGCCAGGTCCATCTCCCTTAGTAACCATTCGCATCTTTTTCATTGTTACTTCACTGAGCAATCTACTCTTTAATAAAAGTCTCTTAATACCCCCTGCTCATTTTTTTTAAAGTTCCTCTACTGTTTCCCTGTCATTTGGTGGTGTATTTGTTATCCTTTTTGGGAAGCTCAAAACCAGAAACAGAACAGAGCCATGCTTTTCTGGAAGACATCAGTTCTCTCATGAATCACATCAGTTCTTAGCTCAATGCTGAGCAGAAAGGAAAGAGCAAAGTGCAGGCACTGAGGAGTGGCTAAGTGGCACACTGAGCACTTTGTCTTATACATCCACATGTTATGCATCAGACTCACAGTCTCAGGATTTTGACATGTTGTCCTTCTTTGTCACTAGAGCGAAGACCTGAAAAAGTGGAGAAGAGCTGGGATGCAGCTGAGAGACAGAAAAGAGAAGGAACTGGACCAGACAGAGTACCTTGCAAACAGATTGGAACAGAAATGCAGTTAGCCTTCAGACATACCAAATTAATCCTCATTCCTCTGAGCAAGGATATTTGTAGAAGCCATTTCCTCTATTAAGCTAACTCTTAGCAGGGAAGATGGGGTTGATTCTGTTTAATTCTAAGTTTCCAGTGATAATTACCTTTCAGGGCTGTGATGAAACAAGCACTTACGAAGGAATAAAAAGAGAGGATAAAAAGAATTACAGCTTTCTGATGACTGTCAGGAAGCAGGGCAACAGAGCTGAATGCTCTAGGCCTGCAGATACCAGCCATGACAGCTGGTGCTTGAGACTGTCTCATTTCCCTGATTTGGGAAATGATGCCTAGCTCCTGTGGTTAGCTTCTGCTCTAGCACAAGAAAACCCAGGCTGACCAGAGCTGATTGTGCTCTCTTGCTGTGTTCTGTTAATGCTGCATAGTGCAGCTGGGCTCAGGATAAAGAGAAGCGCTGAAAGAGCAGGAAGAAAGTGATGGGGGGTGTGGGAGTGGGGCGTGCAGAAAGGAAGATGGAACAGGAGCTCCATGTCCCTGGGTGTTCCCTCTGTAGTGCATACCAAAGGTCAGAGGACTATATCTATGTTCTCTAATAATATAGACCTTGCCCCTCTTCTCAGTACCTTTCAGCTCTGTCCTCTACCCTTTTCCTGTCCTAATTCCTGCTTTTATTTTTTAGAGGCTGGAGGGAGCTCATGGTGCATGGAATGGCCCATACTTCCCTGTCTTGCCCACCAACTCATAACACAGCAATTTTCACTGTGGTATCAGGGTTATATTTCTGTGTTTGGTACGATGGCTATAGCATGTTCCTTCATTGATAATTTCTGTTTGGATTGCTTCAGTGTTTCACCCTTTCACACCTTTCCCATCAACACTTCCTTTTACAAACCTTTGTTCCCTTTCCCACTGCAAGTGCAAGCCTACACAGCTCACATTAAAGGGGATTCCTCCCTCTTCCTTTTCTGTTCACCTGTATGTTTTGTCTCCTAAGGGCATGAGTTTTCTAAGGCTCTGGCTGTCCCTGCAGGTAGAAGTTGTCACCGAGACACCCACTGGGCCTATTTCCCTAGGTTTCCTCTATAGTCGAAAGAGAGGCAATCAAAGTAGCCTGTGAAGCCATGTGAAAGTAGATGTCTGAATGCCTGTTTCTTTCCACTGCCTATGTAGAAATGATCAGTGCAGGTACAAAAAAAAAGCCTGTGCTGCAGATGGCTGAAGTTAGACGAAGTGAATTCCTCCCTACAAGTACCCAACAGGGAGCCTGCCTTGGCTGGAACATTTACAGCCATGTTACTGGTCTTGGCTTGCTCCAACAGGAATACCATTTCATGAATCTCAGAGCCAAGCAATAGCACAGACTGATTTGATGGCAGGGTCACACTGAGATATGAAACATGTTTCTGCCTTAGCCTTGAGATTGCTTTTACCAGTTGTTGTACTTCTTGGTGTTACTTGCAGGGTGTGTATCACATCACTAGTTTTCTCTGGTGAATCGTCACAGGAATACTGATAGAGGAGCAAATGTGACCTCTAGAGGAGTACTCAGGATAGTTGAGATTACATGACAGATAAGCTAAATAGCTATAAAAACTGTAAATACTCTTGTTTCAGGACATCTGCTCAGCAAACCAGGGTTAGGAGAGAATGCCTCCTCAGAAATACTAGAGCACACTTGTTTTATTTTTGTAATTCTGTTTATAACATACCGTAATAGGTCAGGACTGCTTCTGCCAGGCACTGTATGAAAGTGCTCTAGAGGCATGTAAGCTGTGTATAAGGCAGAAGACAGTAGGTGGATGGGATGGAATTGAGGAGAAAATGAGGCAGCATTGGTCAGGGTGTGAACAGTGCTTTCAGCTTCCCCATGGTCTGGATATAAAGGTTTTTGGCTGGTTTCATAAGGAAACAAGATGTGCTGGTGTGCAGTGTCTCTACAGCCGTGTTGCTGTTCCATCCCTCACTCACCCCATACTCCTGACCAGAGACTTTTAGTTTCATTGGCTCATGTCAGTCACAGTTGATGGAGAAACTCCAGTTTGGAGGGAAAAGAATAGTGACCAGATAGGGGGAAAAGACTCACCTCTGATCCACTTGTGCTAGTGTTAGGTAGATGCCCATCTACTGTCTGATCTGCAAGCAAGCAACACAGAAATGGCAGCTGAATTTGGGTTTCTGAATGAGACCTATGTTGTGCAGAGGTCAATGAGGACCAAGGGCAGAACCGGTGGGGTGCCAACAGGCGACTGCTGCAGACAGCAAAGAGTTCCTGGAGGACGCGTGGATTTTAGCTCAGGTGACACTGAGAACCAGACAGGGAAGACAAAAAGGAAAAGGAAGTAGGAACGAGGGAATGTTTACTGAACTGTGAAGATGTATGTGCTGCGATTCAACACCTGCTAAACTCTTGAGAGCTCTGGGTTTTAGTGGCTTAGGAGCAGACTCAGGAGGGGCATACTTGGTAGTGTGGCAATTTGTAACTGCTTACAGATGAAGCAAAACCACTTAAAGTCTAAAATTGCTTTTGTTAAGTATGCTAATTAAAATTTCCAAGGCCTATTCATTGCCATGATAGAAGAATATTCAGTATGGACTCTGATCCAGTTTTCTTTGGTGTATTGACATCCCATTAATGAGCTAAACGCCTTCAGCTACAGTATTGAGCTGCTAACATGCTAATTCGGCTAAGCATATTTTAAAAAAGTTTAAAACGAAATTAGTGCTGTTATTCAAAAATTATCAAGATACTTGTTTTAAACACCAAAAGGAGCTACTCCATAATTTGTTTTACAAAGATACATTTGAATGGTGTGTAAGAAATGACAGTTTCTTTGACCTTTGTAACATTTTGCATAAGTAAGGTATAAGAAGAGTCTTAAAAATATTTTATTGCTTAGAGATTATCTGCTTCATAAAACCTTTCAAAACTGGATTTTGTCATAAATGGTCCCACTGTCTTAGGTGTAGAGGCAAAAATAGCTAAGCTGTAGGGATCAGCCACTAAATGCCAAGTATTTCCTTTCAAGCCTCACTGGGCTGTGCAAAGCCTCACTAAATCCGTAAACAGATTGCACATTTCTCCCTGATGCCATACGTGGTACATGCAGGTAGGGGGTTTCCTCATGTGAGAGAATATTTTCTTCTGCATCCAGGTGGAAAGTCCAGACTGACAAGCATTTCCAGAGAGGAGGTACTGAAGAAGGAAAAGCACTGCATTTTATTAAGGCTGGTTTGATGTGGGAAGCTGGAGCAGTGCTGCGGAGGGCCCATGTCCACGAGATGGCAGGAGCTGCCTTCCATGCTTCACCCAGCTCTGGAGCAGGGTTCTCTGGCCAGCACACAGCTCTGCCTGAAATATGCTTCTGCTAAAAACACAGTTATTCATAACTCTTACAATGTTTAGCATTTAAATATGCCCCCATCTGTGATTCTTAGAAGCACAAGCAGGAGCAAAGGTTCAGGGAAAGTGTGTTGTGTGGTGCACAGCTAAGCTAAGCTTGTCTTGAATTTTGAAAGCTGTGCCTCCTCTCCACACTGGGCTCTGCTGCTGCTTATACCCGCTCCCACAGATCCTGAGACAAGAGAGAAATATTTTGGCTTTGCAGTCTATGCAGGGCATAGAAATTACTTTCCCTGTTAGTTTCAGTTGGACCCACTGGCTTCTAGGAGAGCTCAGCACCTTCTGCGGAATGATTTCTGAGCTGATTAAGAAACCAACCACAATCCTTACTAAGCTGTTCTGATGACTGTCATCTCAGTGTTAAAATTGTGTACTTTACCTCCTACCTGAAATTGTTTTGCTTCAGTTTCCAGAGGCTTCCTTTCTCAGCTGGAAGGAAGAACAGTCTAATGCCAGAAACTTTCAGCCCATGCAGGTGGTGAAGAGGTCACATCTTTTCATTCTGTTAAATGAAATAGGAAAAGCTTCTCTCATCTCCCCACGCAAGGCAAGTTTTCCACATCTCAGATCTTCCTGTTGCTTTTACAGAGGCCACTTGGGGATTGAATCCTGGGTCTCCAGCCCCTTCATAAAAGGTGGTCTCCAGTGGTGTATACACCAGCAGTGCCAGTCTCTCCCCCTAGTCTCAGTTCTCCTACCTGTGCATCCAAGGTTCACCTCTTAGACACTTGAGCTAACCCTTCAGCATCTTCCCTTGGGATAAGCCATAACCTTTTCTTAGGAACATGTACCGTAAAGGACTCCTGAATAGTTGCTTTCAGTCCTATCCCGCTATTGTCATAAGCTGAGCTCATTTTTTAACTAGTTGCTTATTTTTCCTGTTGCCATACTGTTGCTACTGAAGTGTATCCTTCAATATTTCTTCTCTAGTGATTAGATGCCACCTCCCTGTTTCCAGTTTAAATGTATTCATAGCTATTTATAGCTAATTATTAGCTATTCATAGCTAATTTATAACTCTTGGTTCTTGTGCTGGCCCTGCCCTTTAGCTTACTGAATTCTCTCCTTTCACTGTTATTTTCTCCCTGGTGTATCTCTAGAGAGCAGTCACAGTTTGTCTCAGCCTTTGTCTCAGCTGGAAGCACTAAGCCATGTCACTTTGCTGCTGCTTTTAGACTGGTTTGTCTCTGAGTTTGTGTTTTTGAAGCAGATGATCAGAGCTGTACTCAGTTCTTCTCTAAAGAGATCAGTGCTTCGCTTGCACAGGAGCACTAGGAATTTCATGTCCTTACTGCGAGTGTCTTTCTCTGCATGACCTCAGATGCTTGATATGAGAATTTCCAGTTTGGTTAATAATTGCAATTTTGGCATAATATATTTCTATAAGGTATTTGGCTTATTCAGGTCTAGTTTTTATAAAATCTAATCAGTTTCACAACATCCTGGTAATTAACGTTACCATCTGAACTCCATCACTATCAGCCTGCCTCATTTTGCCTGTCTGGTCTGCCACATTAACCATTCCGGAGCTTTCAGGGGCATCCAACTTGCCCCTTTCAATCCCATAATTACAGCCCTCTGCTTCTCCAGGCCCTCACTCCTCTGTCCTTTCCTGAGAGTGCCAGGGTTTTGTAAACATTTATATCATTAGCCAAGGAGCTGCTTTTAAAAACCGCTCACAAAAATGGCTTTAAAATTTCTTGAAAGTTGTTTGTGATTAGCTTTGGTTGTGGTTGGTTAATAATCTGCTTAGTTAAACAGTCATTGTTGAATAGAAAATATTTTGTTATTATTGTAAAAAGTTAATACCCCACTCAGTATCTTTACAAGCACAAAAGATAAATATTTGTTGAATGTTTTCTCTAACACTAATAGTTACTGTAACCATTCCCAATAATGGGTGTAAACTATTACAATAATTTCCCCATTACTGTTTTTTTAAAACATCCTTGTTGTCCTTTACCTTATTGGTAAGAGTTTATTTTTACTTGTGTCTGTAACTTTCCTTATCTTTCATGTGTATTTTGTAAGTGATCACTTTGAGTAATCTCCATTGATTGCAAGGAAGCATGTCTGATTTTTATTTAGGAGAGACATTTATTATGCCTGTTTTTAGGAAACAGCACATTGTGATTATAGAGTTTGTCATTATTTCCCTGAGAGGTGAGATGGCTTCACAGTGTCATAACCTGTCCCAAGATTTTGCAAGAAGTTATGCAAAAGTAACATAGGAGTCTAAAAATTCTTGTGGCTTCTGGTTAGGGCTGTCTTACAGAAACTGAATTTTGCTGTGATAGTAATTTCCTGGCAGTGTTATTTATATTGCAGTATTTCCATTCATGGAAGAGAAATTACCTCAGAAGTAACAAATATATCAAAACTTAAGTGTCTGAAGAAGTCCCTGACCTAAAAGGGTGCAAACTAGGACAGTGCTTTGGGCAGTTCTCTGTGTTTTTCCTGGTTTTGTCTTTTTTTCCAAGATAACTGCTTAGGCCAGCATCAGAGCAAGGGTGCTGAGTACACAAACCTTTGATTCTCGTATTCTTTTGTAGTAAAGGCGATTTTTCCTAAATGCTGAACAAAGCTCAGTAAATGAATTCCTGGTCCAAAGGGTTTCCAGCCTTGTTGAATCAAAGAGAAACAGCATGCTGACCCCATCTCACGGGTCAGTTTGAGTGACTGATCTGAGACTGTGACAGAGCTGGAGGCCTTAGGCCAGTATTTTAGGAGGGACACAATGGGCTCCCTGTGGGTCAGTGCAGAGGTCTGTGTAGGGCAGTGCCCTTGCTCTGACGATAGCTGTTAGCAGATGCTCAGGTAGAGAATACATGCCAAGGGGAACATGCAGCGATGCTTCGTGGTACAGTCTCAGGGGCACAAACCTATTTACCTGTCCAGAACCAGTCCTGCAGTGCATTTCTGTTTTCACTAGGCCAGGGCAGTAGTTAGACTACAGAAATCTCAGAAAGTTACGGTTATGGCATGGTTTTATGTGTTTTTACATCTGTTCTTTTCACCTGAGAAATACCTACCGAGAAGAGGTTTTAGGTGTGACGTGCTTTCAGAGAAAGCTCTTGTGTGTGAGCTGTGTAACAGCGTTGCTGCGTTCACTTTGCTTCTGCCCAGGAGCCGTGTGGAATTGCTTTGCAGTGTCATGAGAAGCACTTACCACAAAGCTGTATTCTTCACTGCTGATGAGGGCAGAGAGGGGTGACTGTGATCACACAGTCCAATCTCCTGTGTAATGAAATCCATTCCTCTGTTCCACTTTATCCATTTTAAAATGCGTCTAAAATCACCCCTGACAGAGCCCAGTCCAAAGAGGCGTCATCAGGGCCAACCTGCTGACATCCCCAGTACGGTGGTGATGGGTGCTGGGGGGTGTGGGGGAATGGACAACAGAGTGGCCCAGTTCACTGCCCCAACAGAGAGTATTTCCCCTCGCTGCTGTCAGAGCAGAGCTTGGGGACAAGGGTGGCCAAGGTTCAACCTGCAGGACAGTGCTCATATTCTTCATTCCATCACATCCATGGTTCTGCTGCTCCAGCAACTACTTGCCCCACCCCCAGTAAAATCTTCCTGTTAGTTATATCCTGAAGTTGTCTAATTTCAGCCTTCAGGGTTTGAATCTTAAGGAGCATAGAAGAATGGGCTGCATTTTTACATGGATTGTGAGGGCAGAAGGGGACAGTTCCTGTCAGGAGATCTGATTGTCTGACTAATGCGGGTGATGGTCCTTCCCTACCCTGTTAGGTGGGAGAGTTTGCTCTGCCGGGTTTGTTCACATGCTCGTTTGTATAGACTGTGATCAGGTCTTTTCCTTAATCTTCTTTGGTAGGCTAAATAGATCAACTCCTGAAGTCTCTTACTCTAAGGCAAACTTCCAAATTCTTTAATGGTTCTCCTGGCTCTTTGATGAACCCTCTCTGATTGATCAGCCTTTTCCTGCAACTGTGAAAGCCCCGTGGGACTTGGCATTGCATCTGCTGCTGCCTCAGAGATGCATCAAGCACCTCATCTCCCTGTACCTGCATCTCTCTGTGGGCAGTGATATGTCCAGGGGAGGCAGCGAGGATTAGGAAAAGGGCTGAGAGTGGACACAGCGGGAAGCATGTGAGACCAAGGTGGGAGCAGAGGAAGTGTCCCAGTTTGGGAGTTGTGGAGCAGCACAGCCCCCTGGAGCCAGAGGCCAAGGTGGCCCTGACAGGCACTGTTGAAAAAAAGAGAAATCCAAAAGCATGTTTGCATGATTGTGAGTAAACTAGTAAGGTCCAGGGAATTAACAGCCTGTAGCATGTAATACTGATTGCAGGAGTAAATGGGCTTGGTGTTGCTGCTGGTGGGGGGCAGTGAGCCATTTAGTGGGCATGGGTTGGGGAGTGGAAGCCCTGGGCACAGAAAAAGCTTTACATTAACATGGAAAGAAGACTCAGAACAGACCTCTGTGACTTCTGCACTCCGGGAGGCCCGTTTCACCTTGCCACTGGACAAGTTCAAGTGTGTGTCCCCTTCCCCTATAAACAACAACTGAATCCCTCTTAGCTGAGGAGTAGTAACAGCTTCTCATCGGTGACCCTAGCATGGCCTGCAGTGGGTAAATTCAGCCCTTTCACCACCTGTGCTGTTCTCTGCTGGTGCCCGGTGCTTGCAGCAGCTCCCAGAGCCATGGGTCTTGGTGATCTTGCTGCCCAGGAAGGAAGGAGAAATTCCCCTTCCTCAGATGCTGTTCCAGGCTGACCTCCAGGGACACCTGCCAGAGGCACGTGCTAAACAATTTAAACAATTAAAAACAATTTAAAAACAAAGGCAAAGTGCTTGGCCAGTCTAGTGCCTGTAAAGTATATGCAGGTGCTTTTAAATAATAGCAAATTGCAATAACATTGATATTTATGGATGTTGACTGTAAATGTTAAAATACGTATGCATTGTGTATTAGAAAATGGAAAGCAATGTCTGTGTTATCTGAGGGATAAGTTCTTCAGTGCTGCTTTCTATTTTTGTCACTTAGGAGACATTTTGATTTAGCAGAATGCAGGAATCTTTAGCCATGCTAATGCCTGTTCTTAACACAACACAAATGATAAAGCCATTAGCAAAGTAGATGTTGTCTACCTGCAGATTATTCATTGGTGAGCACTTAAAACAATTTAAAATTGGTGTTGCCATTTCTTTACTGCATCATTTTACAAGTCCCTTGGATGTTTGCCAGATGCATTACCTTGCTCAGGCATCTGCCTGGGAAAGAACATCTTTCAGGTCTGAGAGCTCATACAATGCAGTTTAGGTCCAGCTCACACTCAAGGTTTGCAAATTTCCCATTTTCTCAGTTTCCTGCAAAAAGCTGTGCAGCATCTCCATGCAGGAAGATGAACTTTTCTAAGCAACTACAATGTGTTTCTGGGATGCCTTGCTTGGGCAATCCAGCCTGGTGCAGTTTCTAGTGTGCATTAGAGCTATGCCCTGGATAAATCAGAGTGGTTGAGGTGAGAGGGATGTCTGCAGATACTCTTTGCTCAAGGCAGGGTCAGTTTGAGGAGGTTGCTCTGGGTTGTTTCCAGGTGGTTTTTTACTGTCTCTGAGGGTGGATATTCCAAAACCTGTCCAGGCAACATGTTCCAGTGTTCAACCACCCTTGCTCTAAAAAAGTTTCTTCTTATGTTTAGATGTCATTTAGTGTATTTCAATTTGTGCCCATTGTCTCTTGTCCT
>JAOBAS010000037.1:21682966-21701920 GCA_025311575.1 Elanoides forficatus | reverse complement strand
TGTTCTTATCTCAACCCACGAGTTTTGCTTCTTTTCCCGATTTCCTCCCCCATCTTGCGGGGGGGGGGGCGGGAAGTGAGTGAGCGGCTGTGTGGTGTTTGGCTGCTGGCTGGGGTTAAACCACGACACCCAGTAACACAAGTTAACATACCTCATATATTTGATGCTGTTGCTGGATGCTTCAGTGTATGCGTATGCTCTCTACCCTCTGAGGAGGGCAGCAGCAATTCCTGTATTCTCTGCCTTCATTCTCAAAGGTGGTTGCTGTAGAGGTTAGCCACTGTAGGTATTTGCAAGACTGTGAGCTGACACCACAGAAGATGGTCCAGTAGAGTTATACCAGCAGAATAGATAGGCCTGTATTTTTTTGTGCTGAAGCATATACATATATACCACCATTTAGAGTCTCTAGTTTCATAAACTGAAGAGAAGATCCAACGTCTGGATGCTAATTAAATTTTATTAACTTAATTAACTTAAAGAGAAATTCAAGGAGTAGATATACTGCTTGTTAATCTTTTCATTAATGATCTTTCCCCGTTATGCTCACAATGAATCCAATTCTACAGGAATTTGCAGTCCACAGATGAATACAACACATTAGATTATAATTTCACTTCTTGAGGGAAAACCCTTAGATGGGCATTACAGTGATTTATGATATGTTGTATGGATGGTTCATGTCTTTTGTCTTTGTGCTTAACAATGCAGCAAGAATACCATATAACAAGCTGCATGCTGATGCGAGGATGTATCACTGAGTGCAAAATGTAAGCTTCCCAAGGTTGATGCACCTTTATTGACACCTGCATGTGCTGAATCTCATCATTTTTTTCCCCCCTCCTAATTATTTGCCCCATTAATCTATTCACCTCAATGCTTTCTGGTGGTTGTTCTCTAGCAAACTAATCTTCCCAAATTCTCACATGACCAGAAAATCACAATCTTCACATTTGTGTTTGTTTAACTTTTTCCTTGTTGAACATTACACTGGGACATATTTTCAATGAATGCCTTCTGTGCTTCACATATCTCACAGCCTTGCTGTGGTGTTCGGTTACCTACAAAAGCCATTTATTGCTTCATGCATTCCTCCAACATGGGCATTATTCCTTAAATAATTCATACCCCACTGTGCCTTACTGCCTGAGTTGCAAACAATATAAAAAATATTTAAGGACAGTCTTTACATAAAGCTCACATAATTTCATATAAGTACATTTGAACCCTCTTGTGGAGTCAGGTTTGCTTCAAGAAAACTCCAGCTCAGCAGGAAATTTACTGTCTCATGTGTGAACTGTTCTCCTCATGATTTGTGTCTGAATCATGAGAAAGAACATCTTCAGTGCAAGCCGCATTGTTGGCGGAGCATATACAGGCAGTTAAATCACTTTTATCTCCTTGATGCTCTTGTAATTTGTTCTTTTTGTTTGGTTGGAGGTTTTTTTCCATTTACAATTGGGGGCAGAGCAGATAGCAGGCTTAGCCTGATGTAACATGTCCATAAAATGAGCAAAGCTGTCAGTGAGCCTTCTCTCCAGCAGGCCTATTTCACTTTCAGGAGGATTTTTCTTCCACTGGAATGAACTGCAAAAAAAAATATTACTTTAGGAAGAAACAAGTAGCTCTATAAGCAGCAAAAATTAACAGTTCTGAGGTTCTCTCTGAGCTCACTGTAGAGCTTCTCCTTTAGGGGAGGAAGGTGATACTTTGGGATTCTCTCCTCCGCAAGGCAAGGTGTTTTGAGGAAACTTGTAGGAATTCCTCAGTTTTGCTGCTTCTGCTCTTCTGTCATTAAAAGGTGTTTTGGGGAAGTAGGGAGTGGCAGGAAGCTGGCAAAGCCATAGAGAGGTCAGCACTGCCTATGTTCATGGCTTGATAAAGCCAATCACATCAGTAAGTGCAGTCTCATCAACTTCTCATCAAGTTCCAAAGAAAAAAAACCCTTAGATTTTTGCTCCCATAGGATTTGAGCTAATTCCTAAAAATCTTCTGAAGCTGTAACTTCAAAAGCTATTTCTGCTGTTATTTCTGCTGTCAGGAGTGTCCAGCATGTGCCAACATATATAAACAGTAAGACAGGCTTTACCCCAAAACATTATCTAAACAGAAAACACAGGTAAAACAAACTTTAATTTTTCTTATTTCTTAGCTAAAGAAATGATGGCATAAACTGCTTAAACGATTTGCTGAAGGCCATGCACAAAGTCTGAGGAAGAGCTATGTCTGAGGCAGAGCTGTGAACAGAAGACTCCTGAGCCACAGTTCAGTGCATTCACCACAGTTCATCCTTCCTTTTCAGAGTACTACCATGTAGTAACATATTATTCAAAGTTGCTGACAAGTCTGAATAGCTCTTTTTCTAACAGATGAAGGAGTGGCACTTGGCAGAAGGTAATAATAGCACTGGGCAGCAAAGACCATAACTGCCTGTGCCATGCACTGTATTATACATTTTATCTTTAAATGCTCCCTTAGAGAAGAACAAACAAGAATACAAAGGAAGCTGAAATCTGACACCTGCCTATAATTTATAATACTCATTATATTTTGGGGACAGCCATCTCTTGGCAAGGTAAGTTCCTTTATTTATAGGCAGGGGCTGCTCATGATTTGCATGCTAATGCATTCACATCTGCAAAGCCTATAAATTAGCCTCCAGCTCATTACAGCAATGCCATTGTCCTACTTGCCAGTATGTAATCTGATCCCAAATGTTTCAGATGTCCACAAAATAAAACCAGCCTGAGGGAAGAGGTTCACTGTTGCAGTATTAGCCTCTTCTCCAGGCTGAACAGTCCCAGCTCTCTCAGCCTCTCTGCAATATGAGAGATGCTCCAGTCCCTTCATCATCGTTGTGGGCCTTTGCTGGACTCTCTCCATGTAAGCCCCCTTCTTTGACCTGCTGGCAACCTCTGCCTGATGCAGCCCAGGAGGCTGGTGGCTGTCTTTGCCACACTGCTGGGTCGTGTTCGAGTTGTTGCACACCAGGACCCCCAGGTCCTTCTCCGCCAAGTGCTTTCCAGGCAGTCGACCTCCAGCGTATATCAGTGCATGGGGTTATTCTTCCCCAGTTACAGGACTTTGCTTTTCCCTTTGTTGAACTCCATGAGGTTCTTCTCAGCCCATTTCTTCAGCCTGACCAGGTCCTTCTGAATGTCAGCACACTCATCTGGTCTATCAGCTACTCCTCCCAATTTTGTATCATCTGCAAGCTTGCTGAGGCTATGCTCTGTGCCTTCATGCAGGTCATTAATAAAGATGGTGAACAGTATTGGTCCAAGTATTGACCCTTGGGGTACAGTGTGTTCCCCGAGGAGCTCAGTCTGAGCAGGCAGAGCAGGCATGGAGGAGCAGCAGAAGGACAAGCCCGGAGTCAGCTGGCAGACTAACAGCAGGGCCAGGACTACAAGGTGTCTCTCCTGACTCCCTTTCCCCCATATAACTGCTTTTCTACTGATTTTTAGTTCTTTCATGCCTTTTGCAGAATAAAATTGCTGATAAATGTTTGGGGTTGCTTGGCGTGGAAGTGGGAGGCAATGGAGAAACCTTTCCAATCAATAACTCCATTCAGACCATAAAACTGAAGTAGAAGTGCAAAGAGCTGTTTGGTGATCCAAAAAGCAGCCAGCCTCCTGGCCTCAAACTCCTAATGGTAAACTTGAATTACCAGTTGAGTTATGCATGGTAGCATAAATCTGGTTTCAGCAGGTGCTTGACTTTAACTGTATGAGCAATTTTGCTACACTGGGACTGCCTGTAAACATACAGGTAACCACATAGTGAGCTGTCATCCAGACGGGGACCTCTCTGATACTAGCACTGATGTAAGGTAACTCTGGTTTGCACAACCTGGCCAACTGTTTTAACAGCCCCTCTCATACAGTTATCCTTGAGGACTGAGCAAACCACATCTTAAAGCAAGGCAGAGGGGTTTTTGCCTCTACCACTACTGCTGAGAGGCTGTCTCAGAATTTCACTGCCATCAGAATTAAAAATCTTCAGATTTCCAACCTGGATTTATGACTATTTTACACCATTTACTATTGTGCAAGCATTTTTGCCTTTTAGTTTGAACATCTCTTCTCTCTCCCTGGTGTTTGTATCCCTGAATACACTGAGGAAAAATGCCCTCTTACAGCCTTTTTTGGTTTTTTTCTGACTGAAATAAGCCAAGCTCTTTGAGGGTCTGCTTGGGTTGTGCTGTGCATGTGGTGCAGAAATCTCGTATCCAGCAGAGCTGTTGCTGGCCTGGTGACAGATGCAGAGTGGCACTGCTCCCAAAGCTAATAAATCCTGCTAAAGCATTTGGTTTAAAAGATCGAGCCTGGCATTGATATGTTAGTATGGCCAGGGCTGGCCGTGAGAATTTCCCCATCTTAGGTTAGTTCCATGCTTCATCTGATGTGTTTGCTGCTGGTTTTCTGTCATTTGCAAGTTCTTAACCAACTTTGTTTTTGACAGTTCTAACATTCCCGTATATTCCCCTATATGCCCTCTAAGTTGTCAGGTGGTCCTTGTATTTTCCAGCAAATGTCAAAGCGGCAATTGTAGATGCTGTGTTCCCAATAACCTTTTTGAAGAGGCTGGTTCATATAAATAGCCCTACTTGTTTTTTCAGCTTGCTGGATTAGGAGTTCTAGCATCTTAAGACTTTCATCTCACTGATGGGTACAAACTCCTCAGTCCAGTTTGCTCCTTTCGTAAGAAACTTGTGAAATCAAGAGCCGTATTTACAGACCTTTTCATTAGAATGAAGCCTGTGATTCTTTACTTGCCTCAAGCCTTTCTTTGACATGCTTTTATTTTTATCAAGACTAAGGTTGACATATTTTTGCCAATTTTTATTTCCGTGATTCTTTGGTGAAGATACATACTGAGTGCACTATCTGGGTCCTACTGTTACTAGCAAGTTCTGTTTTTTGTTCTAAAAAAGGTAATTTCTAGTCATCTGTAATATCTTTCACTTCCAATTGAATATAATAGAATAGACTGTTTTGGTTGGAAGGGACCTACAACAATCATCTACTCCAGCTGCCTGAACAATTTGGGGCTGACCAAGTTCCAGCATGTTATTAAGGGCATTGTCCAAATGCCTCTTAACACTGACAGGCTTGGGGCACTGACAACCTCTCTGGGAAGCCTGTTCCAGTGTTTGAATTTCACTCGCTTGCAATGGAGGAGAAACTCTGCACAGTCCAGTTGTATGGATCTAAAGTCAGTTTTGCCATCAGTCAAAAAGAGAACTCCTAAATACTGTACAGATGGCTTAATACAGCTAAATGAAGGAATCAAGTTACCTTCTCGGGTAACTGCTGTCAGGGGTTCAGCGTAGCTTTATTTAAATAAAGTCCCACAGGCATGATGTGTATGTGTGTGTGTGTGTGTGTGTTTCATTTTGCTCCTTTGGTTTTCCAACCTTCTACTTGCTAGTATGTCTAGTATAGGACCTGCCCAGTGTTGAAGTTCTTTGGGAAAGACATTTAATGGTACCTAAGTAATAATACATTAATATTTGCCTATAAAGAGGGAAACGCCATTTCCAGGCCCATTATCTAGGAGAATCTTCTTTACCAAATGAAGGAAGTGAGCTGGGCTCTGAAGCTGCTTTCACAGTCAGAACGACCTCTGTAATTTTCTCGCATGTGGGTGGTGTTCTTTGCCGTTTTCATGCATGTGTCAAGTATGGTGTCAATGCAGAGTCCAGTCAAGGTGGCTTGACCGTGGGCTTTGCTACAATGCTTGGGCCCCATCCAAGGAGATAGGGGGACTGTCCTCTGAGGCACTGAGCATCATTACAAGAACCTTACACAACCCCAGCAGAAGCTGGGACTCTCCAGAACCAACAAAATAAAACTTTGGATGGGTTCGGGGATAATGTTAGATTTCCACACGTAACTTGTATCTTAGGTAACACAAATCCCTTTGATGATTCTGTTTTCTGAAAGTGAGTCCGTGGCTAGCCCGTGTCCTCATGTCACCCAGCCAACCTCCAAGGCAGAAGCAGGGGCTTCTGTGGGAAAAGGATCATGCCATGGGAGAGTGGGTCAGGTATGGGGGAGGAGGTGGATAAACCTCCCTTCGTATTATCCATGCAGGGGAATTACCCACACAAGGTAGGGCTGCATCGCTTGATTTCTGGCAGACAGCTCTTTGTATTATGCAAATGAAAATACTTGCTCTGTTGATGTCTCCTGTTTGCTGACTTAAACCACGAGGGTGAGGCAGATTCATCTTTGATGAGTATCTTCCCTAATGGATAGCATCTGCTTATTTGGCTACTTGGAACAGGTATGTGAGATGATTAAGCAATTGTGTATCTACGAAGAATCTGTATGCCGCTACTTTTGTTCTTCACCTGAAGTACATGATGAAATGCAGCAAACTGATATGCCAAGTGGCTGAAGGTGATATAAATATTTGAAACCCTTAAGAAGGACTCAGTTAGTGGTATCCAAATGTCCGTCTCCCTTTGGAGTTAAGGCTGTCTCTGGTACATTCTCACTCTGACTGGGATGTGCAGTACTTGGCATCTCATACCTCTTCATCATGGCCTAAGCCAGTAATGGAAACACTCGCCTGCATAATTCTCTGCCATCTAAGCTCTGCTAATTGGAAGTGGAAAGAAAAATGTTTCTCCCAGTTTTTTAAATCAGGAGCTAGTAATTTCACTCTCTTGGAGTGTTACTCTAGTGGTTATGAAATTTAGCTTAATCTGCATTAATACTGCCTTTTAGCATTGGTTTAGGAAAGAGACCAAAAACCCACATCAAGCTCCAAAGAGCTATTATAGAACAGTCGCAGGCACAGGGCTAGAGATCCTTCCTTTATAGAGAATAATAAATGTTAATGCAGTTCTTAGCATTTCAATGTCATGATTAAATATTCCAGAGTCTTATTAATTGAATATTTTATATTCGTGCAAATGGCCTTGATCCGCACAATGGCATACTAATTCCAAAGTGCCATTTAAAGAGAAGGGAGATAGAACATACTCAAATTCCTTCAAGGAAACAGTGCAAACAAGCCTTTTTAAAATGAATGCATTAATATACTCTTTAGCAATTTATTTTGCATGAAGCAGCTATGTGGAGGAAATGTAAATATGTTTGTGTTTGGGGTTTTTTTGGGTCCCCAAGTCATACAGATGGCTTCCCATTGGTACTGCACAAAAGAACTATTAGTAATAAAGTATCTGAGGGAATTAAAATTCTGTAGATAGCAGCCATGCATCCTTTCAGGGACACCAACATTGTGATTCTGTAGTGGTAGATATTAACCTTTTCCCTGATGTGCCTCCATATTATAATTTAAGGAAGTTTCAGGCTGCTACTCCTCTAAAGTCGTAAAGATTTAGAAGGTAGTTACTAGCTCCTGAACCTAATTAATGACCCCTTTCAGGAGATGATGTTGGCTAACTTTCTCCTCTAGAAAATGTTACCCAGTGCCGTTCTAGGCTGTGTGTGATAAAATGGTCTTCTCCTCCTATGTCTCGCTTTGAGGTTTTGCTTGAGGAAGGTCTCAGAATGCTTTGTGTCTCGGACGTGCACCAGCCATGGCCTCACGCGGTGATGTTTGATTCGGACATGTTCTCACAGGTTTCATGGGATCATCTCACTTGCATGTCCTGTTCATTAACCAGCACTGTTGTTTTTCTTCCAGCAAAATTTTCCTTCCTGTAGTAGAGAGGTGATAATTTCTTTGCCAAAACCTACGTAGCCCAAATCTACTCTGAAGCAGGAAGATTTCCTTTCTAGTTAACATTTAGTTAAGATTTGGTTTTATTTCTCATTTTCCTGCTCTGATTTGGTTGGTAATAAATTAAATTAATTTTTCCCCAAGTTGAGTCTGTTTTGCCTTTGATGGTAATGGCTGAGTGATCTCTCCCTGTCCTTATCTCAACCCATGAGCTTTTAGTTCTATTTTCTCTCCCCTGAACAGCTGAGGGGGTCGGTGATAAAGCGGCTTTGGTGGGCACCTGGTGTGCAGCCAGGGTCAACCCACCACACCTGGCAGAATTTTAATGCAGCATGACAGGGAGTATGCATTATTGTAAATTTAAAATAAATTTCTCTTGCTTTTCTTCACTCTGTACCCTCTTCCTCACATAATAACAAGAACAATAAATAAATAATAAATAAGTCATTAAGATTCTGCAGGAGGTAGCCAATTCTGACAGCAATGACCTGCCTCTTCTTTTGTGAAGGTGAGGTTCATCAGTCCATTTATGATGAAATTTAGTGTCACTTGTATGATTTTTCTCTTGCCCTAATTATACCCTGAATTAATCTGTTTGGACCACAGATCAAGACTGACCTTTATACGATAAGCCCTTCATATTTCAGAAGTGAATAGGAGGAGAGAGCCGGGCAGTCCAGTGGGTGATGCTTAGGAAGAACTGTCTGCCTCTGTGGCTTCTCTGAGATGTAGGGGCTGAGTCCTGCAGTACTTCCTTGACTTTCCCAAAGGAGCTTCTGTGTCCTGCACAATGACCAGGTGCAACATTTCCACCATCGTTTCTGCTGTCTCCAAGAGGACCACTAGCTGGTCACGGGGCAGAGGAACTGCTCGTAGCTGCCTGTGGTCAGGGGGCTGAGCACAAATGCCAAAGCAGCCTGCCAGATGGCCAGCTCTCCTAGTCAGAGGAATCCTGGCAAAACAAAGCTGCCCATCATTTTCACTAAGACTAGTGAATGAGAGGAACGTATATAAATGGTTATACCAGTCTGCTGTCCAGCGGAGACTAAGCACTGCTGGCATCATTTTCTTTTCTTTCCCTCTCCTTTTTAGATAAAATCCAACTTCACTGCAGGGCTTTTAAGATGACGAGAAGAAAACATGTTAACAAAATTATTTTCAAAGAACATTAGCATCCCAGCTGGATGGAGATCAATTGGGCCTGCGGCTTATACAGTATGATAGAAAATCAGTAGCATAAGAGAAAAGCACTAATACAGTAAGAAGGAAAATAGATAGCCACTATGGGTTGCTATGGCTACTCAGTACCTCTTGCTCTGGTGTCCCTTTGGATGTCTTCATTCCAGTGTTGGGTTGTATTGCTTCAGAGCTGTGGTCAGTGGTAGTAGTGTTGTGACTGTGAGATGGCCGGTCCCAGGTACAGCTTGATGCCCCCGTAACACCCATAGTAGGCTGCAAGGAGTCAGCTGGAGCTGGTGGTGTTATCCACAAGGGCAACGCACTGGTTTGCATGTGACAGTGTCTCATGGAGATAAAGCAAGCAGCTCACTGGTAGGCAGTGAGGCTCAGCAGAGTGCATGGAGGATTTCTGAGCTGGGGCTGCTGCTAGTCGGTGACATAGTTCCCTGGGGCGGGAGGGGTGAAACTGGTCAGGTCTTTATAACCCTCATGTTTCAGGGAACTGAGTTCCATCTAACCATGATTGTCAGAGACTGCTGTTGTAGCCAGCTGCTGATGTTTGCTCCTGATGACGGAAAACATCCCTATTTGGTTAGAGGTAAACGTTGTGCACAGAGTGAGTGCCATGCTTATGGCCAAACTGTGACCGACCCAGTGAGATTTCTGCCATGTGAGGCCTTATTCTCATTCCTGCAGCACTACCCTTTCCCCTACCTCCCCCCATCTCAGTTCACAGCCTTCATTTAGCAAAACACTTTCAGGAGCCTTTTAGCTCCAGTTAACTCCAGTCACCAGCCACAGAATGCCATGCAGCATCAGAGCCTGGATTTTCAAAGAATCATTTGACTTTGGATGTCTTTGTCGGAGGGGGACACAAAAGGACATGGGTGCCCACTAGTGAGAGATTCCCTTAGGTTATACCTTCAGAGTCCTTCTGTGTGAGTCCCTGTGTGCCTTTGGCCTGTTATCCATGGGTACTGTTAGCCGCTCTGCCAGGTCCCTCTGCTTAAGTAATAGGCTTAATAAAGCAAAAGGGTTCTTTGATGCAAGTTTTGGCATCCCACGCTGTCCTGCCTGACTCTGGGAAAAGCCACCCATCATTTGGGGAGTTGAATACTTCTGAATTACTTCTTAGTACCTCCCCTTCCATAATTCTACATATAATATTTTACAGTCATTCTGTCTTCTATTCCAACTCCATGTGTTTTAGAAGAGCGAGTGGTAAGTTTAGCTTTCTGTACTGGTTTTATATCTGATGCTTCTGAATATCATTTTACTTTTATTGTGAACATCTTCCCATTCCAGTATTTTGTGATGGACTGCTGCTCCATGTTCGAGGAGAGAGCTCTGCACTACTGCAGCTACTACAGTTTGTTCAGAGAATGACTTGTACAGAGCCTGTAATTTCAGTGATGCCTATTACTGATCCTTCTTCACTATTAGTGCATGGGAGTCTCAGTGCTAGAGGAGGTCATTCAGAGACCTGGAATAGGGTCTATTGCTGTTGCTAAAGAAAAAGGATAGTCAGTTCATGTTCCATCATTCATTTGGCCATATGTCTTTTCTCAGCTGATTACTCATCACCTTGCTCCCCAAAGTACCAGAACCAAAGTTCCCTTTCACCTGCTAGCCTGGCGTGAGCAACTTGTTCTTCCTTTACTGTCACTGCGGTGACATTTGCACTCGGACACCGCAAACGCTGCACTTGGCTTTGGAAGATGTGCACACTGCTGGTGCTGTGCTTGGCTTTAAGAAGAGATGCTCCTAGGAGCTGCTGGATTGATGGTTTTGTGGGCTGTGTTTACACTACTAAAATACAGAGCTAATGATCTGTGCTTTCGGTGGTAGTGACACCAATGTGATACTGTCTTTATTAAAAACAAGTAAAGAAAGAGTATCCACCTGTCCTGAGGGGATGCTAATCTATAAGGTAATTGTGAGGAAATGTCAGATTTCTGGACTTTCTTTCTTTGCTCAGCATCCTCTAATTAATTCTTGTTATTCCCTTCTCTTTCATAACTCATTTTTATTAAAGCCAACATCTGTTGTCTGTTTGAAGTTGATTAAAACACTCTTTAACCTTTTTTAAAAATTATTAAATTTCCAAAGAAGCAGTAGCACCACAAAAATATCCCTCCTCTTCGTTCTTACTCACAGCCAGGAGGAGCTCAGATGAAATAAATACATTTTCAGAGGAGGTAGGAAGGAGGAAGTGTTGGTGTAGGAATGCAGTTCAATGTCAGGCTGATACCTGTTTGCTGTGCATGAGAGAGCTCAGGTGCTGTTACAAGATATCTGTGTCAGCACTCAGGCATTTTGGGGGTAATTTGCTCTGCTGAGAAGTTTGTTCAGAACTAGTCTGGATTTTTCTAAATACCTTAGTAGTATTTTTACACCTTCTAGACAAGTCCCACGTCCCTCAAGTGCTAGGAGGGGCTTTGGTAATACAGCGCTATATTCAAACTGGAATGCGTAGACAGAAAGTGTACGCTGTCAAGAAGATGTCTTTAACATAGATCTCTACTCACAGAGCCCAACTTACGTAGATTTTTGGGACAGTTATCATACAGTGAATGTCATATGTCAGCCTTCTGTTTAGGGCTGGATTGTACAGTGAGCTACTGCATAACAGTTTATTATAATACAAATATTAATTGTGTTTAATGACATTGTGTACCTTTCCATGTCACTCCAAGTTGAATGGGAGGAGGAGGCCCTTGTGCAAGACAGCCATGTAAAAGGGACGGTGCATAAGGTCTGCTGCATCCTCCTGTCAGTCCTTGTGAAGACATCTTGGTGCAGAGAGGTCATGCAGAAACTACTTCCAAGATGTTTGCAAAATGGGCACAGTTGAAAGATGTTTGGGACAAGACCATTGTTTGTGTAGTGCTTTTAACAAATGAGATTAATGCCAAATGAGATTTTTGTTGTTGCATTGTTTACTATGGAGCTACTCTGCATAAACTAGATTTTTGTAACATTTGGGTCTTTCTGTGTAAATGCAGAAAAGATACGTTCTAAATATTGTTCAATTATGAAAACCTTGCTAGAGCCAGATATATTATGGATCTTTGGGCTTTCTTGTACTTTTCAGAACAACACAACAACATAGTAATTGTTATTAGTTTAATTGGGGATTTATTCTGTGAGATAGATAGAACAAAGCAGCAATTATCTGAACTACACAATAGGCCGAGGCTGTGCACTCTGAAGCAGGCAAAATGTGATGTATAAGGTGAGTGGCCATGGCACAGTGCGCTTCTGAAGTGCAGGTAAGGGTGAGTTTGCAAAGGGTACACTTTGGGTCCTGGCTAAATCCCTTGCTGAGTAGCTTGGAGTGGTATTCCAGACCTTTTCACCCCAGAACTGATCTGTGGTGGGGTTGGTTTCATTGTTTTGGAGTATTCCTGATTCTCGCCCTCTTACTAGGCAAAATCAGCTCTGCCTATGAGTAGATAATCAAAAAAGGAAAGGAGCAGAATTTGAGTATTAGACTAACTATAGAAAGTTACTGAATTATCCTCTGGCTTCTTTTTAAAGAATTAGCAAAAGGTATAAAAAGAGATTCTGAAATTTTAGTCTTTAGATGCTGCAGAACTGAAGGTTTCTATTTTAGGAAGTGATGAATGATCCTTTTTTTGGAAGTGGTTTTATTCTTTAGAGGTATCTTTTGCAATAAAGAGAAGGCCTTCATTTTCACAAATGCTTAAAACTTGCCTGGTGGTGCCCTTTCAGTTACTCAGTGTGATCCCTTCTGGTGAAATTAAGGCATGAACTATCATTTGATTGATACACATGCTGACAGATCAAATCTATGTTTTCCTACCGAGAGGAGAGCGTCCCTTGTCAGATCTCTTTCCTGAGGGTTTATGAGTTAAATTGGGCAACAGCTACCTTCTTTCACAGCTGTGAAGGATTTCAAAACATTGCAACTTCATGGTACATGCTTTTCTCTGAAATTATTGCTTTGTAAACCCCTGAAATCTCAATTTAGCTCAGCTTTTGCTCACAGTATTCCTTTTAAACATGAAGAGCAGTAGAAACAGAGCTGAGGAAGCAGAAATATGCCATCTCGTTCTCTTACCAGCCCCAAAATGTAGGATGCAGGCAGGACTGCTTCATACAGGCAGTGCTGGCTGCCACCAGATTCAGTCTATTTTTATCTTATTTTACAGTGCACTGACAGCAGGATTTAACACTGTCATGAATGTTGCTGATCCTCCTTAGGATATCTTCATGACTGCCTCGCATTAATTATGCTGTAAGCTAAAGTTTGCTTTGCTAAATGACATTGCTGTTTTAGACCCATCGTAGAAAGGGAGCTGCCGGGCACTGTTCTCTGACAACAACATACTCATGAGATCTGGTGGCTGGAAGATGAGGTGACAAACCCTGTTTTGTACCAGTGGCTGCTTGGGACCCATGTCCTCACTGTCCTCTGGCACATGTCTGCCTGAGAGTGCCACAGGGGAAACATGGAGAGCAAAACTGCAGCTGCCTGGCCTTCCCAGCACTTCAGGGAAGGTCCCAGTTCATCCAGCTACAGCAGCTCTTCTCTCCTGGATGCCATCACACAAGGACTGACTGGCTCTTTGAGAGACATTTCTTGGCCCCAGCAAAATTTCTGGGCCTACAGGGAATGTTTTCTGACTTTTTTTTTCCCAAGAGATTAGACAGGAAATTTAAAACAGCCCCCTCACATTTTATTAGAAGTGACTCTGTGTCCTCAGGAGCGGAGCAGACTGGGAGCAGGGGGAGGATGGGACTGTCGTCAGTGCAGTTGTGGGGTGTCTGAATCTTGGACTCAGTTCCCTGCACTGGCAGGACTTTGTGTGAGAGCGGACAGACAGTTTGGTACATGCTCTGTGCATGTCAGCAATCCTGTAAGGCAGAGGCAGTAACCTAAGGCATGAAAGCAAGTATCTTTTGGACGATTTCTTGGTTTCTGCATTAGTCCTCTCTGCAAAATGAATGCAAGAATCACTTTCCTTACTCATGTTCATTGAGACTGTCTTTGTTTGTGTGTTTACAGCCTTCAGTGCCACAGAACTCGGAGCTGAATCATCACTGTGGTGACAGTAAACATGCTTTGGAGTGAAATAATGATGATGGGACAAGTTCCTTCCTTTTTGTTTATCCTCTTAGGCTGCCAGAGTAATGCCTCATTTGAACTGTGCATTTGAACCATACCAGGCTGTGCACCACTCCTGAGGATACAGAGCCATTTTTAAACAAAATGGGAAGGGACTGATTTGAATTTCCACAAGATCTCTTGTCAACTCTTCCTATTCTTTCCTCAGCAGAGAAAACCACCCTTCATTGTAGTCCATTCCCCTGATGCTGGCACACCTGCAAAAACAACATCACCTAAGCTGCATTAATGATACTTTTTCTTCCAAGGTCTTTACTCTTAAGTGACATCTGGCATGATAAGGAGATTGTTTCCTCCCTATGTTCTCCTTATCTCAGTGTATTCTCTCTCCCCAAATCATTTGGGATACCTGTAGGAAATGATCAGAGTATCACAAGTATGTTTATCACTTAAGACTGGGAAACAGCTGTAAAAGCACTTATTATGGAAGAAGAGACATGGATATAGTTAAGGTGTGGAGAGAGAAGAGTGGAGGGAGAGCAATGCGGAAACTGTTCAGTCTGGAAGCAACATTGGTGTTCTTCCAGGCACAAAGACCCTGTGTTCCCAGACATGTCTTGGTCATACCAAAGATTAAAGGAAGAGTCCAGCACTCCATGTTAGCGATAAGTAACGTCACTGAGGATTTTTTCACCAGCTCATGCTGTGTGTCATGAAATTATGATAAGATAAGCAAACTTTTATTTGCCCACTACATGGGAGACAAAGTAAATTTCACTTGATTTTCAGTTTCTACCCCCTGTGTATAAAGAATTATAAATGTAATTAACAGGCAGTAGTGTGACAAAAAGACAGCTCGGGAGTGCTAAACTGCTGGAGAGTTTTGTGTGCAATCAGTATGTAAAAAAATACATCCTTGTGCAAGCTGGAGTGCTGCCCTTGCTGACTGCTCTCCCTGAGAAAAGAAAGGCAAAGAACCCATTTTGTTGCCATAAAGAAAAAATAGTATTGTTGTTTGAAGTGTCTGGTAGGTTTCCAAATTGTTCTGTTAAGAAGCAGGAGAATAAATGCATATTGTAAAACGAATTTAGTTTGGACTGGCACTGAAGCTCATGATAGCGGAAAGACCAGAGAGAAGCACAATGATCATAAAAAGCCTGTGATAACTAAACTGTGAATGGACAGTCATTTCTGTCTCAGTGAGATCCGTGTTGCCTGGGAAAAGAGGAATGATTTTGGCAATGGCACAATGTAATGACCAGTTTATTGTTGGAAGAGCCCTGTAATACGGATACCTGGGTCTGTACAGTACTTGCCATCTGCAATTCACACAGCACGCTACAAGTGAGTCCAGTGTCACTAATCCTTTTTTCCATTATCTTAGAAGAGAAGCCTAGCTAGGGGTACAAGAGTGACCATCCCAAAGTCATCTACTGAACCAGTGGCAGCATGTATTACTGCCTGTCCCACTAGGCCACACTGACCATATTCATGTTGGCATTCAGTATTTGGGGATGCCTTTGTTTTCCATGTGTTTGGGAAAATTAAGTTTACATCTGAAAGCATTAAAATGCTTCTTTTCCTGGCCTTTGCAAAGTACTTTGAGAATTCCAGTTTCACTCCAAATTAGAGGGGTAAGACTCAGCAAAAGGTTAACATTTGTCTTGCAGAAGGTTGACATTTGTTAACCAAGGGTTAACATTAGTCTTGCTGGTTTTAAGAGACAGTTGTTGGATTGGAGCTGACATTGCAAAATTAGGCACTGCCCTGAGAGAGCAGGAGATTACCAGATCTGCTTGCAGGAGCTGGAGTTGTTGCTGTGACTAATTCAGAGAGCCTGCAGGCAGTGCTGCAGTCAGCAGTAGGCTTCAGGGGCAAAGCAGCTTTATCTTTCTGGATGTCTATGGAGTGCCGTTTCCCTGCTGATGTGTAACATTGCCGTTGGAGGAACAGTGGAAAGAGATCATGGTTACTGTTTTCTAAGACATGGTTGGGCAGAAGGCGGATGGCAATAGCATTTCTGGAGCAAACAATGGAGAATAGGTGTTGTGTCAGCTTCCTCTGGTGTCTCCAAAGGCTACTGAGATTCTGCTTGTGAAACAGAGCAGAATTCGACTTGCAGTCATGGTTCCCTGCAGATACATGAGTCAACAAGAAGCTAACTTGATTTGCAAACCCCAGGCGAAGTTTGAGGAGCCAGCAGAGAGGATGTGCACTTTCTAACTTTATCTCTGGATTCCGTGAGGCAGCAGCATTTTACAGAGTCCACACTCTTTCAACTCTGGTTTGTGTTCCTGTGATTTTCTGGTTTGCATTTTAGCAAAACTGAATCCCTAGATCTTGCAATGGGCACGGCATAACAGTATTCATTCCTAGGTGTTTTATCACTGCAGGGTCTCAACCTTTTGCAAAAAAAAAAAAAAGTCATTAAAGACTATTTCTTTATGAACATTAAAGCACTAATGAATGCAGTCCCAGTCTGCTCCGCCTCACAGAATATGGTCAGGGTCTTACAGAGCTCAGCTACTGCTAATGAGGGTGTGGTAATCAATGGTGGTCTTGTCTGAACCAACCAGGAAATATTCAGGATGGTGGAGGAAGTGATGAAACAGTATCAGAATACAGAACCTGGAGTCCAGGAGAGCAGATTTTGGTTTGTTTAGGAAACTGGTAGGTGAGATCCCGTGGGAGGCAGCTCTGAAGGACAAAGGAGTTTAAGGAAGCTGGCAGGTCTGTAAGGAGAGCACCCTTCAAGCACAAGAACTGTCTGTCCCCGTATTCAGGAAGCGGAGATGCATCAGGAGACCAGATGAGCTTGGCTAAGCAGAGGAGTCAGGATGGGCGTCCTGTGCAGAAAGGCAGCACACCAGAGGTGGAAGCAGGGACAGGCTACGAGGGAGGAATTTAGAAATGTTGCCTGGGCTTGTAGGGGTGGTATCAGGAAAGCCAAATGCCACCTGGAGCTGAGACTTGCAAGGGATGTTAAGGGCAACAAGAAGAGCTTCTACCTGTAGATTAGCAATAATAAGCTGAATAAGGAACATGTGAGCCAATTGCTGGATGGTGTGGGTGATTTAATGACAGCAGATGCAGATAAGGCTGAGGTACTCCATGCCACCTTTGCTTCTGTTTTTACCAGCAAGGTGTCCTGGGCCTCTGTGCGTAGTGAAGGGGTTCATGGAGGAGAAAAATTACCAGTAGTGGTTAAGGATCTGCTCAGGGATTGTTTGTGAAAACTTGATCCATACAAGTCCATGGGACCAGATGGGTTGCATCCAAAAGTGCTGAGAGAATTGGATGATGTCCTTGCAAGGTTGCTCTCTATCATCTTTGAAAAGTCGTGATCAGGGGAGTTCCTTTGAAACTACAAAAAGGCAGATGTTGTATCCATCTTCAAAAAAGGCTGAAAGAACAATGCAGGCAACTATCCCTGGGAAAATCACGGAGTGAGTCACCTTGGACCATACTTCTGGGCATGTGAAGAAGAAGGTGACGTTATGCCTGACCAACCTGATTATCTTCTATGATAGAATGACTGGATGTACAGATAAAAGGAGTGCCGTGGGTGGTGGTTACCTTGACTTTAGCAATGTTTTTGACACAATATTCTTCTGCCCTACTATATTCATGTTTCCAAGTTTGGACATTGCAGTCTGAGTGGGTGAACAAATAGTTGAGTAAAAGCCTGGTTGGATGCTTGGGCTCAGAGAGTGGTGGTAGTTAATAGGCTGTTGTCCCATGAGGACAGTCCAGGAGAGGAACAGTTTGCCCAGAGACATTGTGCAGTCTCCATCCTTGAAGGTTTTCAAGACCTGACTGAATACAGCCCTGAGCAACCTGGACTCATTGCACCACTGACCCTGCCTTCAGCAGGAGGTTGGACTAGAGACCTTCCAACCTGCCTTATTCTATGATCCTATGATCCTAATCCATCAATCAATGTATTAGATATGCAACAGGGATCTAGGTAAGTTATGCAAGACCAGTATGTATCCTCAAATTTTAACACTTGATTTACGACCTTACTGAATTTTCTTTATTAGTTTTTGTGTTTGTGGAAAAATAAATTCAGCTGTCCCATTGACACTCACAGCCTTGTGACCTTTTCAGCCTCTGCACAGATCTCTGCCACTCCTTCAAACAGCTTTAATTAGATCTGCTTGTCTGTGCATAACACAAAAGGCTTCCCTCTGAACAAACCAGGGGTGAGATATGCATTGTGATACAGCCGTTATTTAAATCATGTGACATGGCTGAGACATTTAGATCCATGTACAGATCTCTGTCGCTAGAAGGGCTAAGGGAGCCCGAGAGTGATTTGCACACCAGCACTTGAGGGGAGCAGGATGTGCATGGTACTGCGGGATGCCCGCAAATGGTGAGGCACAGCAATCTTGGTTTTGTTCCAGGCTGGAGGCTGTGGTCCAGTAAGCACTGCCCTTTTTCCCCGAAGTCATGAGCTTTTGACTCCTCTTTGCTTGTCTTTGTCGTTCCTCATCATTCCAGTCCCTGCACTTTTCTGTAAATAAGCCTGGTCGTTCCAGGTTTCTCAACCCTGTTCTCTCCTTTCCTGGGCCTTCACCCTCCATCATCTGCATGAGTTTCCCCCCATGAGCTGCCTCTCAGACTTACCTTTCAGTCTCAGGTTTCTCCCTGCTCAGGTATTCCTAGTTTGCTCCCAGATCTTTCCTCCCTGGCTTCCCCACCTGCTGATTCCCAGTCTCTCTCTCCATGGCACAGGCCATCTCCATCTCCCCCTTGCATTTTTTTCATTGTCTCCTTGCCCTGTTCTTTGTTCAGCCTGGAGAAGAGAAGGCTCCGGGCAGACCTTATAGCAGCATTCCGGTACTTAAAGGGCACCTACAAGAAAGCCAGAGAGGGACTTTTTACAAGAGCATGTAGGGATAGGACAAGGGGTAATGGCTTTAAACTGAAAGAGGGCAGATTTAGATTAGAGGTAAGGACGAAGTTCTTCACCGTGAGGG
>JAOBAS010000037.1:21665224-21677054 GCA_025311575.1 Elanoides forficatus | reverse complement strand
GCTAGAGTTTGTCCCATTTCGGGGGTAAGTTGAGAAACAGTCCAGGGCTTAGCAGTCAGTGCTATATAGCTAAGTAACTCCTCCACCGAGCCTGTGTTATGCTGGAACACTGGAACGTTGTTTTTGTATGGCACACGGAGACAGGAGTTTTAGGTGTGGGTTGGCCTGTGGTCCCAGGGCGATTCGGAATCAAAGTACTGGAGCCTTGATGCAGAGCCTGTTCATATTAGCGGGAGGTTTTCTGCTAGCTTTGAGGGGCTTTGAAGTTATTTCTTCTTGAGAAGCTGGATGAAGTAGCACACAGTGGGCACACAGACACACACACAAAGTGCCAGCAAAAGCACTCCGTAATGGCAGGAAGGTATTTAGCATATCTGAATCTAGAAGATGGTCCATTCCTGCAGACGCAAAGCTCCCATCACACAAGCAGATTTGTCTAGGAAAACAAATCAGATACTCAGCCTGGGGAATGTGTCTCCACTGAGCCACACATCCCATCCTATCTGCTTGCAATGCTGGTGCAAGTGGAAGAAACAGCAACTGTTTTCTGTCTTCTCTGAAGACTGCACTATAACAGTGTTGTTATCAGCATTGTTCCTGTGTGGTACTGAACTGGGCTCCAAGACCGTTTTCTCCATCTAGTTCTACTGACAGCAATTACAATAGTCCAGTCCCATGTGCAACTACCCTGAGAAGGCAGGTGAAGCATAAGACTAGGGCATCCCATAACTGCTCTCCTGTAATTACCATCACTAGCACCAGGTGGCGAGAACAGTCTTTATTTCATGTCCTGCTCGGTGCCAAGCACCAGTTGACAGGAATAAAGCTGGTAACAGCAATAAGGCAGCCTTAGAGAGGACAGAAAATAGTTGTTTCTTCCACTTGCATTAGCATCACAAGGCAGGTGGGATGAGATGTGTCCGCTCCTCATGGGGATCCTGATGCAAACAGTTTCCCGGGGCAGGGTATGCCATGGAGTTGTCCTGCAGAACGGACCTCCCAGCCTTTTCCACCTGGGCAAGAAACATTACAGAGTTCATCCTGCGAAGGACCAGGCTTTAAAATCCACACAAGCAGCAAGCGTTCTTCTAAGCTGCCGTGTCCTAAGTGCAGTGTGGTAGGCTGTGGTGGATTCTCTGCTCCCCTTGTTTCACCTCACGCACTTAAAGTCTATGGCAGGGTTTGAAATTGCTTGGAAGTACTTGGAGGACTCCTGAGGAGGTGAGCTCTCAGCTGGTGAAATCTATTTTGGCATCAGCTACTCCCACCTCTGCATCAAGAGCAGGCAGTGCTGGAGAAGGAGGTTGGACCAGGAGACCTCCAGAGGTGCCTTCCAACCTCTACCATTCAGGGAGTCTGGGATTCGGTGGGCACAGCGGGCTGCAGGGCCTCAGCACAGCACCTAACCTCAGCAGTACCCACGCCGGTGGCATGGAGACACACACACGCAATTTAGAAAACTTTCAGGGCTGCCCAGAAGAATATCTGCAATATTGACCTCTGTCTTTTGTACTGTCTTACCTCTGCAAATGTCTTGCTGTCAGGGAGTCAAAATTGCATGCAAAGAGTCTAGGACAGAAAAATGCAATTAATGGGAGTGTGTGAAGCATTTTTCAGCTACATGAAGTCTCTCCAGCAATTTGACTTCTTTTTCATATTTTTTATTGCTCAGTGGAGAATAAATTAGATCAACTCAGAGATGTTGCTACAGTGAAGATAAAGAGGTCAGAGAGTATCCCTTCAAGTCTGTGTTACCTTGCTCACCAACCCTGTTTTGACTTATGGAAAGAAATAAGTTTATAGGAGTTAGAGTTATTAGTACAGCTTAACTAGAGAATGGCACTGAATGAAGTAACCAGAACACAGCAAAGCAACAAACCTCTCTTCCCTGACAAATTAACTTGAATTAAATTACAGAAATAACTTTCTAAAAATTATTTTTTCTGTGATTATTTCAGGGGGGAAATAGAAAACATTTCTTATAAGATGTGTGCAGGGATGATCTGGACTTCCGGGCAAAACTTGAAAAATTGAAACATTTGGCTAAGGCCAGAAATGCTGCTGGGGCATTGTGTCATGCTGACTCTTAAGAGCAGGGTTTGGGTTGGATTAATCTCCCGTGATGCTTTGTGCATCCGTCTCGTTAGGATTTCATAGCATCCCTTCCTATGTAAGGCATTACAGTATATGGTAGCAGGGACTGGTGTATAGGTGGGGCGGCATTAGCACATGTTTGCATGGCTGTGCCAAGATAAGAGCGCAACATTTGTGATGGAAGGTATTTTGTTTGACATGCTCAGCTGGAGTGCTGTGGCTTTTGAATAAGCACTTTCAGCATAAACCAATCATTTTTCTGAATACTGTTTTTGAAAATAGTCTTTCACTGAAAAAAAGCAGTCAGGACAGAGATTTGAGTTTATCTTGATTTCCCTGCTCTCGCCAGGGAGGCCTGTCCTCAGTGACGGCCCGCTGGCATCTGCAGACAGGGTGACAGCAGCAGCCCTGGGCAGAGCTGGGCGAATTGCAAACACATCTCTGGCTCTTCTTGTGCTGCTCTGCGCTGCAGCTGCCGCTCAGCATTAACTAGCATGGATTTCTGTCTGCTGTTGTTAAATGAGAGCTGTTATTTCCTGTAAAGTTACTTGAAATTAGTATTTTCTTTAGTGAAAGTTTTCAATACAGATAATCCAGCTGACACTCTTAGCATTAGTATGTCCGTCCTTTTCCTCCCGACTGAGGGACAGGAGCAGAGTGAGTAGTTTTTCTGTTGCATTTCCACTGCACAGCTGAACAATATCAAATGGACCATGGTTTGGATCTAGGCCTGTGAAGACACTTTGGCAAGGAGTGGTAGTCTTTCCCAGGTCTCCTATGTCCCTGACCAGTTCAGCCCAGCCTTGGAAATGGTTCCCCTGCTCCCAGCAGAAGTTTGTGCTTAATGCATCAAATGCCTGATGTCTTCTGGGGGACCACTTGTGCTTCCTAACAGAAGTCAGTGACCTGAAATTTGTCTGCAGAATCACCCTCCTTATTGTTAGTGCATCCTATAGAGCCCTGATTTCCTGACGGTACCCCACAACTCCGAGCCATGTAAGTGTGGTCCGAGCCCATTTGCAAACCCAGACCTGTTTGTCATCCATACTGCTTACCTCGGGGCATGCATCCTGCCGAACACAGCCCCAGGCACCACCGGTTTCTGGAGGGGAAGTCCCTATGTGCTGGAGGCCATAGGACAGTCCCGGTCTGTTGTCCACGCAGGGTGGGCAGATGAGGCACAAGTGGAGGTGGGCACACCACAGCCCAGGTTATCAGAGGCTGCTCTGAAGGTGGTGCGGATGCTTTGTGCAAGGGCTGACCACAGGCTCACAGCCAGCAGAGCGGGTGAGAGCACGTGTGTTGCGACTTCATGTGGCCAAAGTTCACATCTCTGGCTGGCTGGTATCTCTCGGGGCAGCCTAAAGCCTAAGTGAGTCTAGGATCAGTTCTGGAGGTCAAAAACATGATGCTTTGTAACACACAATATTTTAATTCTGTATGCATGGCTCTTTGAAGAAGGGAGATGCAGCAAAGAGGAGATACAGACTGCACAGCTTCTCAACAGGCTGCAAATATTATGTGGCTGCCTTCCTCCTACTGTTCTCAGCCTTGATAACAGAGTAGCACGGCATCAGAAATAATGGACTAAGAAACCATTTGGAAGGATTTTAAACCCTTGTTGCACATCAGTCTGCAATGTCCTCACTCCATTAATATTCTGGAGAGAGTAATGTAACACAGCCATCTCATGATTACTCTGCTGATTACGGGGCATCATTATATGTCCTTTTTGGAGCTTTCAACTGTCTGTATACTTTGAAGCTGAAGACAAATAATGAAGGTGCAGAGCAGAGAGCACCTTCTCTCTCTGTATCTTCAGGTAAAATACCTTCTTTGATTTATTACCTACCCCTAAAAAAAGCAGGACATAAATTACTAAACGTTGCCAAATCTTTCAGCTCTCATAGGCAAGGCTATTTGCTAAACAGTCTATTTGAAGGTCTTTTGATGCTGCTAAACATCCTAGCAGCAGTTTACTTGGGAAGATGAGTTCTTGTTGAGTTTCACTATTAAAATATAGAGGAGTTTCTTTTCTGACCCAGAACATGTGCCTGAAATGGAAAACACAGTTGAGGGTTTTCATCTGTAACCATGATATCATCTTCTGTGGCTATAGTCTGAAATAGTTTTATTAAAAACATTGCTGCTTCTCAGTTGCCTTCGTTTATGGAGAGATCTGACTATGGGTTCACAGTGTCAGTCTACAGGACAGAAAGGCAAAAAAAAAGTGAGATAACTAAAAGTAAACTCGGTGTACCTGTTGTCAGGCAGCAGGTATGTCCGTATTCTTTTTGTACAAGGGAGACCAAAGCTGGACACACCACTCCAGTTGTGGTGCTCCAAGTGCTGAAGAGGATTGCTTCTCTGGACCTGGCTACACTCTAACTACTACAGCCCAAGTGAGTCCCATGGGTTTGTGTGTATCCAAGTGGGCTGCATGATCGGTGACTCTTTCTTCTTCTGCTTTGGGTACTGCTTCTCTCCCACAGACTACTAGAAGGCTCAGGGACCTGGAAGGCCTGAGGACAAGCCTTACCTGTGAAAACTGAGGCAAAGAAGGCACTGAGTCCTCAGCCTTTTGCTATCACTTGTCACTAGCTCCCCTGCCCCACTGTGCAGCGGGCCCACATTCTCCTTCGCCTTCCCTTTGCTCATGGTGTAATTACAGAAATCTGTCTTGCTGCCTGTCTCCTGCCCCCCTAGCTTCAACCCCAGCTGAGCTTTGGCTTTCCTGACTCCATTCCTGTATGTACAGGCAGTGTCTTTGGTTTTCCTTCCAAGCAGCCTGTCCCTGCTTCCACCTTCTGTATATTTCTTTGTTGTGCATGAGCTCAGTTAGGAGCTTTACATTTATCTATGCTGGCCTTTTGCCACACTTGCTTGACTTTTTGTGCATTGGAATGAACTGTTCTCATGCTTTGAGGAGGCTGTCCTTGACCATTAGCCAGCTCTCCTGGGACCGTTTTGTCACAAACTGTTCATAAGAAGGATGTCCCAAACAGCTCGAGTGGAACGCCTTGTGAAAGGGAAACTAGGAGGGAGGTGGAACGAGCTCTGCGGAGGTGGGGCAGCAGGCAGCTTCTCTCTTACATTCTCCTGTTGTTGCCCAGAGAAGGAAATTGCCTGACTGTGCAAGTGCAAGTCAGAGAAGACGAGAACCTTCTGGAGCAACCAATTGCGCAGGTGTAAGAAAGACTATATAAAGCCAACACCCCACCTGTGTCTTGGTTGACCCATCACCTATGGACCAAGCTTGCTACTCTACGACAACGTGGGATCCAAGGGTGGTGATACTTCCCCTCTCACTATCCCCTTCTCTCCTCTTTCTCTTCCTGCTCTCTCCTTCTCACATATATTCATGTATATAAGTTTTGCACGAACTGCAATGGGTTGTTAGGAAGATAGCCTCATCGCCAAAATGCCTTTATTCGCTCGCTGAAAGTGATCAGTTAATCGTTGCCAAATTGTCCCCATTCATTCACTAAAGTTGTCAGTTAATAAAGTTTCCAGTGAAATTGTTCCTCTGAGTCACTGGAGTGACTCAACCCACCCCATGGCTCTGCCGAGCAGAGACCAGCTCTTCCACCAGTACGCAGGCTCCTGGGGAATCCAAACAATTCACCCCTCTTGTAACCCACCGTATGGGATGAGACACCTTTGCCCCCCCCCACCCCAGCAGATCCTGCCAAGCAGGTCCATGAAGAGGCTAAAATTATTTTCTTTGGAAGCCCACAGTTGTATTTCCACTGTTTACCTTGCTCATTCCTCTCAGGATCTTGAATTCCACATTTTCTTATGGTCACTGTATCCAAGGCTGCATCATCCTACAGTTATCTTCCTTGTTTGAGTAGCAGGTCCAGCAGAGTATCTACCCTGGTCATTTCATCAATCACTTGCATCGAGAAATTATCTTTAATACACTCTAGAAATCACCTGGATTGCTTGCACCCAGCCATAGTGCCCATCTGGCAAATACTGCGGCGTTTGAAGTCATCCATGAGCACTAGGGCCTGTCTGTAGGGTGTTCTCCAGCTGCCTGAACAGGGCACACAGGAAGGGCTTGACCCGCTGGGTACACAGGCACTAGGCTGGGGCTCAGCTGGCTCCAGTGAGCCCCCTTGTTCATCCTCCCCAAACTGCTGCCCGAACAGCACATCCACAGTGAGCAGGAGCCATGCCCAGACCCAGCCGCTACAGGCAAAGGTCCCCCAGCCTGGTCCCAGCATGTCCCATCCATCCCATCTCCCCTGAGCCAACCAGTGTGGCTGCGAGTCACTGCGTGGAGGCTGCACCCAGGTGGCTAAAGGTGGGTAGAGCTGGCTTTGCCAGGCCACAACTGAAAAATACATTAAGGCACAGATGATAGCAGAGGATTGGAAACTGAGAGCGAACGCGATGCTATTGGGTGGAGGAATGACTTGTCAGCTTGGGTTCAAGGGTCAGTGGAGTGATTTATTTTTAATTTGGATGGTTGACAGCTGTGATTTCATTTGTTAGCCTCCGCAAGTGAGGGTATGACATACCAAATAAAATGTGTCAGCTAATATGTCACATCACATAAGACCATAATAGCATGTCTCTGCTGCAGCCAGGGACACCTTTTTACTGATTCCCCTGCAAACTTGCAGCCATAAGGCTGGAGTCCCTTGCAAATGTAGCCTGACACAGCTCATTCTGGGCCTGGAAATGCAAATCTTGCCTATTACACCGAGTTGTCCCTTTGGTCTCTGTATGCAACATTCTGCCACAACAGAAGCAGATGCTGCGTGCCCCCACTGGACCTTTACCCTCCAACACCTTACCGTCAACAGAGCAGCACTTTCATTTGCCAAGTGAGAGTGCTTTTTCAAGCCTCATGCATCACTGTTCAGAGGAGACGGTCTGAAACAGGCAACAAACCAAACTTAGTTGCAATGAAGGACAGGGACAAATTACACTTTCCTCATATTCTAGAGGAATCAGTAAATCCAGTGACAACTGCTTTAACCTGGATGTTGTGCTGCCAGGCGAGGGTGAATCACTCTGGTTGCTTATGGGAGTCATTGCATGGTGTTGAAGAGGAAGAAGAGACTCAGTTCTTCTTCCTGCATCTTTTCTTGGTGGTCTTGTGTGATGCTTTTAGACCTATTTGCATCAGTTTTTGCCTCAACCTATTGCAAGTTCAAACCCAGAGGTGATAGGCAGTGGCATCATTCTTAGAGTTGCAGCTGGAAAAGGAGAAAAGTTTAGCGTTCAAGAAATTTGTATTAGCCATTGGCATTCAGCAAATGTGGTCTCTGTGCATATTACATACAGCCTTATCAAGTCACAATTTGTAGAAATGGTCTGATAATATATATGTAGGTTTAAAGCCTAAAGTGAAACTAGCCTTTTATATGGAATGAATATTTTGAGTGACTGAATATGAATCCAGATATTTTCTGCATACTTTTCAGTAATATCTGAAGGAACCATGTTATAAGTAATCTATCTGGCAACAGAACCACTGTAAGTAGAAAAATACAGAGAGCATTTCACATCTATCATACCAAAATGATGTTTTACCACTGCAAGGAGAGATAAGGATTTCATTTGTAAGTGACAAAACCAAATTTTTTTTTGATTAAAGTGCCGTAATACATTAATAGTAAAAAATAATGCATTTATTATCAATGCTGCCTTTGATGACTGTTAACTGATTTATAAAACAGCTTTTGTGTGGATCATGGGCAGATTATGTCCATCAGACCGTAGCATGAAATGCAGTGTCATTAGATGTTTCACGTGGTTATTAATCTTCCAGCAATGTACACCAATTACTGCTCTGTCTTTGTAGCCTAGCTAGCAGACATGCAGGAGAGACAGCATGACATTTCCATTCCCCGGATCTGTACCACCAGCACGTCAGCGCTGCTGTCGCAGCCCAAGCAGCACTGTGCTTGCTTTTACCTCCGAAGAGTTCAGGTGCCAGGCCAAAGGTCCACGCAGCCCAGCGCCCCACCTCTGGCAGTGGGTAGTAGTAGGGGGTGCTTGGGGAAGAGTATGATAACAGGGGAGCTCTATAATGATAATTTTGCAGTGTATTCCCTTAGCCTTCAGCAGGTTATGGCTTAGGGACCTTCTGAATCAGCCGTGGTATCTTTGCGCTTAACAATTCTTCATGGATTTTTCTTCTGTGGATTTATCTGATTGGCTTTTTGCAGCCTCTGAAACTTTCATTCCTGACTGTGGCCATGTCACCTGCGTTCAGTTTGGTTCCTCTTTCTGCTCCTGTTTTCACTGTCAGAGCGAGAAGCCACTATTCGTGCTCAGGCTGGCATCCAGCGGATTGAGCTGTGCTTGTGCTGGGATGCCTTCCAGATACACTGGAGTACACCTCTCACCATACCCCTTCCACTGCAGTAGCATTTTATCGTGCAAAAGCAAAATAAACAGGTCTTGTGTGGATCCTGCCATAAAATGCATTCACTGTGAGAAGGAGGTTGCTAAGGAATTAGTAAGTGACTTTTAAGGATACCAGTTTTAGTTCCAGCTCTTGTGGAACAATGGTCAAATCCCTTCTAGACATTGCATCAGCTGGCTGATGATGACTGGGTCACACAGAAACTTCATCCCCATTGACCCTGGGGAAACAAAAATTATTATCAGTAAACTTTTGCTATTCTAATTCTATGCAGTTAGATGTTCCCATTCAGATTACACTCTCTTTGAGACACATTTGCAAATGGCTTTCTGACCACTTACTTTCTTCTTTGAAGAGAAATTACTGTCAAAATTGAAAATGCGCTTGATTTGCTAAGGGCAAAGGGAGAAGAAGATGAAACCTAAGAACTCGAGATCTGAATCTGAAAGAGAAAAGGAGCAGTCCTTTAATTTCCCAGACAGCATTTTGCTGTAAGGAAATTTATGCAAAGCCCATAAAATCCAAGAACCACCCAAATTACTACAAGGCAATCAGAGTCCATCATCAACATATGTTAGAAATGTAGAGACTCAATTGTGCTGTGTTCCTGAGTGTCTTGTTTTCCTGAAGACAGAAATGAGGACAGAAGTCACCCGCATGAAGCAGTTATCATAACTGGATAACGTCTATTGGATGGAAGCGTTTTGGACAAGTTGATCAAACTTCCCAGTGGAAAATCAGATGTTTGCAGGCACAGGTTGCAAGGCACTGCCAAAGGAAGAACAACTACCCCACTGCTATTATTCTACCAAAGCAGAAGAGGATTAGGCAACTGAAGGCGGGGCATATTGTGTAGAGGGGGTAATATCTTTGGGATCTTCATCGGGGATAGCAGTCTGGTCCCTGAGACAATTACTCCAGACCCCCTTACGTCTCTGCTGCTAAAGGCAGGGGCCTGCAAAGCAGCTGCAACGGCGTCAGGCTAAACCTGTCCAAGCCCTGTGTGCCAGGTTAGCCTGGACACATCACGCTCCAAAACTGTTTCCTATGGCTCTGCCGACCTCCGTGGGGCTTGGGCAGCACTGTGGCTGGCTGTGGAATCGGGTCCTCTGTGGGGCCATACCATGTGGAGAGGGAAGATGCTGAAGAGAACAGGACTGCTCCACAGCCCTCTCTGAGCACACTGCTGTTCGTGCATCACAGATTGGCATTTGCCTTTTTCCTTAATGGATGGGAATTGCTAACTAATATTGCAATTCACTTGCAATCCACTGTAAACACAGCCCCTTTCTGAGGAGCTTCTGGCCAGCCCGTTTTCTCCCAGCCTGTACTTCCGCAGCTTGTACTGCTTCGTGTAGTGCTGGGCACTTGTGATTCTTCAATTTAAACTTTTTTTTCAAATCTGTTTTCCAGTTGTCATGATTCTTTTGAATTCTGAGTCTGGTTGACCAAGCTACTTACAGACTGCCCCAGATCGGCCTCAGCTGCGCCTATCATACATGTGCTGTTTTTCATCATGTCATTAAGAGAAAAGTCAAATAGTATCAGACCCAGAGAGATGCAGAAGCACACTCAGCATGCCCCCCTGGGTCATGGATAACTGCTCTCTCAATATGATGTTGTGGCTTCCTGCCTCTTCTTTGTTTCATCCAGACCATGTTTCCCTAGCTTGCTCGGAAATGTCAAGCAAAAGAGCCTCAGAAGCATTATTAAAGTCAAAATAAATGACATTTACTGTCTTCTGTTTTCCAAAAGCCTGTTAGCCAGTCGCAGAAGAAAATTAGTTTTTTGTAAAACCTGGCTGCCTGTTACTTTCCCTTTTTCTACCATCCTTTCTTCCAAAAATAAATTCCCTTTGAGTTTTGCTGGAATAAATAATTGCTAAGTTAATGTAATAGTTACCTGCAATGTTGGGCATGATGCCCTGTGGGCATGTAGTGCTAAACTGACAAGAGTGAGTTCTGGTATCTGATATAAAACCTTGTCACTGAGAAGTGACAAAGACAGGCCATGTGTAGACTGGAGAGGTCTGGGAGCCTCACAGCATGCTGCTGTGCCTGAGTCCTGGGGGGAACCCCTCAGAGCTCCCGCAGCCCAGAGGTCAGGGCACTCGGCATGCAAAGTCTCATCTTCACGACCAATATCACATCAAAAACGCCTTCAGGCTGTCTTCTTTCTGCTTGCTGGTTAGCAAAGATGTATAAACAATAAAGCCAGAACTTTAACTAACAACTGACAGGTCGGGGTTTATTCAGGGTATGTATTTTACATGATGGGGATTTCACCTGGGCAGCGCAGGAGGCCTAATTACAGGGCTCTCCCCTTTCAGGACCGCTTCTCACCTGAGCAAATGCTTGTCTTCTGAGGAATAAATAGTTTGGGGTTTAGCGTTTTTTTTTAAAACTGTATGGCAATTTCTGGATATTGCTGCCAATACAAGATTTTGCAGAACTTTGATCCACTTCACTAGTAAATTTTGCCGTGTTGCACAGTGCCATAGGAGATGACAAATTGTCCTTTACCAGTGGCTAATGACAGAGACCCAGCTTCTTCACAGCATTCATTGCAGTTGCCAAGAGCAGCCCAAGGATTACTGTAGTTATGGTGTTTCCTTGAATATAATTTCCCAAACGCTCTTAGCTTTACTGTGGCAGTTTGTCTCTAATTGCAGAAATAACAAAATGCCTTGAGCATATTTATTCACTTGAGTTTTATTTTAGTTACTCATTATAAAAGTGTTAATAACACCCTGAAGGGAAGGAACAGAATTGCATTTGAGCAACAGAGAGCCAAGACAAGTTGGTTTAAAATTTTGCTTAATGGACCATTATGTCCTCAGAAGAGTTTTTCTTTTCTGTTGTTTTCATTTCCCCTTCTGCCACTTGATGGTTCAAAACCAGTAATAAAATGCAACTGAGTTAGCTAATACCACGAGCATCAGATTTAATAACTTGGTAAAAATCAGTCCTTCAGGTAAATTAACTTCATTGCTAGTGAAAGATGAATGCTTTTATTTGCTCTTGAAGGTGAGTCTTGATTTTTTAGCACAGTGTGGACTTCTTCCTCACTGAAACAAAAGGTTGATTTTAGCTCTTCAGAAGGTGTTCAGAGATGGAAGAGAGAGAAAGGACTGGTGTCAGTCCAAGGACAGGGAAAATGATGATGGCAACTGCTGGTTTCTGCCAGAAACAATTGTTAGACCCCCCAGCCCTTATAAGCCTGGCTGTCTCTTGCATGTTACTGAGCGTCTTCAGTTCTACAGTTATTGGTCTTATGTATTGGTTTTGCGTGGCAAGGTTTTGGTAGTGGGGGGGGTTACAGGGGTGGCTTCTTTAAAGAAGCTGCTGGAAG
>JAOBAS010000037.1:21655117-21665124 GCA_025311575.1 Elanoides forficatus | reverse complement strand
GTCCAGCTGAGGAGGGGGGAGTGATAGAACGGCTTTGGTGGGTACTTGGCATTCAGCCAGGGTCAACCCACCACATCTTATTTAGGAAGCAATGATTTCTTACAGCAACGGGCAGTAGCTCATGTCTTACAGCTCTGGAGATCCCAGGTTTACTTTCTGGTGGGGCACCTGGGAGATGTTCAGCACAATTGCAAAGACCTTCTCCTTCCTGAGAAAACATTAGTGGACCATACCTCAGAATGTTATTTTGGGCAACTCTTTAGTTTACATCTTGAGGACAGCTGACCCTGCCTGGAGAAAGCTACCACAAACGAGGAGCAGGATAATCCCTTTCTCTGCCATACAAACCCTTTGTGGTGTGCAGCAAGGCCCTGCGGTCCATGGGAGTGGAGGCTGTATGTGCAAGGAAAAGAGGAGCAGCCTGCCCACGCTTTGGCCTTAGTGCCTTTGAAAGATGTATTAAATGTATTTGCAATGGTCAGGTCTATTTTGATCTTACCTTCAAGTATAAAACTAGGAAAGAGGTATTGTGAGAGAGCTGGGGAAGGAAGGAAGGAAGAAAGGAAGGAAGGAAGGAAGGAAGGAAGGAAGGAAGAACTTTGTATGTAGATTACTTTGCAGCATACTCCCCTTTTCAGCCAACAGGTGGTACTCAGTCACTTAGGAGAGCCATCGTTGCTGCAGGATTGGTTTTTGAGGGACTCTCTTGCTTCAGGACCCTTGTCCTGGTTCAGCTGGGATAGGGGGAGAACATAGGATTATTCCACTATGTGCACTACTTTGCATCTTCTTATGCAAGAAAATAATGATCCTTTTGAGCAACTTGTCCTTAACTCCCTTTCCACACACAAAGCAGGGCTGGAGGCCAAGAAGGGAGTTGCTGTCTCTGCTATTCTGTTTCTCTCTCATAGTAGAGGCTGTGGCACCATCAGTGAGATAAGGACAGAGTGGTCGCTTCTGAGGGGTTGTGTATTTCCCAAGAGAGATGCCTTCTGAGTCAGTCCTTCACGTCATGTAGGTGAGATGTAAGGTTTTGGCAGGCTCGCTCTGAGATAAATCCATTGTGTGGATTGTGTTGTGCAATCCATTCTGTGGTGCTCTGCCCCTTGAGCTGAAATGCAAAGGCTTTGGCATGAGGGGGAGCTGCCTAGAAATCTTCCTTTGGGACTTGCAAATTGTATCCAGACATCTCAGGGTACATGCTGTACACCCTGACACCCATCTGAACCTGTCTTGCTTAGGAGACAATCAACACAATGCTTCTCATACTCTATCTTTCCCCCTTTTGGCAGAATGATGCTGTGTTTCGATTTAAATCCAAGCGTTGTTTGCTTTGTGAATTATGATTATTAAAACATGACTGGTTATCTTCCTGCAAGACTTCTGAGATTATTTATACCTTTAGAATTTGTCAGAGGGAAATTTCAAAGTCATTAAAACAAACATAATTTATTTGTGGTAGTACAGATAGTCTGAAGACTTTAATTCCTGTGCAGATTAGAAGTAGAAGGAGACCCATTTATCAGGTCAGACAAGGAAATGTGATGCCATACTGGATTAAATATCTTTGGTGCATCGTCCTAAGATGACACTGTTTTAAGGCATGTGGTTTGTTCTGTTGATGGAGGCACCATTTCACTTTCTTCCAGACACTATATTAATTATCCTTTAACTTGTAATCTCGAGTTCATGTCTGAATGAACACAGTCTCCTTCAGGAACCAATATCTCTAGATGTTATCCTCAAAACAGCATCACTTCATAAAATGCAGAGTAATTTCAATGTAGATCAGTTTATCTGCTTACTGCAGGTAGGGGAGGAGACCATGGGGTGCACTCAGCCAGGCTTTCTGACACTCCTGCTTGCAGCAAGAGGGTAGCAGAGCTAACTGCCTTGTTCCTGTTGTCCTAAAGCATTTGAAATCGAATGGTTTCTCCACAGAGTAAAGTTACTTTGCAAAATAGACAGATGAATAAAGATTCTAATTAGAAACTGTCTAAAGTTAAAAGTGTGTTTCTGAAGTGTATTGGTTTTCCAGCTGTGAGGGTAATAAACCTTTTTCTGCAGTTTAATACTTGTTTTCATTCTTATTGTTCAATAATAATTTCCCCCCCAGGACATATATGGAGAGGTGATGGGAATGAATGAACACCCAGGCTGTTGCCCAAGCCACACTATGCTTACAGTTAGCGGCAAATCATTAGCACTTCTGGTGTCTCTTGCCACAGCATTGTCATTCAGAATCGTTCTCTTTCCTTTTAAGTTAGCCAACTCTCCTTCCACTCCCCCCACGCCCTCACCCCAAAGAAAAAAAAAAAAAGCAACAGTGGCTTTATTTTTATTTGATCACTTGGTTTGGAGTGTGGAGACCTGCCACTCACTTGCTGATGGCCTCTCCCAGCTGAGAGGGGAGGAAGGCTTGCTTGTGTCTGGCCTTCGAAGTACATTTTCAGGGCCCTCGTTAGCCCAGCGCAGGCAGAACGACGGGCTCTGTGGCCTTTCTGTGCTCTGAGGAGCAAGTCTGCACTAGGTGCCTGCAGAGCTCTGATGTTAAATGGTGCATCTAGGTGTTACAGTCCTACAAAGGATGAAATTAAGCATTCTCGAGCAAAGCTTCACCTTCCCACAGCCTTGAATGGCCCTTACGTCCACCTGTCTTGTTTGGAAGCCTTGCTTGTAGGCAAAGGGTAGCTAGACTAACAGTAAGTCTACTGCCTAAGCTCTTCCCTTTGAGAAACGTCCTACAGTACCTGCTCCAACAAAATGAGAGGCATTTGAGTATTCAGAGTCACAAGAGTTGAAATCAACACGAGCCTCCAGCTTTTTATTTTAGCTATGGTCTTCTTTGAGATCTGAATCTGCAAATTCTGTGTGTAAAATTCAATTTTCTATTATTTTGGCTTGGGTAGGCAACCACATTAGTGTGTTCCTCCACAAGGGAGACACGACAAAGTAAAGTGTGGCTATTTGTATGTCTGGCCTCAAGGAAGATATGGCAAATAGGAAGTTGCAAATTAAGTCTCAAGTCCTGGATCTTGTATCATTCCCCAGCTTCTGCTTCAGGGAACAAAGTGCCCAGCAGAAAAATGCAGAATCTGGTGATATCACTGCACTATCATTCCTTTCGTTTTCCATCAACCTTAATGGAAAATGATGTACTGCAAGATTTTTAGAAGTCTGAATATGGATTTATTGCTGCTATGTCAGAGCCCACAAGCAATAATGAGCAGTGTCATCCCAATGAGGTTCTCTGGTGTAACTTTGTTAATGTCAGTGTGCTGTTGCACATACCAGAAGTGAAAGTGGATATGCACGCTCATAGGCTGTGGGAGAGCTTTCTTCCTTGCTGATCAGGTAATGAACTGACCTTTACTGCTGAGAAGGGTTGGAAGAAGCTCTGCTTGATCCCATCAGTGCTGCTGTATGCATGTTCCAAAAGAACCAGTGGAGATGAGGATGAGATCTTGGTTTACTCAAACCAACCTCCTGTGTCCCTTCCACGTCTTGATGCTTTAACTGTAAGATATTAAAAAAAAAAGGCTTTACGTGTCCTTTAAAAATGGTCTTGAAGTTGTTCTGGAAGTGGGTCAGTCTTGGCAAAGTTATGCGGGCCTTCTAGGATCTGACATCGTTGCTATTAATTTCATAAGAGACTTAGTGGCATCCTCCTCCTCTTATAGGGTCAAACTGGGATAACATCCTATCACCATTGATAAATCACTGTGCATTAGGATGGCTAACACTCTCCAAACATAATTACTTGGTTACATGGAGAAGCAGGGTTTTTTAAAGCAGGGGAAAAGACAGCAGTGCAGAATAAAAATTAAGTGCCTGTCAATTTTTTGTCTTTAAAGTGGTCATCTTTTACTTCAGGTGAAGCAAAACTAGGGCTGAGTGACAGTTCTCTAATGCAATTAATTATTTATGTTTTTCTGCAAGCAGCAATCAAGAGTATCAGAACTGAACTGAAATTTATATCTCAATTGATTTTTGAAAAAAACCCAACTGCTTGTGAGTGCAGAGATTGTGCTAACCCCGGGCTGTGTCTCCCTGAGCTTTAAGCACCCTGTCTAAGCAGGGGAGTAGCCAGGGAGCCGCCTCGCTGGGAGCGTGAGCTCCGTCGTTTCCTCTTCTGCCAGCACAGAGAGACGCCAGGTGGGACCTGCCTGCACGAGATGTGCCGGTTTCTTGCCACTGGTGAATCTGGAAGCCCAAGGAGGAAAAATTAGGTGAGAATTCACCCAGCACCTGGAGCCAGGGTGACCTCAGCACAGGCAGTGCAGAAGCATCTCTGTGGGGTGGGAGGGGTGCGGCGTTGCTTAATGATTTCCAGATGGAGCATCTTCAACTTCACCTTGGATCATCCCACTGTCGACCTACCTGTTAGCTGCCTGGGACCAAGCTTCCTAATAGCGCTTGGCCAAATACTGGTGTGGGGAATACTCTCAATTAACTTCACCGTAGATGGATCCAGTTTCTCAGGACTCTCACTGCCCTGTTTGTGTCCTCCATCAGAGTGACGTGATCTTTGGGACAGACCCATTTCCCTGTGCATGACCCCAGGAGTTCTTTAAGCCAGCTGGCAAACTGCAGTGGTTTATCTGGTGAGGCTGAGGTCTAGTATCTGGCCCTTGTGAGCAACGGGCTGCTGATGCTTGATGCCCTCGTCTTCCATACGTCCGTGCTGGTGGCAGTGCTGGCTGGAGGGTTGCCATTCCAGCCTTGCTGCCGAGTCCTCTTTTTGCATCTGTGGTCTCTGCTGGTTGTGCAGTCGGTGTGAACTGGGTCAGCAAACATATCTTGGTGCAGTAGTGACCTCTGGCAGGAGGAGTGCGGAGGCGTGGGGAGGGTGGGCTGGCTCGGGGTAACCTCGGCTCGTGCAGCTGGGCTGAGGGGGTGTGGGATGGAGCTGCCTCTGGTTTCTTCCCCCATTGTGTCTTTAAGAACAAATCCCACGTATGAGACTCACCATGCTGAGAGGAGAAAGGGAAGCCGGTGCAGCAATAAGGAAGCAGAAAGCTCTGAAACTGGCACAAACCCAGTGCACTGAATCACCCTGCTCTTGCAAACCTTTTATCCTATTTTAATGTGAATGCCAGGTCGTCTAGAACGAAGCAAACTGCCAGCTTCAAACTCCTGCTTCATGGTCTTGGCAGCTGCCTCCGTTCTCCTAGACAGCACATTTCTTTTCTGTGGGGATTTTGTTGTTCCCTGTCTTCATAGGGGATGCAACGATGAATACATACTGCCTCCTTTAGCATCACTTATCTTTGTGCTCACTGTTTGTTTGAGCCAGGCTGCCTCCCCCATTACCAAGCTCTCCAATAACTGCATTTCCCATTATTTCAATTGTCCTGCTTTTTCTTCACTGCCTTAACAGCTGTACCGCTGGCATGCACGGGAAGGGAAGAAAGCTCTGCCAGTGTGGTTTCAGTGAGTGTACAGTAGGGATAGCAGCTGATGGGTATCAGCTGTGCCTCCCACCCCCAGCTCTTTTGCTGGAATACTCTACGGCTGCAGCACCCTGGGGCATGCTCCCACTATGCTATGTGGGTGAAAGACTCCGCTGGGCTGAAAATTTATGAAATACATGCTTTACAAAATTAACATTAGAATAGCCCTTTGATCCAAACCTGTCTCAGCTTATTTTTCTGTATTGCTTTGATTGAACAAACAGAACAAGGACAGAAGAGACCGTAAGTTCATTACAAAATAACCAAGGCCTCTGCCAGGGTACATTTTAATTTCAAGAGCAAAGTTTTGATGGGCCACTTGTTATTTTGCATATTTGGAGTTTAAAAAATAAAATTCTTCCTTATATAAAACATTTTCTGCACCCTTGCTGGTGTACTTAACTGCTTTTTCAGCAAGAACTTATCTTGCTGAGGAAATGTTGCCCGGATTGCAAAGCTAACAAAATGGAGCAAACCAGTAATTTTTGCCAGCCTTTTATTCTTAATGTTCTTAGTTTCCATTTGTAATTACAGTGGTGCACAGTTTTCAGACACATATGGGATTTTTCATTTGATAGTATTCAATTATAATGATTATGTTGTGTCTCATATAATAAAATGTTTTCCATATGTTAGCTATAACAAAAGCATAATATCCCCTAGTGCTTTCCACAATGATCTCCATATTAATACAACTTTCAGATAGCATAAAATGTTTGTGTGCTTGGGCTCCACAGGCACAAACACAAACATTTAATTTTATATCCACAAGAAGTGCCATTGATTTCAGTGGGACTACAGTTAACACATGCACGTTTGTAGAAAGACAGACCTCTTTATTAAGCCATTCTCTCCCCTACAGGTTTAGCAAGAGAGCCTGCTCTCACTGTCTGTGCAGCGTGTTTTTATCCTGCTCTGTAGATGATGGCATTCACATATTTGCTGAAGCACTTGCCGTATATAGGTGGCAGAGGTGCTCTCTTTCGCAAGATAAATAGCATGGAGGACACTAAGTTGTTCCAAGCCTTGGTGAGGAAGCCCACTCCAGCTTGATTGGGATGAAACCAGCTGGCATTTGGAAATTGCCAACAGACTTTGAGATTGATTCCTCTTCCCATGCTTTTAAATCAACACAAAGAAATTATTGACCGAGGATTATATAGCAGCATTGCACTTTTACTGGAGGAGAGGGAAAGAATTGTGGAGCGAGGTTATATTTCCTGATTGTGGTCTCTGCAACTTTTCAAATAAGTGCCAGACAGTACTGCATTTGGATTATGTTTCAAATGGAGGCAATAGAAAAGGAAAACTTAAAAAAAATGGAAAATTTAATAAAACAACAAAAAAGTTAAAAATCTTTTGACACAAAACCAACAAAGCAGGTTAAGTACTTATGAAATTCCTTTATTTCTGGTGCTTTCTAATGCCTTACACTATATACTACTTGTGCTTCTTTAATCTAATCTACCATCAAGTTTAGACATCATACCATTACATTGTCTGCTGGCCTCCAGGATTTTAGAGATTTGAGGAATACCTTCCTTCTAATTCCCATCCTTTTTCTGTGAGAAGAAATTCAAATGTGGTGTCATTCTGAGTTTTATTAGCAGCATTGCTCTAAATCAGGGTGACAACACCCCTGTTTAATCGTTCCCTGGAATAGGCACAGCTTGTTTCTATTCTGCTCTGTACATGGTTAATAGCTTGGCGCTGTAACATAAAGCACAACTGAAGAAATTTGGAGGGGATAATTTCCTTTATTTCTCTGAAAACCCCATGAGTCACAATCAAAGCATGCATTCCCCTGCTAGTGTGGTGCTCTGTTTTTTTGGGTGGTTTTTTCCCCCTACATGCTAGCATAATAACGAAATCCAGTGTAATAGAAACTACTGGGTTTTATGGGTTTTATCTGAAATTGGTGTTGGCAGGATTAGGAGCAGGAAGAATTGCTTCCCTAAATATCTTAGAAGTTCTTTACTTAGAGCTTGATGCTATCTGCATAGAGCTCTCTATTAGAGATGGAAACCTCTATGGTTTAACAAGAGGAGCAGAGAAGGTGTCAGGGACCGAAATGGCCTCTCCCATTTAGGAACCCAGCACTTGGTTTTCAGATCCTGTTCTGCATGTGAGTGCTGATTTTTCACACGTAGAAACCAAGGAAAACTGATCATGTGCATATCGATGTTGGACTGTGTATGAGTGTGCCTCAGCAAACTGGTGGGAAGCCCTTCAAAATAAAACATATTAATATTGGAGAAGGTTCACATGAATACCAAACAGAACGTGATATACTGAATGTATGCATTATTCCACTGTAATCCATACTAAGATCACTCAGTTATTTGCTTTCAGCTTCAATGGGGTGATACCAGCGCAGAACAGGCATTGTACGTGATGACATGAAGTCAGCCTGTGTATTTCATGTCATTTTGAAGCACTCTGTCCATAAATGTTATGTGTTTGGAAATAGAGAAGAATAATTATATTTGTGTTCCTTGCCACTAAAAATCCTGTATGCAGTGATAGGACTATTTAACCCCATTATTTCTCTGTCAGTGTCACAGGAATATCAATATAAAAGAATCATATACACCGAAGACATAAGAGGCTGTATATACTGTTGATTTTTATGTAGTCACTCTCAATCTTGGTACTCTTAATTCTACTTTTTTGGATATTCTTTATCAATGATAGTGATACAAACTGATTTCACATAGCAAGGAAATAAATAATTGAGCCGCTTATGGTGTATATCTTCTAGAAAACAACCTGGAGCGGAGAGACAGGAGGCAGAGCTGGTCGATCCTAGGCTCTTATCTTGCAGAGTTGTAAAGGACTCTAGTTCACTCTCCTGTGTGACACCCTGAGAAAATGGAGTTTGGATGTTCACCTTTATTTCCTTGCAAAAGCCCTGTGTATTCCTAGATCCTCTGAGCTTGCAGCAGCCCAGTTTCACAGTCACTGCAACCGCAGATGGCTGTAGCTCCGCCTGTCATTGCAATACTCCTATCAAGGAGGCCTCCAAATGATAACAGCTGCAGATATCTGATAGAAAGATTTTAGTGGAACATGAGATCAAGAAACTGGTGATCTCATACCTGGTCTACCTATTGGCTGGGACTGTGGTCCATGTACTTCTGCCATATTACTTTATCCTCCTCCCATTTAACAGTTTGCATTAGCTTTTATTTCACCAGCCATAACACACGTCTCATTGCGCCTTTAAAAGTTTCTAAATAGTCATTTTAAGATGTTAAGTTGGCAAAGGAGTGCTAATCTCTCCTTGGATTTTGATTTTTAATGTGCCCCATTGTGGATCAATCTGGAACGCTGCGTATGGCAATCCCCATGTTAAATAATCATGGCTATTATTGTAAGTGCCCCCCAGAGAATCTTAACAACTGATGTAGGCAATTACCTTATTTTAAATTTAATTAAAAAATGATCCACATAGGGAGAAAAGTTTTAATGTGATCAAAGGATTCGTTTCAATAAAAGCTACTGGCACTTTGCTATAAGTAGTGAATGATGTTTGTAGCCTCCAACATCTATCAGAGCTCAGCGTGCATGTGGTATTGGCAGCACATGACATTAAGAAATGCTTCAAGTTGTAACAACAACCATCAAATTTTTCCTAGAATTTTGCAGGATCTCTCTAGAATCGGAGTTATGGTTTTATTGCAATAGTTTCCCGTGAGTAGTGATCGGGGCATTGCTTATGCCAAGGACAATTTCAAAGGTCTGCTTTTCAGAGGTAGCAGAAGCATGAGCAGAGGGTTTTTTCTTTACACTGAATGACAAGAGGGAGAAAAAGGATGTATCTGTTTGCAGCAAGGATGGCCATCCAGGCACCTGCAGCCACCCTGAAGCCAGGCTGCAGAGGAAGTACCTCAAGTTTAATTTTTCCTTTAACCAGGTTTGGAGACAGCCAGCTCTTCTTGCAAGCCTTCTCAGTGGTCAAAGCCTGGGAGCTGTAACACATAAAACAAAATTCTGGTCTGAGCTGTAAGAAATGCTTTGGCATGAAGGCAGGTGGGGAAGGACTTGTTCTTCCCATGGACAGAGACCAAGGTGCTCTGCTGTAATTATTTCTATTTTTGGCTGGTGATTTTTTCACCTGAGGAGTTTGCATCCTGCTGAAGTGCCCTGTAACTAAGATGTAAATAATTCAGCTCCACTTTTAAGGCATGTTCTTTGACCAAAAGAGTTCTCCAGAAGTAGCCTGTCACACACACTGACGTATGGAGGAGTCGTTGACCGGGAGTTGTAACTAGTTGGGTGCTCTGGAGAGCAACAGCAGCACCCGTGCAGTTCCCAGAGCTCGCAGCGGAGTAGTGCAAGTCCTGAAGACCTTTAAGCAAATTTCAAGGAAGTCAGTGGGTGATTCCTTGGCCTGGCATTAAGGACTGGGCAGCAGGAGGGTGTTCCTGCTGTCTGAGGCATGAGAGGAAAGTCATGGCTGTTTGTAAAATCATAGAATGGTTTTGGTTGGAAGGGACCTTTAAAGGTCATCTAGGTCCAACCCCCCCGCCATGGGCAGGGACACCTTCCACC
>JAOBAS010000037.1:21620509-21635765 GCA_025311575.1 Elanoides forficatus | reverse complement strand
ATCTTGCTGGGGGGGGGGGGGAAGTGAGTGAGCGGCTGCGTGGTGTTTGGTTGCTGGCTGGGGTTAAACCACGACACCTTAGTTCTCTTATGGCTGCTCACAGCCAGCTGAATTGTGGGTGTATGTGAAAAATGGGATATGGAAGAAACCCAAAGCGGTGCCCCTTCACCTCACCAGAGTGCACTGGCCTGCAGCCATTGCACTTTGTCTCCAGGCAGCTGTGGTTTGTGCGTCCTCTTCAAATGATCAGGGACTGCAAAGACCAGCTCAGCCAGATGAGCATCACACCCTTTCCCTTCTTGGTGTATTTGCATATCGAGGCTCCTCTGCAATTATTCTTGGATTATTAGCCTGGAACCATTGCCAGCGTCACCTATAACACTAACAGACACTGAGATGTTTCCAAGCCATGACACTGATGTGGGGTGGTCTTGTTAAACTTGAAGACGTTAATCTCTGAAGCCAATATCCTGAAAGAAATCAGTGTGCTGGAGTAGCTGGCATGATTTTGAGAGAAGGTTTCTCTGTTCAGCTCACCTGGACTGAGCAGATGTGCTCGCAGTTTCCCAGTGGGCACCTGCAGCCCTCCCGGCTGGGGGACGACCACCCTGGGGAAGGAGGATCAAGGCCTGCCTTCCCTGAGGGTGCTCCGCTGAGGCAGGGGGCTCATGATAACCTGTGTGGGTAACGCGAGGGCACAAGAGATGAAACTGTGGAAGATGGCTTGGCAGTGGAGTTCTCAAAAGCGCCTGTTTCTTCCCACACTGCTCCTGCCCTGTGCTGGGGAAGGTGAGCCGGGACACTGGTGGGGATGGAAAGGAGTGGCAGGTTGTGCAGGGGATGGGGCATCCCCTGGCAGTGTCTCTAGGAAGCAGTTTCAGTGCTTCATCTTACCTGATGGCAGGAAGGGTAGAAGAAGGATCTGTGTGGCACCACCCTGCTCTGATTCATACCGTCACCTTGGCTGGCCGGTGGGTGTGGGGGCTTTTCTGTTAAGCCAGCTTTGAATGCCATGTCTGTGATGCTTATGTCACAAGTGACAGAGCTGGTACAGTTTGTTTCTGCGGTTGTCATTTATCTGGTCATAACTGTGTTAAAGCTTCATGACCAGCTTTGAGAACGGGAGGCTCCGCAGGAGGATGGATGGATGCATGCAGCTGCCTGGAGTAGTCAGACCGAAGGGGTATTGGAGGACTCATACTTGTGGCAGTCTCAATTCAAATGACTCTGCTGTGTAGTATCTAAATCAGTTGGGTGTCACCTTCAGACCCTGCAGAGACTGGACTGGCTCTCTACAGCTTTCCTGTGTTGAATTGCCATGGTGTGGGTGCACACGGCCAGTTGCGGAGAGGAGCTTCCCAGCAATTCCAAAGAAGACAGGAACTTGGATAACACCTGGGATGGTACATTTCTGCCCTCTCCTACTTCTCTGGTTTACCTCTGGTCCTGATGTGAAAGTGCCTCTTTGCAAAAAATAGAAAGTGGAGAAAAATGATGTGATCTGGACTCCCTGTTTTGCTGTTCTCTGTTCGTGAGTTTGAGTTTGACTCTCAGCAAGCCCTGAGCAATTACTGCTGGGGTTAACTGCAGCGCTAAAACCCTTTACGAGCCCTGACTGGCGGGGAGCTGATCATCATCAGCGGACCAGCGTTTCAGGGCAGGGTTGGTGCCAAGAGGATGCTGTGCAGCACCGGCGGCGTATGGCTGAGGGCTGTGCTGCAGATGGCACTCGTGGTCCTCCGATAGCAGCCACGCTCCAGCGCTGGCACGACCCGTTTGCACGGACCTGAGAAGGAGCTTTGGCACCGAGCGACCCTTGAACGTGTGTGTCTGAGTGCTGGGGCTGCAGCAGCCCTGCGCTGGCCTGGTCAGAGGCTGCTACCGGGGCTGAGCATGCAGCCACCGAGCATGGCCATCTTCTGTGCACGCTGTGACGGGGCTGCTCTGCCTGCCGGCACTGCCTCCGTTTTGAAGATGTTTCTTTATAGTTTTGCTCTTGTCAATTTTTCCAGCGCTAATGGCATTGTTGCAAAAATGCAAGCATTTAAAATTAATGCAGGGTGTTCCTTAATAGGGTGCGTGGGAGAGCAGCGCTCGCTATTGTGAGAAACACGCTGAGGAGGTGAGGGATTGCCAGAGAAACGGCAGAGGCCTGGCCTGCTCCGGCTGTCTGCGCTTGAGGGCTGCTGCAGCACGCCTGTGCATGCATGGACACCTTCTGCCCACCTGCCAGGGGAGCTGGGAGCCCTTCCTCACAGTCTCTGTCTCCACACCGCACATGCTGCAAGTGTATTTAACTCTTTAATTGGCATTTGTATTTTGCACGTTGCTTCAGCAAGCTGTTGAGGTGATGCTGGGTCATCCTTCCCTCCCGCTGTTCCCAAACAGCTCCTTCTTTAAACATGCCATCCCTCAGCACTGAATGTTCTGCATCTGTCTGCAGCTTGTTCTTCCCCACCACACCTTCAGCATGGGCATGGGGAGCTGCTTTCTGCTGTTTCTGGCCTGTCCCTGTGTGCTCCGGGGTGCTTTCTGGATCACAGAACCAGGGAGGATCTGCTCAGAGGAGAGACGGCTGCTCCAGCATAGAGTCTCTGCCTTTGTTCTGCCTTGCCTTCTCTTCTGCTGAAAGACCTGGATGTAGAAGTACTGGGCTTTTCGTTCTCTCCTGGCAAACAGGTCCTCCTCTGCCTTTTGTTCCTCACTTCTTCCACCACCTCTCTGCATAGCCTACTCTGTGCCTTTTGTGAAAGAGCCTGTCCTAGGAAGAAACAGAAATACTACTTTCTCTTTTTATTTATCCCCAGTCCTTCCTGCTGTTCCCAGAGCTGAAGCCTTGCAGAACAGAGACAAGGAGACCCCTCAGCTGGGGACTGTGCATGGGAAAAGTGGGTAAAAACGATATAGGTGAGATGAGCACGGGTCCATTTGAGGCTGCAGCGGTTGTGTGGCTGTGTGCCCAGCTCCACTGGGAGACAGATCCTGGTGTTGCTTCTGTTGTCTTAACGCCACCAAATTCTCCCCTACACCCCAAGGTCTTGTCCTCAGGCCTCCATCCTGGAAGCAGGAGCTGAGAGTGTTCCCAAGCCTGGCATGTCTTTGGTTAGCTCTGGTGACTGTAGAGAGAGAATGAGCAGGGAGGCCTATAAGTGAAGCAGTTGTTGGTGGCTCAGCCGAGGGCAATGCAAGGAACCTCACTTGAGCTCAGCTCTGTGATAGCCACAGCAGTTGCTACTGGATGGCTGGAAGTCAACCAGTCCTGACCTGGTGTTGGACGTAGGTACTTAGACCTCAGGTCAGGAGTTCCAACTCTTGCAATGATCCAGTACATTGGTGAAAGTCATGCATGAAGATGCTCTTTTATTTCTGGGAGGGTATTTACCCAAGCAGGCGCTCTCCTGGTGACCTTGGTGATGATCAACTGAGCAAGACAGCAGGCTCCTGGAGCTTTCCTGGTACTGAGCGCACAGTGCGTGTCATGTTCCATCCCATCTCAAGTGCTCGCCACCTTCTAAAATGAAAGATGAAAAGAAAGCAAAGAATTTATTCCTAAAAGGAAAGTTGTCCCAGGCCCCTTCTGGCAGCAAATAGGAACCCCGAAGCATGGGATTAATACAACATTGTGCAGAGACATGACAGTTAAGGCATCTTACAACCCTTACTAGGTTGCTCAACGTATTGGACACGTTAAGATTTGTGACATAAGCTTTCATTTCTTGCCCTGGCATCTCTGCTGTCCCATTGCAGAGCGGTGGATATGAGCTTGTCAACCTCTGCCTCCCAGCAGTTTGATGCTCAGGCCCCATACTGTGTTTGGAAACACAGAGCTCCTCTCCTGCGAGGCCTGGGGGCTTTCTTGTCATTTCCAGTCTAAATTAATTCATGACTAATTCATATCCACATGAGGTTTGTCCCAGTATTATGCTTCTTCCTTTCTCATATGTGCTCCCTCAGTCTTGCTTCCTTCACAGAAACTCATCCAATTTCTTCCCAACCATTTCATTAAAAAACACAAATGAAAGTGGGATAATTTTTATGTAAACAGCTTTCCCACTCTTTCTTACCCAATGCATAGTGGACAGAGAGCTCTCAATAACACACAGGTGATCGCTCTGTACATGCAGGTATCTCTGGCCAGTTCAAATGGCTGGTGTCCATCTCCCTTGGAAGGAGCCTCCAGTGCTGGTGACCTGCTGGACTGGTGCAGGCTGCCCAGGGCTGCGGTGGTGGAGCAGAATGGATGAGTGCTCTGTACGCAGCCTGGATTACCTGCTCTGCATCCAGCCGGATCTTACAAATGCTCCCCCCCGATGGGGTTAATTAACTACATTGTGTCTTGAGAAGCTAAATTGCTAGTAACAACCCTGTTTAAGAAATGTTCAAAAGGCAGCGAAAAAGCAAATAGGTAATTTGGCAGTACTGCTTCAGCCTCAGAAGATTTATAGCAACTGGAAATAGTTTTTCTCTATTATCTGAATATGGAACTAATCATAGTTTTATTGTGCTGTAATGGAAGAAACTATCTTAACAAAGGCCCTTCTTGTTACTACCACTGTTAGACCTTGAGCTATAAACCACTGAACCATCCCTTTGTTAATTGTGTTAACAACCAGTGCAGAGATGGTGATCGCTCCTATAAACATGTTTTAGTTTGTTCAGAGCAGCAGCCCAACAGGGCAGTGGCTGTGCTGTGTTTGGACACTTCTGCTGGGACTGGGGGAGGAAAATCCATTTTTCTTCCTGGCAGCCCTCATCACTGCCGTAACCTCCAGTCATCAGCATTCAGGATGTCCTCCTGGTGTATGATTTATAATGTGGTTTTAGAGAGTGGGAATGGACTTGGCAGGCGCTATTTTTGGGGACATCTAGTGTCACGTTAATAAATTTCAGGAGCCAAGGCAGCAAAGAAAACAAAATCTCTTTAAGTTTGTGTAAATTTACAGGGCTGCGTGATGGTCTCTGTGGCTGCTGGCACCTGTACACCCCAAGGACAGGGGAGACTCTGTGCTTCAGGCTGCAGGGAGCTCAAACCCTGCTCTGGGTGCTGCAGCAGCCCTCCTTGAGATACCACAGTGCTTTTCTCCCAGCTGGATAGTGTCCCTCCTCACCTCAGAACGCTTGCACTCCCATGCAAAAGCCCCAGCAAGGGTTTAATGAGGTTGTGTTTTTGTCGTAAAACACGACCTGCCCCTTTGAGAAAACAACTGCCCAAGTTTAATTCCCCAGGAGACAAGTAGCTGTGAGGAATGGGCCTCTTAAATAGCTTATTCTAAGTTGAAGCACGTTCTGGGAGGTCACCACCTCATTGTCTGCAAGAGGTTCATCTGCACATGGTGCTTTCTTGACTTTTTATCTTCATTTCTTCAGCTAAGACTGTGTAATACCATGTAGCATTTGCGGAGCGGTTCTCCTCCAGTCCAGGAGACCAGAGTGAGATGGGGCTGCAGTCTTCAGCCCCTCTCCAAGCCCTAATGTCAGATTTCTTTGCAGCCTGACTGTGATCCCACTAGTAGGGCTCTCGCCTGTCAGTGGCCGAGTGAGAATGGGACTTCTCCATCCTTTCCCCCAAGGTGTACGTGTGCCGGAGGGAGCTGGGGCTGCTGGGCCTGAGAAGGAGTGAGTGGGGCCAGCCAGGTCACGAAGGGACTGTTGCTGCAGAGAGTGGATTAGAACCTGAGCAGACGCTGTGGTTGGGTGCTCGTGAATGGCTGGTCTGGGGTCTGAGCCCAGCTCTGTGGCCTTGCCTGGTGAGCACTGCTCTCCTCCTCCTGGTCCGGGCAGAGTCTCTGCGTGGCCACCCCGAGTGAAAGGCCCAGGGACCCCTTCAGGTGGTGTGTTGGGGGGCTCCTTGCAGTCTGTGGTGGGTGGGAGGTTAACGGGGAGAGGAGGAGAGCTTTAACCTCTGAGCAACCACGAAGCAGAACAATACGTGTTCCAAAGGCAGCAGCAAACACTGGGAAGAGCAGCACCCCCTCGAAGTCAGGGAGCCGGGAGCTGCCACAGCATCATAAATCTCCTTGGGCTGCAGCATTATAGCTGGTATTATCCCGTACAGAGGAACAGCCTGTGCTCTTCTTTATCCCTCCAAGCCCACGGATCGTGTGCACAGAGCTCTGTAGTGACGTTTGTGCTCCGTGTGCCTATAAAAGGCAAGTAAACACAGCTTTTATGATGCCAATATTAATATCTTACCAGTGATATTGTTGTACTATGCAGCAATTATAAAATCTAGCATCTTCCTCAGTATTAGCAGGGTTAATTTATGTTCATATCTGAGGAACACAAGTTTGTCAGGAAGGCGAAGAAGAAAACACATGGTTTGTCCTTGAAGCATTAGCCGAGGGCAGCCGTGAGTGTTGGTATGGCACTTCTGGGTGTGGAGAATGGACGTAGGCTTTTGTAGGATGCTCCGTGTAATGGGGATGGTGGTCCTTCATAGGCCTCAGAAGCACATTCCTTAACAGCACTTGCTGCTATGTGGGGAAGAAAGTAATGTGACAGGAGGTAGTAGGCACCCAAATGGCACCTACCACCCTCTGGCCCACCAGACCTTGATCCTGCCCTGTAGTATAGAAGTACCATTGCACAAAGATATTAAAAATAGTTCATCTCATCACTACGTGATGGGCTAAATATTGAGGGATGAGCAATTCCTGTGCCGGGTTGGGATATCTAGCAGTGTGCCACATGCATGGGAAAATGCTTGCGTGAGCAGCTGTGTTCTGTGCATTTCTGCAAAACTGTTCATACACGAGTCTCCTTGAAAACATAAGATTTGCCATATGTGGAACAAAATCACATATGCACAAAGTGAAATATGGCTAAATGTGATTTTTTTTTTTTTTTTTTTTTTTTAAGAAGGCACTATGTTTTTCTGTGTGGCTTTTTCTCTCCAGAAAAGGATTTTTCTTGATCTTAACACTTGCAAATTTTGAATTCAGATCTTGAGGAGCCATACCCTCCCCTGCAAAGCTCCTTGATGCCTGTCTAACTCACTGACAGCTTGGCTGTGTGAAGGTGCTTGTGCTGTGCTCTGTGCAGGACAGCAAGGAATCTGCCGGTGAAGCAGGTTAGAGGTGGCACCTGTAGCACAGCGAGGACACCCCTGCTCCTACTGGGGGGAGCGTGTGCGTGGAGGGGGTTTTGTGGGAGGCTAAGGGCTGCTGAGCCAAGTTTTAGGGGAAAAAACACTGCTGATTCTCATGGCCCAAATGCATATGCATGTATTTTGAGTGATGGCATGTTGCAAAGGATTAAGAGATTAATAATATCCACTTCAAAAAGTCAGGCCCTTGCTTTGTTGTGGCTTTGGTTGGGTGCGCGTCTGGTAAGCATTTTGCTTTCTCCTATATATACTTTTACTCCCTTGTTCTTATATGCATAAAAAGGCTTTAAAAAGTATATTGGTAGAAGGGCCTGATTGTCGTCTTACCAACTGAAAGCCAGGTGCAGGTCATGCCTTGCTAGGAAATGTTTTGCAATGGCAGCTCCGCACGGTCCAGTTTCATTCCCATACCCCTCTTGCTGCATGCTGCAGCGGTGTAGACAGCTCTTCTAGTAATGAATCTGGTTTCCGTTCTCCCTTTGCTCCTCCCGGACAAAATTATCTTGCAGCTAATCAAAGTCACGGAAGTAATACTCAAACCAGAACTCATCAGATATTGCAGTTTTAGGTAGATACCTAGATTAAATCTGATTAAGTTTTCTAAGAGTCATTTTTGCAATGGATCCCACATTTCTGAATTCATCCTGTAGGCTGGAAGCCAGGATATGTACTGAAAAAAGTTGTGTTTTCTTACTCTTCTCTTGAAGGTCAGTAATACATTAGTAAGTGTGCTCTTCTGAAAATAGGCTTTAATTTTCCCCTTTCAACCTTTTGATTGGTTTGACATTTAAAAGGGTAGAAGGTAATTGGGAGGTTTATTATATATTTCTGTTAAGTACAAGATGAGAACATTTAAATACCTTGGGTAGAAAGTGCACGCAAGAAAACAGACAGCTTGGTAGGGAAGAAGGAGACAGCAACCTTTTTCCCTCCCTCAAATAAAGAACAGCTGTAAATGATTGACAGCAAACTGTAGTCAACAAAAGAAAAACTGAATCATAATGTATGAAGACTTTTTTCTCTGTTGACTATAGTTTGCTGTCAATCACTTATTGCTTCTTCTTATTTTAGGCTGGGAAGAGATGATGGGCTTTCTTACTATATAATCTGCCCATCTTCTGCAGTGTTTTTGTAACCTAAGGATTTTTTTGTTTTGTTTTGATCCCACACTTAAAAGAAATCCACGACAAACGCCTTCCTGCGATATCCTAAACTTCCGAATATCCATAAATTAATGAGAGTTTGAAAGAGAAATAGGAAATCCTAGATTTCATAATTCCTGTTTGCATATTTCAACAGTTTTGTTTAATTGTATGAGTTAAAATTCAAGTTATAGTTACTGGATGAGAAAAAACTCTAAAGATCTTTCCTTGGGCTTCAACAAATAAAGGCCCAGGAGTTTGAAACTCCCCTACCTGATCTGTATGGTGGGGAGGTCTTGGGTTACCAGAGAGGAGTGAGCAAGTCACTTCATTTTGACGTGGAGATTTTAATTTTGTGGGTTCTTCTGGGTATAAGCCAAATTGACAGTGTCTCTGCAGTACCTTGGTGTGAGAGTGAATGGATTGCCAGGAGGTAATAGGCCAGGTCAAAAAAGTAGATTTTTAACAAAGCTGGTGATACATGTTCCATTTTCTTGAACCTTTTGAACCATCTCTGTCCCTTGGTGATATTGGTGGGCTGTTCCTATTTAAGAACAGAGCATAAATGCCACCTGCAGCCACACACAGGTTGGAGCAACAGTCTCTAGCCTTTACGGGGCCATCAGAAGCCGAAGTGTAGATGAAATGCTCTTGACAACATCAGATTTTGTCCTCGTGGTTTGAAGAAGTCAAACAGTGAAGAGCAGCACTGGGTGGCTCTCACTGACAGCATATTGCCCATGAACTGGGACACGGGAACTATTGAGAGAGAAGATACCTGTGACTGGAGAGGTCTGTCTTGATCTTCAGAAGTCTAGTAAATCATAACCTTCTGGGAATTACCCCAGGGTCTCTGCGTAGGTGATAGGTGGCCCTGAATTAAAAGCGCAAGTGGTATTGCTTCTGAGCTTTGTTGGTGACAAAATCTGGATCTCCGTTTCATGGCAGCGCAGTGCGAGGACACCTGCCTGCCTTCTCTGTTAGGATGCCTTCTGTCAAGAGTATAAAAATGAGCTAGAGCTGTCTTGGTTGTTACTAAGCGTTAATAGGGGCTGCAGCAGCGGTTGTAGTTCAAGGACACTCAGATGGCTGTGAATTACAAGATGATTTGTCACACCGTTCTGTGAGCTGCGTTCGCAGCCGTTCTCGCCTGAGGTGTCTGTTCTCCGTCCGTGTGGATAGCAGGGGTCTGGTCGGCTGCAGGGGCTCGGGGGGAGCCGTCTGGGCCCTTGTGCTAGAGACTAACTGAGGTCCCACATGCGTAGGGAGCCACAAGGATGGGGGAAGATGTGCCCAGAGGGTGTGGGGAGGGGGATAGCTCGGGTGGCTGAAGGAGAGAATTAGAGCCCCTTGCCAGCAGACTGTCACTGCAGAGATTTTCCAGGTCTGGGAGAAGGTGATGGGGCAAAGGGAGCTGTTCTAGGCAATGAGAAGAATCCTCATTAACTTCATCTTGAGTATCCTGAAGTTTGGCTTCTCCTCCATGGCTTCTTGATGCTAAACACAGAAACTGCTTTCCCTAGTATAGTTGTCAGAGTGCTCCAGATCTCGCAGACCCATCCTTCATTGTCTTCTCGTATCCCTCCATCCAGTGTGCCTAACCACCTCCCTGGTGGTATGCAGAGCAATGAAAATAAGTAATGGCATGAGTCGCAAACCGGCAATATTAAATCGCAATGAATTGTGAAACGCCCTCTACAGTTTTATAAACACAAGGCCTTTGTTTCTGGCTTGCTGTGTGACTTCTGCTGTCTTAGTTCAGCCTGTTGTACTTGCTCTCTGGTGCTAGTCTCGTTTCATAGGTATCCAGTAGGAAGAGTAGGGTCAGATGCTGCTTCTGGTTCCCTTCCTGCAAGGAGAATACTCAGAAGATGCCAAAGAAAGTAGGAAGTAGTGAGATCTGTGGTGTATCTTTAACATCCATGGGTAAGCTTGCCTGTGACCTGCGTGTGCAGTTCCATGTTGCAGCCGAGCAGCGGGCGGGTGGCATGGGTAGCTGCACCCCGTCCCTGTTTTCTGAGCTCAAAACGCTTTGTGGTGCTGCTGACTGGTCTTCTGGCTTCCCAGCCAAAGACTGTGGGGGCTGTGCTAGCTGTCACTGGCGTTGGGAGTCCATAGTGATGGGATGTGCCTGGTGTTAGCTTTCATCTCTGTCTGTGAGCAGAGCATGTAAATTAAGAGAGGCAATCGGGGAGCATGCGCCTTTGAACAGTCTCTGCTTTGTTGGTGAAAGAAGTGCTAAATTAGAGCTTGAGGCACTCACTGCAAACTCCAGGTGTTGAGGGCTCTATATTTAAAAAAACTTCACAAATGACAGCAAATTCTTAGTCTCGTTCTAGCAAACCTGCCTTGGCACTCGCTGTCTGTGCCCAGACCCTGGGTTAACACTCCCTGCAAGTGAGGTGCTCGCTCTGGCCCTGCTGGCGTGGCTAATCTGGGCTCTCCAGACTGATGTGCCCCGGCTGCCTTGTTGGCAAGGATCGGAGATAACTAGTGAAGAAGAAAAGTAACACCCTTTCCTGCTGAAGTTAGAGGGCAGGTGGAAAAAATGAATGGGGAAAGTGGGAAACGGGAAAAGCCAGAATGCCTACCTGTATAAAACACTGTGGTTAAAGCAGGCTGTGAAACAAAGTTTCCCTATAGAAACAAAAATACTGACAGCCTGATGAGCTGTGTCAGATGCTATAAAACCTCACACCTCCCTGCTTCAGCCGTGCCTCATGGTCGTACCCTCCCGTGTGGGGCTGGCGTGTCTCAGGGCTGTGCGGAGCTGGGGAGAGCAGCCAACCGTATGAGTCCTGCCAGCAACGGCAAGAGGAGCTGCAGCACAAACCTCTCTCTTTTCCCGGTGACGAACCTTAAATCCTGACCTAGGTGAAAACAGAGTGTAATTTATAAGTTTCTTTAGGATATCAGGAACTTATTAAGAAAAATAACTGCATTACTGGAGGAGATGCCTTCTGGTGTTGTCTGAGATGGCTTTACTTAAATATAATCCCAAATAATTAACAGAGAATTATGTTTGGTTAAACCCTTCTCCCTTTCCTCTTTTGGTATTTGTCTGCCTCACAAATACTTTCAGATGAAAGGAAAAATAGAGTCCTGGATCAAGTCCTGAGCAAACGTTGCTCATTATTGATTGTAAAGTTACAGCTAATGCTTCAGCAGCTTTTTTTTTTTTTTTTCTTCTTTGAAGCAGCTATTATGGCAGATCATTTATTTCATCAAAAAGTTTTTATCAAATGTGGAATCTGTCAGAAAGCTACAAATCCCAGTGAATGCGCTCAGTGCTCCCAGATCACTTGGACACCTCTTGCTTAAATGAGTTCATTTGTTTCTGATGGAGAATTTCCCCAAATCGAGTGGAAGTTGTGTACAAGTATGAATGTAGTTTGCACATCTTTACTCTCTTGAGAATCAGGAAGAAAACCCAGCTGTGAGAATTGCTCCAAGGTGCTGCATGTTTTGATTTCTAATGGATTGGTTTGCCGAGAGCCCTGAGCAGGTCCTGCCGGGCACGCTCCCCGTCCCCCGGGCTCTGTCTGTCTTGGGCAGCGTGTGGTGCAGGGGTAATTAACCACTGAGGCTCATGGGTAACAAGGGGAATTTTTAAAGTTAACCCGTGCTCCCAAGAGAGTTGGAAGGTGCAAACAGAATATCCTTTCTACTGAGCTCAGCCTGTGTCTTGAATAAGTGATTTTGTTGTATAACAATGGGATTTAGAGGTCAAGTACTGCAAAATGATGTGTGACTGCTCCGATTCCAAATTGACCTGTCACTTGACCTTGTCTGTAGCATCTTTTATTCATTGCTAATATATTTTGGAGTGACAGTGGAAGGTACCACAGAAAAGGTCTTGGGAAGAGGTTGGCTACTAGCAGAGCTAAGCAGTGAAACTGGGATTTGAAAGACAGCTTCAATTCCCAGCTGTTCAGGTACAAGCTCTGTGTGCCAGGATAGCCTCTATCTTTCTGTATGATACTTAGCTCTGTGACATTTGATGTTGTTTGCTGGCCAATTTTTGAAAAAGATTGATTTTGCTATGTCTACAGGATGACATATTAATACTAGCTTACTGGTGAGTCTTGCTTGTAAAGGTGTCTGCATTAAAAGAATATTTGTGCTATCCTGTAATGCTAAGAATTTCATTCTTGTAGAGGGAAAATGGCTCTTTTAAAGTGAAGAAAGAAGATTATAGGAGGTGGCGTCAGCAGCTTCAAATAAATGTTGTTTTGCTAATATTTGCCTTTAGAAGATGATGTAAGAGTTTCTGTCTTAACAAATAAGCATCTTCCCTGGCAAGAATTGTACAGGAAAGTTATTACTCTTATTAAACATTTATATTGTGGCTTCTGGCCAGAAAAGAGAGAGGAAAAAAATACTGGATGACGGTTCAGCAAGCCCTGGTTAGATTGCAGGGGGATTTTTAAAAATGCCTTTTGCAACATGCCTTCCTGTTGTCATTGACTTTGCCTTGATGGCGAGATCTGCTGTAGCAAGAAGGACCCTTGAGTTGCTGTCTAGGACTAGTATTGACAGATAAATTGGAGGGCAGAAGAACCAAGACTGTCTATGGTAAAGTCTGCGGCCAGACTTCCGTAGACTTCAGTGGAGCCAGGATCTGCCTGCTGGTAGTTGGTGGCTTTAGTTTAATCACTGGTAAACTCCACTCAGGCTGCAGAAAAGCAAATGCAGTGTCTGGTGGGACTGGAAATGTGAGAGTCGTGGGGACTCTTCCTTCTGGGGGGGAATGCCAACTCTGGTCTTGCCATACCTGACCTGCTGAGGTGACCATGGTCAACCCTTCTTCTCACACTCCCCACATACTTGGCCTTATTTGGACCTCTCTCCTCTTGCCTCCTATCAGCCATGTTCATGATGTTTTAACGCTCATGGTGAGAAGTATTTCTCATCTTGCTTGGTCTTTCTGGGGGTTGCTTCTGTGATGATGCCCATGGCAGACTGTGGTGCATGCCTGTGGGAGGACTATCAAGTTTGGGAAAAAATGTAGGTGCCAAGCTAGGAGGCCAACCTCCCCAGGGTCTAGACAGCCCAGTAGAAATCAGCATCTTGATGGGATAATTTAAAGCATTGTTATTAGGAATTGCTGTGAAAAGGGAGCCTGGCTCTTCACAGGAGCTGTCTGGTGAACCAAGGGAACAAATTCTTCTGATGCAAATGGCAACAGCATGCATCTGAAGTTAGATGGTGTGAATCCTTTCCTTCCTCCCCTCTATGAAAGCATGCAGGAGCATGGGCTGATCCCACTAATAGATATTTAACTTTTCTTCATTTTAACAAAAAAAATCTGGAGGAATATTCAACTTAATTATTCATACTGCTAGGTCCAGCCTAAGTAGAGGGTCCCCTCTGAATTCCTGTATAATTTACCAGAATAGGCTTCCTAACTGCTTTGCAGCAGTGTAGCTGGTGGAAATCCCTCACACTGCATCCACACAATATTCCTGTAAAACCTCCAGCCTTAAATTGTGGCTGTTTGACAGAGGATGATTTCTCTGGGTCACCGACTGGGTATGGCCTCAGCTGGGCCCTGTGGGAAGGCTGTACGGCAGGACAGATTGCAGGATCCTGCTGCCAAGTAATTAGTGTCACCTTTTCACACTACCTGGAATTTTGCACCGTGTGTTGGTGGACTGATAGAAACAGACAAAATGAATCAAACCATGATTGGTTTCATATCCATTCCCAGTGGAAACAAGGTTAATAAATTAAACATTGCAGGCTGTTTGATTTCTTTCTTACAGTACATTACTTATTGAAATCACTTACACAGGCAGACTAGGTCGTGGATTTTTGTACATTTGCCAGCTTTTCACCTGGAAATATTGAAAGTGTCAGCTGCACACACCAAGACTAGGACACCTCGGTGTGATGGAGGCTGTGAGCAACAGCCCTCCGCTGTGAACGTGGAAAGAGGCATCCTGGACACGCTGCTGGGTCTGCCATCCCCCACGTGCTTTGCCTCCTGCGTTGGGTCATGGTAAGAGTCCTGCCAACACAGTACTGCCTTCTCTCTCTCTGACGCTGTCGTCCCGTTTCTAGGAGGCTCATCGACAAATGGGGAGATGCGTGCCCAGTTTTGTTGGGTTGAGAAGAGCAGTCGGTTAATCCCACTAATCCTCTCAGTCTTCTCATTTGGCATGTGTGCCATTCAAAATCATATGACAAAACAAGTACTTTCTTCTCTTCTTTAATGTGTGTTCAGCATCCTATTGAAGATCCCTCTGTCTCCCACGGTAGTCCTCAGTGCTCTCTTAATTTAAAAGGATTGAAAGGGCACAAGGTCTTTTTTTAGGTCTTGTGTCTAAAGCTGACTGGACTCCACGTTGGCTAGATCTTTCCTTTGTTTTTAATTTCACCCATGTGTGAAACATCCGTTCTTGGGGAACTGACGCTGTGCTACATCTGCCCATAAACTCCCTCAAGAGCAGGGAGGAGTCTTGAGTTTTCCCCATAATGATTGGAATAAAATGGAAGTTTATCCACTCCCATTTTAGAAGTAAATGAATGAATTCAATCTTGTGCAATTAAAAACTTCCCAGATAAATCCACTTAATCATTGCAGTGCTTCCCTCATAGGATGGTATTAGTTCTCATGGTAGATTTGGAGTTGCAGGAGTGCTTCCAATCTCTGCAGAGGGATGTGGCTGATGTTTGTACCTGGGGTGACTCTGCTCGCATTAATGCGGTCACTCCAGGGACAAAACTGACTGCTGGTGGGTCTCTTGGGAAGCTTTAGATCCTTACTGAGTGTCCTGGTTTCGGCTGGGGTAGAGTTAATTTTCTTTCTAGTGGCTGTGTTTTGGATTTAGCATGAGGAGAATGTTGATAACACACTGATGTTTTCAGTTGTTGCCAAGTAATGTTTAGACTAATTCAAGGATTTTTCAGCCTCTCCTGCCCAGCCAGCAAGAAGGCTGGAGGGGCACAAGGAGTTGGGAGGGGACACAGCCGGGACAGCTGACCCAAACTGGCCAAAGGGGTATTC
>JAOBAS010000037.1:21604487-21620471 GCA_025311575.1 Elanoides forficatus | reverse complement strand
GGGGGGTTGGCTGAGGGGGGCAGATCACTGCTCAGGAACTGACTGGGCATCAGTCAGCGACTGGTGAGCAGTTGCATTGTGCATCACTTGTTTTGTATATTCCAATCCTTTTATTATTATTGTAATTTTATTATTGTTATTATTCTCATTATTAGTTTCTCCCTTGCTGTTCTGTTAAACTGTTCTTATCTCAGCCCACGAGTTTTACTTATTTTTTTCCGCAGTTTTCTTCCCCCATCCCACTAGGTGCGGTGGAAGTGGGCGAGCAGCTGTGTGGTGCTTAGTTGCTGGCTGGGGTTAAACCACAACGCTGAGTCATGTATTATCTCAGAGTACGAAACTAAATGGTCTTTTATACTTTGCACTAACACCTGGAGATGTCTGCTCCAGGATGGGGCCTTGTAGGAGAAATGTATTTATGTCATTTGCCCAAGGTGACACATTTGAGCAGGCCTGTGGTGTAAGCTCTGTGGGTATCACACTTGCAACTGTATGGGCCCCCTGCTATATCATCACAAGAGAACAAAGTAAGCCCAGCTCAGAGGATTTTCCATGGGATTTACCCATTACCAGACAGCCATGGGCCAATAATGCAGGCATGAGTCCCTGCTGCTCCTCTGACCCAAGAGCAGCCTGTCCTCAACTGAAAACTGGGAGGGAGCGAGCAAAACACCTGACTCCCCATCCCCAGGACAGTAATTCACGCAGACAGCAAGGTTCCCAGCTTGCAGGTTGGAAATCATGTCCTTTGTGTTGGTCTGAACACGTAGGGTAAATGCCATACCAGGTTTGGCATGAAATGGTGAGCATTATGATGGTGTCTAAACAGTCAACAGGTGGGTTTATAGTCCAGCCCATGCCCAGAGAGCGGCTGTGAACCAAGGCTGTGGTTGGGTAAAACTAAGCCAGAGATTTGGGGACTGTGGGGAGGCAGAATTAGGTCAGTGTCTTCACGCAGCTCTGCTCCAGGTAGCAGTCATACCTTCTAGATATTTAACAATAACAGCTCCTGATTTGTCTTTCTGGTGAGTCCAAACGAGATCTGGCTGGCTAGAGCTGGGGGAAAACCCGGCCTCGCTCATCAACAAATGTGTCCGTTGTGCTGAGCATGTAGAGGTGCTCCCTTAAGGAAAGCATGTAGAAAGCTTTCTGCCTGCTCTCTCATCCTGTGGGTTTTGTAGATAATGGATCTGAACACCCTTCATTGGGCTCAGGCGGAATTTCTGTTATTACCATCCCAGACATAATGACAACATTAATAATTTAGCTAATTTAGCAGACATTCATAATTATTATTTCATTCTTTTTCTCATCTGAAGAATATTGTCTTACTTCTTATTAGTGGTGGTGAGCATACTGAAGATACTGACATCAGGGTTTTTTTGAATAAGTAAAGATATGCAGATTGTGAAACATTTACCACTTAGTAGTTTTTGTGATTGGCTTTTTTAATTTGTTGTTGGGTTTTTTGTGGTGTTTGTTTGTTTGTTTGTTTCTTTTTTAACAGAAAACAATAAAACTAGTCTCATATGTCCAGGCATAAGCCTTTGAAATGTAGAGTTTGAGCAAGATGAATTTGGATCAGTAAGAGGAGGGAGTTGTTTTACCACTTGTTTTACCGCTGTCTCTGTTTTACCACTTGAATGCTTAAATGCTCAAACCTCTGTACAACATCTCCTCTTGTGATTGAGAAGCAGATTTGAAATCTTGCATTTCACAGCAGCTGTACCCCCCTGCTTTGTCTGTTGTGCTGCAGCCTCCTCAGGACACGCAGGCTGACCGACGTGCATGCCCAGCATGTAGTTGAGTGGGGTTCTGCTGGGGCTGCGTGGAGCTCCTGGTGCTGCAAAAGAAATACATACATCAGTGAAAGCTGTGCACTATACCTGTTTTTGCTAACATGCAGATAAAAACAAGATCAGCCTCCTCTGATTGTCCCTGGGGGAAAAAACTGCCAAACTGAGCTGGGAACAGAGGAGGTCTGCGTAATCTTTCAGTAATGCCACGTGGTGGTGAGAATGGATGCCAGTTGGTTTACTGTTGCCCAGCTGAAGTTGCGAGGGCTTGTGCCTAACTGAAAGCGTCTGGCTTACCTCTTGCTGCTTGTGTCTTCTCCAGTCAGTCACTGCTCAGCGCAAGGGCACGGGGGAGGCTGGTACAACCGCCCTTGTCTTCCTACCCCTGACCTGTGGGGCCACCGCTTGTTCCAAACACATGTAAGTTTGAGGAGAGAAGTGACTGGCTACTTCTGCTGTGGCTACAAGTGGCTCAAACAGATTGCTTTGTAGGTCTTACATTGAGCTGCAGTGAAACGCAGAAAACTGCATGACCTGTATTGTAATTTCTGTTAATTCTTCCCAGGTGCTGCTCCAGTAGTCCCACACCAATGGGAGAGTCATTTCCCTGTTAATGGCTTGAAGTTGGTCTGCAAAGGAATGGTGTGGAGTCAGCTTTCTGATTTTTCACAGCTAAACAGGCAAGTGGTGCATCTCTCTAATCAGAAGTCAAATCCTTACTCCAACTTTCCAGCTTTTATTGAATTCAGATCTCAAAAGACTGAAGGTACCAAAAGTCCTCGTATGTCATCCTTAAAACTGCAAAAGACCCCTTGACACCTGGCAGCTGCCTTGCCCTGCTTTGTTTGGGGTGCAGAACTCTCAAAGGGGTTGTAACAGTGCTGGTGGAATATCCTAAAAACTATGCTACAAAGTCCTCCTTCCTCTTGTGGCTTCTCCTTTGCCCATGACTTGCTGCGTGGGGCACAGTAGTTTAGATGTTGTGCTAGCTATGTTATCTAGTTCTTGGAGTATGAATATTGTTTCCAAATCCTGTGTTACTTCTGGTCCTTTGTGCTAGTGATAGGCTCTTCAAATGTACTTTGGCAGTCTCAAATCATTTGAGACTATCACCCAAAAGTATTCAATAGCCCAGACTACGGATGCTGATGAATTAAAGCAAATAATAGTATGTGCTTCAAGTGTTTCAGTGTCACAGCTGCTCTTGGCAGCAAGGGTCCTGATGTTCACACAATTCCAAACACGAGCACAGCCAGAAGATTTGTTTCTGTAACCCTAGATGACACAGTGAAATGTCCCTCTTCACCACCAATTCATCTTGGGGTTTATTTCATTACTTTGTTTTCCATGCTGCATGAAAACCTCATTTTTAACCTATTTCTGTTGTGTTCTTCCTTGCTGCAGCATCTCAGTTGTGCTGATTTCTTCATATTATTTTTGGCTGTACTTGACTTGTACAGGCAGCAATTTCTACTGTCACAGGCTCAGTTTGGTCCACGAACAGTGGCTGTTTTACACTTCCAATAGCTGTAGAAATGCTCATGAAATCCCTTCCAGAAGTCATGACCAGCAAATGCCCACTGGAGGCCAAAACTTAAACTCTGGAGCGGGGTGCTGAGGCTGGAAGTTGCTGGGCAGAGCTGCCTCCACGAGTCTGGGCTTTTCTTGCCATTCTTGTGTGGGGCTTCAAATGCCTTGTAACCAAATAATTGGCTTTGTTTTCTGGGAGCGGGGAAAATGAAAGGGGACTGTGGCTGGGCAGAAGAGAGGGTGCCCTTCTTACTGCCTTGTGCTGTGAAGGCTGCAGTGCTGGTCGTGAGTGATACTGTTTTCTTCTCCATTGAAAAGGCTGCTTGGTGGCATGGTTACTGCTCACTGTAAGTCTGCTGCTCACGAAGCTCCATGATGGATTAGGACCCCATTGCTCCAGTTGTGTACAAATAAGGAAAAATGAGAATCCATTTTGCAGAAGATCTTCAATGTCAGTGTAAAATCACAAGCAGGCTGGAGGAGGAAAAGGATGAGATGAAACTGTGGTGCTCCGCATTGCGGTAGGACTTGTGTCTTGAGTGCTGCGAATTGCACAGAGCCAGTTTTTCCATGCATGAGAGTTAACTGGAGCAGCTGAGCTGCAGTTTGATTGCTGGCGTATACCTCCAGGGCTTGCCTTGCTGTCCCATGTCCCACTCCCCATAGAGTCAGACTTGTCACCCTCAAATCTGCTGTCCTCACCCCACTGCATGTGCAGTGTCACTGGGCAGGAGCATCTCCAGGAATATGACTTGACTTCTTCTCTGATTTTCTTTCTCACCTGGCAAGGGACAGTCTTGATGCAGATGGCTTTCTAAACTGGCTTCGTACCTAGGAAATAGTGGTCAGCTGGAGGTGCTGGGATTGTGGTACATTAATGGTCTGTGGGCAGGGATTTCCAACAGCACTGTGTTTCAAACAGCATTGTGGGAGGCCATGTTAATATGGATCTCCTCACATTGCATTTGTGGATAACAGCTTTAACCCCTTCAGATTGTTAGAGATGTTTGGACGTCTGGTTCATTTGGCTGGTGAGATGAAGAGCAGGTGTATGCCAAAGAGTTAATCCGTGAGTCTGCTGCTGGTAGGAAGTACTTTAAAGGAGGGGAAATAATCTGTACTGTGGAAACCAATGTCCTCTTATACCGAAAATACCTCTCTTTTATTTTCCTTTGAGTTCCTACAAAAACAGCTTTACACTTAGTACTCTTTTTTGATCTGTGATGTGAATTAATACTAATACATGTGGATTTGGCATTTTGCTTTTAAAATCACTATACATCCAAATGGTTAGTTGTTGCTTCTGCCTGTGATTTCAATGACTGATTTAAAAAATTTATTGCAAAGGATTGCCTGGAAAGATGCATGCCTGACTAACTGTGTATCTTCAGAGACATCAAAGAAGAAACATTGCTCTCTCTAATGGACGAATACTAGCTTTATTCTGACTCTTGTGGCTTTGTCACTGTTTTAGGGCTTTATTATTGAAAAATAAATATATTCTGTCTCTTCACTAAAAAGGTTTCACTTGCTTTCCTGGGAAATTTTTCTTCTTAACACATCTTTCCGAGGAATCTGACAGCTGAAGATTTTTTGGAAGCAGATTCAAAACCTAGTACTCTCTTGCTGGGAATAAACTCCTGAAGCGCTGGAAACAGTAGGAGGTGGAATTAATAATTCCCTTCCATCCTGCCCTTTCGAGGTGAGGCAAAGCAAGGGAGCTGGAGCCACATTGTTTTAGTCTTTGGATTCAGTGGTTTGGCATCAAAGCAAAACTTGAGATAACTTTCACCACTTTGTTCGGCATTAATTGGTTTCTAGTCTACCGTGGGAAGTGGAGGGAACACATTAAATCCTAGAAAACGGCTGGCAACAAATCCTTCTCCTTAGAGGTATGCAGAACAATGGTGTAATCTGCTCAGCCCTTGCCATGAGCTCTGCGGTTCAGCATTTGCTTCACTCCCTGTGGGTGGGGGGATACGATTGTCAGCCTTCTTGGTTTTGCCAGGAAAAGTCCTTCATGCGCTTCTGGGTGGCTAACATGCTTGGATTTTCAGAGTTTGAATTCATCTAAATCAAGACAATGCTTCTGAAATTGATTTCACTGTTTTCCGTGCTGTTCAGCAGCAACTCTGATTAGGTGAAGAGTTTTAAATTGCTCAGAGCAGTGTTTGCAGCTTCTCTTCAGAGATGGGTTCCTGCTCCCCGCTCCTCACACTGAAGGTCTAACTTCACACTTATCCTGGAGGGTGAGTCCCAGGAGCCCTTCATCCGACCAAGTCAAAGCTCTGCTGCTCTTGCAGAGCAGCACATCCCAGCCCAGTGCCCCCTGTCCCTGGAGCAGCGTGGCTGGGGAATGGGCTCACACCTCTCCTGGCTGCGAGAAATTCCTATCCTGCTTCTCTGGACCTTCTTCTTGGAGAGCTGGCAAGCGATGGGCACAGCTGCTCTCTGGGCATTGCCGTACATTGAAGAAAAAACAGGGTTCGACCTGGTTTCGTGTAAGAGCAGATGGCTCTTAAGAGCAAGTGATCAGAGGGACAGACAAACTAACTACCAAAGGTGTTGGGACTGAGGGATGAAGAGCTTCTCTTGGCTTCAGAGTCACTGGGGGGAGCTGCATCTGATTTCTGGTTCCTGCCCTCGGCAGCCTGTGGCCCAGCCCTTCCACAGGGTTATCATCTCACTTTACTCCAGCCAGTTGTCTCTAACCGCGGGGGTTTCTGCATCCGCTTCTGTGCTGTAGAGATGTAAGGAAAATGTCTGCATTCCTCCTAAATAAAAAAAAAAGTAAAAACAATCCAGATGCAAAGGTACAGTGCCAGCACAGTTGTCAGAGTACAAGGTGCTGTTGTACTTTTACATGGCTTACCTTTCTGTAGGCTGATAAACTCATTTGAATCTGCACGTTCCCAGGTTCTCTCCAACAACATGGGAAGAATTTATGAAAACAAGCATGTCTGCTGGCAAAATCTGCAGTGCACAAAAAGGGAAGGGTCCTGGTTTGTTTGAGGTTTTGTTTTTAAGATGGGAAGAGCTTCTTTTGTGTAGGACACAGGGAAGACAAGGATCTATAAGTTTTGCTCTGGGTGAGCACATACCCTTGGAGTTTGCTCTGACTGTCTCCATCAGCCCTCAAAATGGTGGCACTGCTTAGAGCATCTTCTCGGAGCCCTTCATCACTGCGGGACTGGTGCAGAGAGTTACATCAGTACAAACCCCACAGTTTCCTTTTTTTCCAGTGACAACAAAACTTTACTTTACCTCTGCATTGTGTCATTTCAGTCCCAGACTGGCATCCTGGACACTGTTATCACAACTAACCATGCATGGTTTTGACCAGAGCTGAACTAATCAGATTAGCAGTTGTGTTTTCATTCGTTCAGCTGTGACCCCTGGCACGGACTGTACAAGCTGGCAATAAGCCTTTCCCAGCCATAATGAACTATTTATAATGCTAACCTCTGTGGCTTTAGCACTGATTAGCAAAAATCAGATATATCTTCCTTTATTATCTGGTCAGTGCATGTGCATGTTGATGAGCTGGGGGACAGCCTTCACAAGGGAATTTCTCAGGCTTCGGTACTGTTGCTTTCTCCGTCTCATGCTCTTCTGCTGGAAATTATGCATCTTCTCTGCCGAATATTGCTGCGATATTATATTTTTATAATGAAAATACAGGACTGAAATTAGCTTTCATCTTTTTAATATGAAGTCTTCTACCTGACAGAGCTTCATATTTGATTATTACAAGCAAAATGAATGGAGTTTTAAGCCCTGCCCTGTGCTAGCACTAACTCACTCTGTATGCTGGAGAGGTCCTTAGAGGGTTTGCAGAGATAACTTTTTTCTTTTTTTTTCCCCTTAATGAATTACTGAAATATCCCGAAAGCTCTCCTGGACCACTTATTGAGGATGGGTATATCCAGGCACATTACCTTTCCTGATAGCTATCTACACTTGTGGAAACCAACTGAAGCTTTTACTAAAATGAAAGGGAAAAAAGAAAGGAGAGGCTTATGCAGTCTCAGGTTTCCAGATTGGGTGAGACAGATGAATGTTAACAAGTAAATTAGTTAAGGAGATGGCCTCACCCTCATTTAGGCACTTACAATGAATTTTGATGTCTAATTTCAGTTTCTCCAGTATCAAGTGCTAGTTGCCGAGGGCTCTGTTCAATAGTTGTTGAATTTCCCGGGGTTTTACTTGCTTCAAGAATTCAGTCGGTCATTTTGACTTTTTGTAGTGTTTAATTGATGCCTGAAACCCCCAGGGATTTCTACTTTGTGAAACTAGATTTATTCATTAATTTATTTACTTACATTAAAGAAAGACACTCAAATGTCTGCCTGACAATCATTTTGTTCTACCATTTTTTACCAACAGTATTCTATGGATTTAAATGGCCAACGAGAGCATTATCTCCTCTCTCTTTTTTTTTTTTTCCTTCTTCTTTTCTTCATTGTCAAAAGGTTTCTCAAAGGAATTGAAAATACTTAGGAAGATGTGTTTGAAGGAGATAATTACTCCCTAGCACACAATTACCTCCACCCTTGCTTCTTTGCAGGGACCCTACCACTCTGCAGCAGGTGTCTGGATTTTTGTGCTCTTTTAATTGCATATTTGTTCATAGGATTACTTAAGTGTTGAACTTTTAGCTCTGAAGAGGTTGGCTTCTGCCTTCTTGAGGTGAGTTCGCCACCTCTTTGGCTCCTTAGTCATTCCCCTTCTCTAATGCTGTAGTTTAGCCCCATGGTTGAAAAGTTTGCTGTGATTATTTCTTTTTTTTTTGTGTGTGTAGGTCTTACTATTGATCATGCAGGCTGCCTCTGCCCAGAAATCAGATGTGAGGTGGTCTAACAGATGGCAGGGGGCCATTCCCATCCTTTGTTACTAATTTATTATGTGGTCTTGAACCCCCTGGGTTCTGGAAATGAGAGGCTTGCAAAACCAGGGGAGCTCAAATGGTGTAGGGCAGGGTCGCTGTGCGTGTCGCTGCCTGGTGCTGCTGGCACCTTAGCTTGCTGTGAGTGGAAGGCGGAATGAACCTCAGCTGTCCCGTCTGTTGATAATTTGGGAAGAAAAACTTCCAGAAATCAGCAGTCTGTGAGATTTGCTACAGAGCTTACTGCACTTTCTGGAGCGGGTCCAGGTAAGCGGTTCATTACCTGCAGCCCGACACCAGAAGCAGATTCGGGAGGTGACGTGATGGCCTCAGTGCGGAGGAAAACGTGTGTAGTGAAAGATACTCGTAGTGCCTGAAACTGGTGCACCAGCTTAACTGTTGTGAAGTTTGCGCTTGTTAGTCTGTTCCGGAGTTATTTTGAATGATCTGAGTCAAAGAAAGTTCTGTGGTCCCTCTGACAAGTAAATAAAAGACCTGGACACAATACAAATGGTTATTTTAACAGTGACCTAATGCATGCATCATTGCCTCAACTTTTACATCACCTTTACTTCTCTGTTTATATTTTTATAGGAGCCTCAACAATGTTGAAATCCATGTGTGAAACTCATGTAGAGGATGAGTGTTACTGGACAGTTTTATATCCCTTTTCAGTACTGTAATAGTTCTGTTGCAGGTACGTTCACAAGTAGTTTATGCAAGACACAACTGAAGGATGTGGCAGTAACCAACTTGCCAATCCACAGCCTAGCACATGAGTTTCAGTGTGAGGGACGGTTTAGTACCAATTCCCTGACCAACGAGCGTAAGATCTTCATTAGTAAGATGATGGCACCAGTAAGAGAGCCAAGGGCACAGCAGCCTCAGCTCACAGCCTGTTTCATGCGAGTGCGTTGTCCTCAGGGTGGAGAATGGATCATCGTGGGCTGACCCAGCACTGTTGCGGCAGCAGCTCCTTTCTGGCTCTTCTCACAGGTCCTGGCTCTGCTGCAGTCTGTGCAGGCATGGGCACGTTTGTCTGTGCTTGGGATTTCTTGAGGTTTGCAGCGGAAAGATGTGTGTCATGGAAGATCCCCTAACGGCAGGCACGCTCGGATGCTCATATGTGAGGCAGTGCTGAGAGCTTTTGGGGAGCTATGGGGAGGAAGGGGTCAGAAGGACCCTGGCTTGGCGCAGGATGAGCTGTTGGGCTTCATCTGAGATCAGCCCCGGTGGAACAAAGTCCTCAGGAGAGGTCAGGGGGCCGACCGGTTTGTGACCCTACAAGTACTTCACAGATCACTAATTACGCTTGGTTTTGATAGTCCGTCTTGTGCCCTGATCTGAAAGCACGGTAAGGGAAACCAGCAGGAGCACAATGACAGGAGCATTAGAACTCCTTGGAGCTGACGGGTGGTTTGGCGGTGAGTCTGTAACAAACTGTGCTGCCTCAATGAACCTTTCTGGAGAGGTGGTTTTTGTTTTTTGGGGTTTTTTTTTGAACATGCAGAGAAAAGGTCTACCCCATGTTGCCATTGTAGCGATGCCGAGACCATGGGTCTCCAGTGGGTCAGAGGACTGGACTTCATGGGTGCAGGGTACACGTATCTTCTTGCTTCCAGTAGCTGTTCTAGCCTTGGCACCTCCAGGCTGGCCAGGCATGCCCTCACCGCGATGACAGGAGGTAATGCACACTGTCTGCCTGTGCCGGCAGGCTCGACGTCCCGGTGCCTCGCTCACCTTCCAGCCTTGCATCGCAGACAGTGACGACAAATGGTGTCTCTGTAATGATGCCATAGCTAGCCAGCCCTTATTTGAGGGAGGATGTTAATGAGTGCGTCGACTTTTACATTAATTCTGACAAGATTTACTGGAGCTTGCTGCTCCACAAATTCTCCAAATGTCAGCAGCAGCAAAGGTCAGCATGGCAGCAGCGCTAAGGGTTGCCGAGATGGCTGTCACGCTTGGAGCAGCAAGGCCACCGGCCGGGCGGCAGCCCCTGGCGTGCCTCGGAGGGAATTGCTGCTCCCGAGGTTTGCGTGGCCACCACGGGGTGTGCAACACCTCAAGAAAATGAGCCGGTACGTCAAAGCCTAGAAGCGGTACTACTACTGATTGAATGCCAAAGCAGCAATTTGACAGGGTGTCTTCCTTTATAGGGTGTTTGAAAATGGTGTTTTGGAAAAAAAAAAAAAAAAACAAATGAAAAGTATGAAGCATGCAGATGACAGACCTGATGCTCCTGATGAGAGTGCGCCATGTTTGGCTTGTTTTTATTTTGAGTTGCTGTATGAATTTCATTCCCACATCTTCCTTTCCCCTCTCCAGGCTGGAGGTGGCTGGAAACAAAATCGGATTGCTCTTGATCTGCTGTCAGTATTTCAGATGCATAAGGCAGGGCTCAATTTCATGAAGCTGAAACATCAGCTTCCTTTTTTAAAGAAAACAGCCACCTCTAGCAAAAAATTGTACACACTCTGCTTTCTCAGGAAAAATATATAAGCAGTGATCTTTGGGATCATTATGAAGTCCATACCTGTTGCATGAAGTTAAAAGCCAGGTGTCACTCCTGGCACGGTTAAAAAAAGGACTGTTGTGAAATTCAAGGGCACTGGATGTATCACTGAACAGTTCCTGGTATTAGCTTTTGGGAATACAGTGTTAGGTCTGTAGTCTTATGTTAGCTACCTAGAAACGTGACACTCGGCCTCAGATAAAATACCCTCTGGCAAAGGATCATTTTGTTTGGATGCTAGGTCTGCTATAAAAGGGAATGAGCTTATTATCCAAAGCCATGTTTTAACCAGAAGGATTTTGGTGATACTGCAAGTAGTCCATCACAGAGAGATTGGAAATAAAAACTGCAGACTGAACATACACAGAGTACAATTACTACCAAAGCTGTGCTGTGAATCCAATATAGGTAATTTTTCAAGAGACGGGCCAAAAATTGGGCAAAGCTTCTTTCAAAGTTGGCTTATGGCAGAAGTTAAGAGTAGAGGTGCTGAGATCTCCCGTGCAAAGTGACTCCAGTAGATCCATGGTGTGGCTCTTTGGTTTTTGTATTTCCCAGCTTAACATAAGCTACTGAAGTTGCATCTTATGTTAGTTTTCTGCAAATCTACATCGCCATGAAATAAATGAGGCAGATTTTGGAATAATTTGTTCAGCTGCTGTGATTTTTAGGTTTCCAGTTTTGTTCACTGAACAAATTCTTAATTATCTCAGGGCAATTGAAATGCTCTACAAATCTTTGTGCCGTCAGGGTTATTTCTGTGAATAATGTACAACCCTGTCTCCTGGGAGGCTATCTATATTTGAAAGGTTTACTAATGGGTCATCTTTTCCACTGTACATATGCAGATTTATAATTTATGGCAGCATTTCAGGACATGTGCCTGACTCTGGAGCACCCCAGCAAATGTTGCGTCCAACGCACTGCGGCGACGGCTCCCCTGCCTTCCTTTGTAGTGCTGCTGTCCACGGGTCTGTTAGGAGAGCATCATCCAGGTTTACTCTGCAAATCCTTGGGCCCCCTGATCCCAAAATTAAACATTGAAACACTGGGGAGCTGTTCCACCTGTGAGTCCAGTCTCTGGAGGGAGCATTAGAAGAAGACTTGTTAAGGGGCTGGAGCAACGGCATCTGCCTGCGAGATGGCTGTGTGTTACTGGTTTCCATTCACTAGGAGCCAAAATGTTTTTGTCAATGTATTTCAACACACCTAAAAGTGGGAACCAATCTCATTTCCTGTAATTAATGTAACTCAAAACTGCTATTATCCACCTAAACCCCTCTGTCAAAGCCCTGAGTGTCACTCAAAGAGAAATGTTCCTGTCCATATTGCTATTTCGCACCAGTGACTCTGCAGTTTGCAGAGAGATGAGAAGCGGTTGCTAGCCGTTGTCATACAGCCGTGTGCAAGGAAGAACAGTAAATTACTGAAACAGCAAATCTAACATCCGATAGATAGTGTTGCAAGCGTCTGGACTTGCAAAGCACAAAGCGTACCAGGAAAGAAGGGACAAAAATACACTTCTATACCGAAATTAGGGGCCATATTCTTCCCTGCAAAGGGGCTGTGTGCCGTGGCAGGACACCAAGGTGTTCCCTCACTGGCAGCATTTAGCAGCACAGCCTTTGCCAACTCTTTCTCAGTCAGACTCACACACCTGAAGGAAAGTTAATATCCTTCTTCTAAAATTCCCTGTCCCAAGGAAGAGGCAGCTAGCGCCTTACCCCTTGTCCTTCCCATCACGCCGGGCACAGCAGGACCATCGGTGCTGCAGCCGTGCAGTGCCACATGCAGCATCGAGCCCCTTCTCCGAACCTCCCTGATGAAGAGAAAAGCTAATAACAATCAGTACAGTTGGCCTTTAGCCAGCGGATTGCAGGGCAGACCCACGAGCACTGGTCCCGCCTGCCCGGGGGCTGCTGCAGCTCGAGAGGAAGAGCTCGGACGGTGACAACCCACCGGGCAGTGGCTGCTGCAGCTGTCCTACCTCTCTGTCTTTTGGGAGGGAAGCTCTGCAGAGTCCGTCACGCTCAGTGACAGAGGATCACTCCTGCCTGTGAACAGGACTGTGGGTTCAGTGCTCTTCCAAAACTGGAAAAGATGGATTCCTCCTGTTATTTCCCACTCCTCTGCAGCGCCTGCTCTGTACTGATATGCAAATAGCACAGGGAGGGACTGTGTTCTTAAATAACTGTTAAAAAAGATTCCAAACGACAAACACCAGTAAACCAACAGGAAAATGCTTTCTGTTGCAAAAAAAGCATTTTTCCCAAGGTGCACAAAGTAACTATTTGATTTCTGAGGGCTGCTGAGCTGTGACATCTTCCATCCCTGCCAGGGTGAGTGTGGTCAGGGCTGTGACACCCCCATCCCTGCCACACTGCCAGCAATGATTGTTTGGGACATTTTCAGTGCGGTTCCTGATGAGACTGGGAGCGTGTGCTATGCCCGTTGTCACTGATGAGAGGTGGCTGTTTGTAGCAATGTTTTCTCTGCTGCTCCTCCGTGCTTGAGAGGGCCGTCGGTGGCTGGCACGCTGGCCACGCTCTTCGGCTTCACAGCTTGCCCTCGGACACCGCTGTTGGCTGTGCTTGCTTCTCTCCACGGTGTGTGAGTGCCTGATGGCCTGACTGCAGAAATGCTGAATACCGAGAGCAAAGATAAATGCTGTAAGTTAAGATGAAATTATAGTGTTAGCTAATTGGCCTTAAGAAAAAAAAGGTTGTAACTGAAAATGCTAATACTGTGCTCCAGATCTACTCTCATTAAAATGCTGGGTTTCAGATGGAGCATATTCCAGCTGTGTATTTAACCTCTTAAAACTGGGCTTTGGGTCTGTTCAGAACTGGAGGGTCACTGGATCTCTGTGGCAGCTTTTGATAGACACGACACATCTCTCTGTGCTGTGTTCTGCAGCTTTCCCTGACCACAGGGAGCATCAGGGCAAGAGGTGTTAGGGCAGGCTCTGTGTCACCGTCGCCCGCTGAGCCTGGCAGGGACCTGCAGCTCTCAGCCCCTCAGCTCTCAGCAGGGAGCAGACTGCACGTGAAGCTGGGTGGTAGCCAAGTCCACCTAAATATTCAGCTTGAGAGGCGGCATCAGGTGTCTTCCAGAAGTGGTGTCACCTCTTCAGGGTACAGCTGGACAGAATTTTTAATACCTTTATTGTGTGTGTGTAAATCATCTCCTGTTTTAACCAACTTTTGCAGGGTAAGTTGTTCTTGGAAGAAACTTAATGTCACTAAAACTCTGTGAACTGCTATAGTGCTGATCTGCAACCGATCACTTCTCGAGCAGTGCTGTTACACAAGACTACCTAAAAAAAATCCCCAATACTCAAAGAACCACAGAAAAATTTCTGACATTGGCATGTTTACTGCACCAAAGAGCCCGCCTCTGGCATAGGCTGGGGTAGATTTACTGTACTTTCCTGATTACTTTGTGATTCATCGCCTTTCTCAGTGCATTTTGTCATTTACAGCATGTCTTACTGCCATCAAGGCTGGGCATTAACAGTACCTGTTTGCAAGATGTGATTTGAGAAGTGCCACCGGCCGTGCAAGGCAGCCCGCTCGCTGGGAGCTGGCTGTGGAAACTCCCATTGCTCCTTTTTTCTTGTTTTCTGTCATTTTGGTGGGGGGGGTGAATGAAGGCTTATGGTTATTCTCTGTATGTAGTGAACTACCTCAGTCTTCTGACAGGACTGAACACTATTAATGGCCAAGGAGCAGAAAGTAGCCACCTACGCTGCCTGTGTGCCCTGGGGTGCGTAGTGATGGGGCTGCAGCTCGAAGTGCTGAGGAGGGTCACGTCCCGCAGCAGGGAGCAGCCATGCATGTAGGGGATGGTGCTGTCTAAGACAGGGGGATTTTAGACCCAGTCAGTAAAAGCTATTTTTCTATGGGCCCCTAAGTGGGGGAAAAATCTGTCATCCTAACCTTCTGAACTGTTTCTGCTATTAATGTCGAAAATATCTCCTTTTAATTGATGTTTAGGGGAAGCCCCTTCAGTAATGGGTCAGGGAAGCTAGAGCAGAAATAGTCATTTTCCTTTCTCTCCCCGCAGAGGCTTTGGTCGACGGGTCTGTGCAGCATGCAGTGGGTCTGGCTGGGCTAGGTAAGAGTCTGCAGGCAGAGAAGAGAGTTACATTTGCTTGCTTTGGACTTCAAAGTTTTGCCATTTTCACCTTTTTTCACTTCACACGTATGTCCGTGTGAGCAATGCCCCTCTGTGTAGTGCACATATTGCTGCCAGTGGGGAGCATCAAGGGTTCCATCCCATCAAGGAGAACGTGCCAGAATGCGATCTCTGCTGTAAGGAGCCCCTTACACCTCCGTGCAGCTTGGAGCTCCTGTGATCACTGAGTAAATAGTAAAGCTCTCACAATGTTTCTTAATCAAAGCAATTGTTATAACTTAAGTAAAGAGGAGAGTTGGCCTGTATTGAGCTTCCTTCCACAGTGATTACAGTGATCAGTGGGGCTCTGGTGTCACACTAGCTGAGGGCTGTGAACTGGGAGAAAAAAGACTTTTATGCTTGCCATGTCTCTGCAGAATTAAGAAGCCATTAATAAGTCCACATACAGAATGAATCAGCAGATGTAATGGTGTATATTGCCTTCTTGATGGGCTTGCCACTCATTCAGTGAGCGAAAACCGCTCATGCTTGCTTACCAAAATAAAAATGAAGCTTAAATGATCCCCTGGCTTGGTCTGGGATTTGTGGATGTGCTGCCAGGGAGCAGATGCTCCAGCACTTTTGATCCATGAGGCGACACAGAAGAGCTTTGCTTCACTTCCCATCCAGGACGTGTTTCATGAACTCTTGAGTGGGGAAGGCTCTGGCAGGGAGCAGTCGCCGTGGTCTGGTGGAAGGGCAAAATGCCGAGAGGCTAGGTGTGTGGGCCAAGCAGGGTCCGCAGCAGAACGGGCTCAGGTTGTGTGAGGCAGCGCTTGCAAAGCCAGGTGTAAAGCCTCTCACGGGTGTAGCTAATCTAAGGTAGTTCCTTCAGCAAGGATGGAGTCGGGGCGTTGGTTGAAGCTGAGATTTCACCTAGGTGTATCTGTGACTTAGAGGTCTAAAAGGAGGTTAGAAACCAGCTGGTACTTTCTCATCTGTTTACTGATACTTCTGTTAAAAGGTGAAAGCCTGTGTAGAGAGGACAGGGGGTTGTTAGCATGCCTTTACAAACGAATATGAAGGCATATTTGCTCTCTTGAAAAGTTTAAAATCTAATGCTTTATCCTTTATTGACAAAA
>JAOBAS010000037.1:21549200-21588448 GCA_025311575.1 Elanoides forficatus | reverse complement strand
GGTGAATAAAAATGGTAAAGAATTAAGAAATAAAAAATTCATACTGTAATTAGAATTTTGCATACTAAAATTAGAGAAGGTGTTTTCTGATAACATCCAGAATCTTTTCTAACAGAAAACCATGATGGGAGCAGGACATGTTAATTATGCACCAGAGCCTTAAATTATGAAACCTATACACAAGTTTGCAAAAAGGATTAAATATACGGTTAGGTTTATGTGTAAAACTTTTTAATTTTTCAACTTTTCATGTCCAAATTACAAAAAAAAAAAAAGAATGCAATGCATTTTTTATTTAGACATTTAATGAATGACAAAATAGTAGTTCTATACAAGCTCTAGGTACGCCAAGAAATACTTTCACCACAGCCTTATGTATCTGTAACATAACAAACAGGTATTTGACAAGGGAAGATTTGCTCGATTCCAAAAGACCCAACCTTTGGTGTGGTGTTTGCTAAGTGCTGCCTTCCCAGCCTCTCACACAGGGTCAGGGCATGGGGAAAAACACAGGGGTGATTTTGTCCCGGGCTCTTTTGTCGGAATAACCACAGGTGATGGTGACTGTGTCTGTTGAGATATATCCTGGTGTACAGAGGGCAACAGCCGAGGGCTCTTCCCAGCTGCTCCTTTATACTACACAAGGTTGGGCATAGCTGCTGTGGTTCTGCCTTTTGCACCTCGCTGCAGCTTCCTGCATTTTCTATTTTATACTATTTGGTCATCTGTTTCCTCTGCACAGCTCTTCTTTGTTTCCGTGGAAGACCCGGCTCTGCTTGCTGTCAGAGCTATCCAGATACTGGACTTCGGGCTGGATCTTCATCGCTATCAGTTTTGCCCAGACTTTATCAATGCCTGAGAGGAGTTTATCAATAAGTGTCTTCTGCCTTGTAGGGAAGTCATCTGATGACTTCCACAATGAGACTGGTGGCCAGAGAAGGGTCTGAAGCTGAAGGAGCCCCGGCAGGAACTGTGTAATCCCCCTTCTCCGAGCCCCTCTCTCACGTGTTCATATCCAAAGATGGACACGTGCGCTGGAGATACGACAGTTGATGTTGGTGGCAATGGAGCAACCTCGCCAACAGGCTGGCCTGGCCTGCGGCAGAGGCTGAGACTCTGAGCCTGCAGGTACCGGCTCTGTTCCCACCAAGGCTGGGCAACTTGCGTCCATGGCTGGCTCTTGGCTGGCTCCTTGGGCCTTGGGTGCTGTTCTTTTTTTAGGGTTGAGTCGTGTATGAATGAACAGCAACAAATTGTTAATTATTGTGCCTCAGAAATGTGGGCCGCCCTGAAACTCTTCAGGGCCATTTTGGGGGCGGAATTCCTGTAAAGTCTCATCCTTGTGGAGGTCACTAGGGAAAGCAGGGTTAGGGGAAGAAGAAGAGGACTACCCTGGTTGTTGTGGGTTGGAAGAAGAGAGAAAGCAAAAGCAGCTGCTTTGAAATATTTTGGCTTTTCATATGATGTGGCTCTAATTACTGCATATTTGCATGCCTGAGCAAGATATTGGTGACACAAAGAGTCAAAGGCAACAAACACCTATGTTATTGCTGTGTCTTCCAGCTCTTGGCTGAGTAGGACATAACAGTAAATGACAGGAGATGTGGTGCAGTGAAGTGTGAAAATCCCTGCCCTAGATTAAACGGGTATTGTATAGACAATTTGCACGCAATATGAAACTGGAGTGTCACCATGAACATATCCTATTGATGGGGTTTGGGTGTGGTTGATTCTGCTCTGAGGTAGAGGGGTGGATGGGCTTATCTCTCAATCTTTTCAAGTACTAGCATTTGTAATTTGATGGCATCTGAAAGCTACATTAAAAAACTAAGTCTTGGGCTAACCTGGGCTGATTCAGCTGGTGATAATTGTTTGCAATTGATGTCATGTAAGCTAAGCACACGTTGCTGTTAAGAGCTGTAGCCATAGGAACCTAAAATGTAACGGATCCTGTGTATGGGGATGAGTTTGTTTTAGTGTTTGCATAAATCTGCATAAATATGTTTAATTGTTGGTTTTGGAGCTAATTGGCATCCAGAATGAAGATAGTATTTGCTATATAGTAAGCTTGATACATGATTAAGAAATCATACAGTAATGATAGTACTATTAGCACTGATATTAATAACTAATGTTATAATTAAAGCTGCTAATATGTGAGAGGGACAAAAGTCTTCAACGTTATTTGCAAATATTAATGATAATCGGTGGTGGGTGTGGTATGAAGAACAAGATTAATGTTGGAATCATCGAAGTGTTTTGTTTTGATAGGCAGTGCCCGTCCCCACATTAATAATTGGCGTTTTGGAAAGGGGAGAGGGAGGATGGGGGACGGTGGCAGAGCCTCGCCTCGCAGGCGTTGGTGCAGCCCTGGGACGGGATGGTGTTTGCTCGGCCCGAGCTGTCGCTCCTTCAGTTTGGGGCGCGTGGTGGGACGCGTGATCCTGTGCCACCCTTGTCTGGAGGCACATGCCCTGCTGCAAATCACACCGCATCGAGCGGTGCGAGGGAGAGCATCGGCCGTGTGTGGGTACGATGTTGCCTGCAGAACGCGGGAGCGGCTCTGTCTTCTCCTGCCTGCGATCTGCGGCACCTTTTCTGCCATCTGCTGAAATGCGCCCAGACACTTCCAGCCTACGCTGAGGGTTTCAACCCACTCCGATTTTATGACAGAAATGAAATGCTTCCAAGTAGGCATTTTCAATGGAAACATTAATTGTTCAATTATAGTAACTACAATTGCATGCTACTGAAGTACTTGGGAAGAAGAAACTACTATGTTTGCTAAAGTAGGCAGCACCTAACCATTAGGAAAAGAAATGAATCTGAACCAGAAAGCATCTTCAATTTAGGCTCATCTCTGTTTAAAAGACTCTTTAGGACTGTCATGTAGCTCCCAGAAGAAATGACCAATACAAATGATTTTTGCATTAATAATCTTTCTAATATGAGTAATCGGCTAATGGAAGCAGAAGAGCACCAGAGGTTCAGTCTCATATGGCTTTTCTCCTCCCACCCTCCTTAACTGTGCCAGCTCCATCCAGTGCCTGGATCCGGCAGGGCACCAGTGGGCCAATGTAATTTTCTCCTTGTGCCCTTGGAGCACAGCTGTGCTCCAGTTCTTCTTTTGAGTTTCCCCCAAATTTTGCTGCATATGTTACTGGGCTGGATGCTGGGCACTGCGGTGCAGCCGTGAGCGTGGGAAGAAAAGTGGAAGATGAGTGTTCAGGTAAATTTATTTCAGTTTCTGGTGTGTAAGACCAACTTCATCCCTGTCTTTATTTCCATTTGAGTTGGTTACTGCAGGAAGAGGTGTCCCAGCCAAGCATGTTTCACAACCATATTCTTCTGAAGGAAACAAATTATCTGAAATTAATTCTAATCTGATAAGCAACTGTGTAACTCATACAGCACAGCTGGGAAAATGGTGTAGGAGATTCTGCACCAGCAAATACTTCTGAAATAAGTGTTGAAGAGACGTCTAGAAGTTTTCAGAGCACTAAAGGTATTCACTCTTACTTTTCCTACTTTCCACATGGATGATAACATATTTTGCCCCGAAGCAGTTTTTACGTAAGACCAGAATGCATCTGGAGAACATTAAAAAGGAAAAAAAAAGAGTGAGAGATCATATTCTTGCAGCGACTATTGTGTTGTCTTTCTAGGAATCGCCTAAAGAGAATCACACTCAGCTGATTATAATTGAAACTTTGCATCTCGGAACTGGCCTTTAAAGCAACCATTGAGCCAGAGCAGCTTTGCAGTAGTGGTTTACGCTGCAAGAACACAGAAAATATCTCCATCTAAGCACTGCCCTCCAGAAAATGCTGCTCCCTGAGCAGGCTTTGCAGGGGTGTGATGGTCCCAATGGGCTTTGCACCACAAATAGGGAGTGATTCCAAACAGAAATGGACTGGTTTTATTCCGAGTTTTTAATTTATTTTGCCTTCCCAGTTTTCACTGTGTTTTAGATTGTTGAAGCATGTAAACAAGGCAGCTTCAGCAAAATGGGAGAGTAGTCCATCCTTGATCTCTCAATCCTGATCCTCAGGGGAGTCCTACAGTACAGCTTCTAGAAGAGGACTGGAAAACAGCTCTTAACTCTGCTGGAGATGAAAAATTGAGATCAGTGCCATTATTGCTCTCTGATACAGACATATAGATCATATATTAGAGTCCTCCATTGACCTTCCCTACTGCTAACCCTTTATAGGGATGCTACTGTTCATGAAGATTTAACCTTGCTAAGACCCACCTTTAAAACTGTTTAATTACATTGCCATAATTAACTGGTCTTGAAAGCTGCCCCCTCTGTTTCTTACCTGAAGAAGGACTTAAGTGCCTGTACCAGTTACCTAGTGAAAAGCTATTTTCTCTCTGTACACAGCAGCCCTCTCTCCTCCAGGCTGTCCTGCTCTCAGGATATTGGGGAACTGGGATGCAGCAGTGCTGGGCAGGGAGTGATGCCGTGGCAGGTCACTGCCCTGCCGAAGGTCAAGATGACTTCCTTTGGCACCACTCCTAATTTCTTGTTAAAATATAATCTCTATTACGCTTATGCCACCTAAAAAGAGTAATCTTTGTATTGAACTTTAAAAGTTTTAAAGTCCTTAAGAGGACTGCACTCAATGTGTCCCTTCAGGTACCATCCTCAGAGTTTTATCATCCCATCGTCTGTCACTCCCTGTATCTACAAACATACATCTGGTTTATGAAATGTGTGTTTGAGAGTCAGCTCAGCAGAAGATACTGACTGATTGTAGGGAAACAGAGATGACATAATTGTTATGTACTTCTATAGTTTCCCTGTTCAACCAGGATATTCTTGATTATTTCTGCTGTCTCTCACCCCCTCCCCCTTATCAGTAAAATAACAGGAAGAAAAAATTTCCAGTAAAGCCTGGGCACCTTTTCACCCTGCTGCCTGCACTGAAGTTTCCAGCAGCCTCAACTGTGCTCAGATCTAATACATGTGAAATTTCCATTGTTCCCAAAGTTACTGTTCCTTGCTGACTGTGCCCTTATCATAAGCCATCATCTTCATCTCTCTGTAACCGTGTTCTGCCTCATTTCAAAGGAATCTTTCTCTTAAAGTATATTTTTTCCTTCTTAGCTTTGGCTGGGACGAGGAAGTGGGAGCCTGTGATGGGGAGAGGGAAGGGCTTGCACATTTTCCCCTTTCATATTTCAGACGGGGTTCTCTTTCTCTTCTGCCGCAGTTGTTCTTTGCAAACCTCAGTCTCCACAATGACAGACTCTGCCATGCCTTCCTGGAGGCTGGCTGTGCATGAAGACTTTGAAGCACACAATGAAAGAAGGAAGGTACATCTTAGAAAGTAGTTTCATATTTTTTCTGTAGTCCATAGCCAGGATTTACCATGAATGATCAATGAACAGACTCAACATGCAAATCGGGGACCCTTCTTTGTGGCATCTATCTGGTTGCTTTCTCCAGGAGTTGTTGACTTATTTATTTGCTAAACACCCAACGGTGTCTCCAGTGTGGTGGGAGACACTACCAAAGGCAAAATCCCCGATGTTGCTCCAGGAATGCAGTGATCCTTCCAGTGGTTTCCCATTAATAAAAGAAGTGCTGTTTCAGGTTGCTGCCAGCCTTCCAGAGAAATAAGCGCTCATGTGATACAATGCGAATGTGCACTTCATAGTCTTCTAATTGTTGTCTGAATGCAAACTTGAACAAAGGGCAATACAAAGACAGCAACCGTATGAAGCAGGCAAGAGCTGAACCAGTATGATAAGGAGCAAAGGAAGAATCGAGAGATTACAGCAATTCTTGTAATACTCTAAATAAAAGTCTGTGATATCTGCATGTAATTCTGATATCACCAAATACTAGCTTGCTGGAAGTGGAATTAATGCGAGAGAGACAGAGATCCCAGCAGTTTAGCTTTCCTGTGGCAGCAAGTGTTTGGAGCTGAAAGTGATGAGGCTCAGGCAGGGCTGGTGTCGCCGTGTCCTGTGGTGGGTGGGATGGGTGGAAGGAGAAGGCAGCTCATGTATTTTGTGTTGTAAAGGGTACGTGATGATGTAGGGCCAGCAGCTGTCTGAAGTAAGCCAAAGCGTTTCCTCTTCCCCCTTTGTCCGTTGTTGGCAGACACTGGTAACACTGGTACCTGACCAAGCTGGTGGGACCGTCCTGGCCTGGCAGGCGCTCAGCCCTAAACCCAGCTTTGCATTCAGTTCTCCCAGGCAGGAGAAGGCAGCACAGCCCCAGCTGTGGTCTCCTCCTTGTTCTGCGACTATCCGGGCGAGCTGGGTTCCCCGGCGGTCGTGCCTGCTGTCCCCGGGTGCTGCAGGGGCTGGCGTGGTGCCTCCTGGCTCTTCTGTGCTGCGTTAACAGGACGAGGCACCATTGACCTGATGGGATGGAAGAACAAACTGTTGTGGCTCTGAAGTCCTTGCGCTGCTAAGGAACTGCATGGAGGAAGGCAGAGAGCAAGCAAGGCAAATTTTTCAGAAAATAGGAAGAAAAAAGGAGATGCTGAAGGTAGGGCTGTAGCATAGGTCAGAGGGGGAACCTTGAAGTTGAGTCCCTAGAGGAAAGGGGTATCTGGAGATGAAGACCACCAGCAGGCAACGACAACGAATGGTTGTGCACTGTCATTTCCCAAGCAGCTTCTTGAGTCACAGGGCTAGAGGATTTCTGGAGCTAGGCAAGCTCTTAATCTCTTGTGGTAGTACACCTCCGTTTATAAATAAACATTAACTGAGAAAGGCTAGAATCCCAGTGTGCTTCCTCTGAAGTTCAGTGTCATAATTTCCATTTCAGAGGGCGTTTTTGCTCTTCTAGGTTACATCTCAGTGAATACTCAACCCTTCCTACAGAGCAGAGCAGTTCCACCAGAGGATGGTGGGAGTCTTGCACAGATCGATAGCTTCTGTTAAGCCATTTCTGTCCAAATGAAGATACTGTTTGTATCTTAGCTACCTTTTGTCCCTGGGAGTGTCCATGTGCCAGCGCCAAGACTGGTTGTGTCTCTGGTCATTTCTGACACCCGTAACTGAACTATCTCTCCTCCAACAAGCCAGTGAGAGACCTTTGCCTGTAATCTTCAGGAGGGATCTCCCGTCTCCTGAGCCATGTGTTCCCCTGCAGATGCTGCTCTGAAGAAAGATAAGCTGTGGAGGAGAGTGTGGGAGAAGATAAAAGAGAAAAATTAAACCATTTATGAAACTTTCATCAAAGCACTGTTTATAATGCTGAAGGGAATGCTGTCTTACCTTGACACAAACTTCATTCATAAACTAGACTTCATTATTTTTCAGTGTTATTTCTGAAAGACTTTGTCAGCAGCTTGGCAACTTATATAGACAAGCTCATGATTTACTTTCTTCTGTGACTAATCAAAATACTAAATATGGGTGTTTATGTGCCTCATATCATCCTGAAGTTTTGTGCATGTAATTTAAGTTTGACTGAGTAGAAAAAAAGTAATAAATAGTAACATTAGTCCTGCAATTCCTTCCCTATTCAGAACATGAAGCTTCTCAGACATTATAGACTCTCTAAAATACTGCTGAAAAGTGAACAAAAAGCCTGAGATCAAATAACTTCAGTAGAAGCCCTTTGAATGATTCTGAAAGCTAAGGATGACTGTTAACATCATTAAATTGAGTCTGGATTTGATTAATGTCTTAGGAACAGGGATCCAGTTTCCATCCTTTCACACAATTTGAAAAGAGTGTGATTACCTTTTGATTTTTAAGAATAAGTAATTTTATTTACTCACAGGGAGTAAAATTGCATAATCTTATTCACATGTGGGTACATTTCTGTTTGCCCTTCAGCAATGTCAGTGGGCTGCATGAACTCTGCTCCTCGCTGCAGAGCTATTGCAGCAATTGCCGTTACCTTTTTTAGGCTACAGTACCAAGTAAAACGTATTACATGGTTTAAAAGGAGAATATGGGGGAGCACATGGTCCAAACAGAAAATGCAAACAAAAGATAAAAGAAAGAAACAAGCCCTGCCTGGTGGCCAGAGCGTGGGGAGTCCCTCGTGGGCATTGCCCCGTGCAGACATCAGGCTGAGCCTCCCCACGGGCCACGGTCATCGGCAGCTGTGATACACCGGCGTACGTGTCTCTTATCAGCCATAGCTGGTTAGTAATCGTATACATGCCTGATCCTCTATTCACAGAGAGCTTGAGGTCATGTGTCAGTGATTGAACAAAGACTCAAGGCACAAATACCGTACAGGACTCTTCTAAGATCAGGAAAGCCAGACCTTCTCACCCATGGCGAGCACAGACCTGAGCAAGGAGGGCATAACCTGTATCAGAAGGGTTTTACTTTGGAGGGATTGTGCTTCAGAGACACCCTCAGGGGCACAGTTCTCATCTTGATTTGTCCTGGAGGCACTACGCGTCCTGCCATGGTTTGTGTCAGCAGGAATCTGAAGTTCTTCGCAGGCAGGTTCTATTTTGGGAAGTGGGTACAAAAGGAGTTAGGTGCCCAAATAGCTTGTCTGAACCTGGCGTCCAGATAGCATAAATAGAGAGGGGAGGAAGATTGACTCCCTCTTTTGATCTTACATAGATATAAGTCAGAGTCCACTCAGTATATATGCTGATAAACATATTCAATGTATACCAACAAAAGTGCACATTTCTATTAGCTAGCAAAGCACATGGCTACTTTCTAATTTCAATTCCTCATTATCCTTTATGACAGAATTACTGAGGCTGGACAGGACCTCTTGAGATGATCTAGTCCAACCCCCTGCCCAAGCAAGGTCAGCTGGAGCAGGTTGCCCAGGACCATATCAGGTCTAGCCTGGATTTGCTGACTTTAGTTCCTGGTGGCATACTGACCCTGTATCTAGTAGTGGTTCCCAAACTATGTCCTGTGGAACAGTGATTCTTCCCAAACCTTTTATTTTCTTTCTGGAAAGAAAGCAGGTAGCAGTTGTCAAGCCAGACTTGTTTTGATTTCCAAAAGCTGAAGCAAGAAGAACTCTCTCATTCTGTTTGATTAAAAGTAATAAATATGTATGTGTTCCATCCTAAATATTTTATGGGAAAAAAGTTACGTTCTCTTAATACTCATGTTAGTAGCTAACACTGGCACAGCAATTCTATAGCCCACCTGCCATTTCCCTCTTCAAACGGGGCTTGCACTGCTGGAAGTGCTAAAACCGGCCTTTGCTGAAACCCTGCTCGCCGTCCTGTGGGACGTGGTCAGCGGTGCAGCTGAGCACGCTGCTGGCTGCAGACTGCTTCCGCAGGGAAACGTCACCGGGCCAAACTGGAAAGTGCATGTGAGAATGGATCTTTTGTAATCCAAGCTGGGTCCCTGCTTGCTTCCTTCCTGTCTTAACCCAGCAAAGGCTTTCCTTTTTCCCAAATAATGAGTGACTTGGCAATGTTTCTAGTAAATAGCAGGGTATGAAACCTCCAGCTGCTGTGTCCATTCTGCCGTGCGGGACCTTGGATCACCTGAGCTTGTGCTTCCGAACAGACACTGTCACTGGATGCCAGAATAGCAATCAGCAAGATCAAGCATCCCAAGCGAGGTCTGTATATTACAGCTGAGTGAAAAAAAAAGTAAAATCATGGATTTGGACAGGAGGTTGAAAATGAAAGATGCTGAGGAAAGACCTTGAGACCTGGCTCGATCCCACTTCTGCCAATGGGGAGCAATAGGCCACCTTGGAGGATGCTGGAATCGCTGGTGGGCCAGTGCTGCTGGCAGGTATCTGCATTTTTCCATGGGTTATAGTGGGATGCAGAGAACGCTATGTTTCTCACTCAGCCTCCTCGGCTAGCTTTACAAAGCTGCCTGAGAAGAATCCAGGCCTCAGGGTGCCCATCTTAATGAATTCCTACTTGTCTTAACCTAGTCTATGGCTCTATTCTGGTTTGTGTGCCTGGAGAAGGTCTTGGGAGTATGAAGGGCTCGATACCCCTTTTCTCTGCGTAGCTGAGCACTCTTCCCCTGATGCCTGGTGGCCTGGCTTGTTCTGTGTGGATCAATGGTGTACCTGGGTTAGCTCACGGGAGGACAGCTAGCCTGGGAAAGCAGCCGTCTCTTCTGGTTGGTGCTCTAGCAGGCCGTAAAGATAATCTTCTCACTACAAAATGGTAACGCAATGGCTTTTGTGAGAACTGTATTTCTACTTTAGAAAATGTGGACTTCCCAAGTTTCCCTTTTGGATAGAGTTGGGTCTGGTTTTTACTTTCCAGCAGCTGCTCAAAAGTATCTTCAGTAGCTATACAGATGGTATTTACAGCTACAGATGCTTCGCATCAAGAGTACTCAGTCCTCCCTGGGGTTGGGCCCAGAGAGACTGAATGCAAAACCAAGATGTCATTCTAAGACTGCGTTTCACAATGCATTGACAATCTGGGGAGACTTGAAAGGCAGTAACATGGTTTCACTGTTTTTGAAAAACTGCAGACATTTCTATTAGACAGATGCTCACAGTTCTGCAAGGCTGGACACTTTTATTCTTTGTACTTTCAGATGACTTCTACATAAAGGCTAGTTCCAGCACAAGAAATAACAAGAAATTGCTCCTTAAAGTAGAAGGGATAAAGCAAGATAAAGAACTTCAAAGCAGATACCATTACTATGTATGTAGAAAGAAACAAGAAACTACGAGGCGGAATCTGCTATTAAAATCCGCTAAGATTTTCCAGGGAGAACACATTTATCTTATCGACAATGAGGCTGAGCAATTTCCTAGTTAATGTGAGTGAAATATCCAACAAAAGACAGGGGCTTTAATAGGCAGACTTGTTGCTTGATAGTTTCAGATCTCTACGTGGGTTCAGCAGAAAAATATGGTTTATTGTAAAATGTATAAAACTGAAAGTTTTATGTCATCTCAGGAAACTTCTTAAAATACTTTGCTTCTTCAAAGGGGATCTGGAAGTTCAATTGAAGTTTAGAGATGACACAAGCTCTCATTAGGAATTAGCCTCAAAGTCTTTTTTTCACCTATGGTTTTTAAGACTCTTTGACTAATACAGAACCTGTAATAAATTAATCTCCATACATTGTAGTTAGAGTAGAATGAGGAAACTAATCTAATAACTAATCAAAAGCCCTTTGGATGTAGGGAAGGACACTGCAAGTACAACTGTAAAACTTTTTTTCTCTCTCTTATCAGTCTGTAGTTTTGAGTTGCTCAGAGAGTCACAAAACTGGTACTTGCTTGAGCAGGAGGTCCCACCAGTGCAGAACTATAGACTGATCTGTCCAAGCGCATCACCAGCCTCATCTAGGTGTTACAGGAATCACGTATTCCTGGATTATCTTTTCCTTCTTCTTAGCATCAATGTGTATACATAAATGAAGTCTTCTTGGGTAGGGTCATGTTCAACAGCTTTGGCAAGCACACCCAACAAGATCATGAGTGACACTGCCACAAGGAAAGAGGTATGTTTTAATTTAGCAGTGTATGCTAAAGGCGGGTTGTACTGTCAACTTCATTTCTTTGCCGGGTCACTTCAGTGACCATCCGCCTCCCGGGAGAGCGCTGGAGCTGAGTTGCAACAAGCTGGCTGGAAGAGTGGTTTGGCTGCAGTGTGTGCTAATTGGAAAGGACTGGGGTAATTGGGCATTCTCAGTATAAGACTTCAAAGACCGGCCATGAAGTATCACGCAGTTTTAACAACGTGTGATTCCGTGATGTGTAATAGCAAAGGCTTCCTCCAGCTTGCGTTACATACCAAGGGAAGAGCAGGCCACCTAAATGTATAGGCAGTTCTCTGAGCTCTATCCAGTTTTTCCCATATCTCTGCCAGGGGAAACCCTGCAAGAGCAGCCAGAGCTCAGCGCCCGTGGTTGCATGAAGAGCAGTCTGACTCCATCGCCCACAACGCAGCCGTTGGGAGCCCCGACTCCATCTCACCGCCCACCGTGTCATGTCTGCAGCATGGTGGGATGATGCACCTTTTTTTGGGTGCTTCTGCAGGCATCGCTTGGGTGAGATGGCGCAGAGGAGGCTGCTCTCAGTGCAGGTGTCAGCTCTGTACCTTGAAGTGCACCGGTTGACGGTAACTAGTAACTTTGGCACTTTACAGGGTCCAAATGTAGTCGGAACCAGAAAGCTAGAAAAAGCCAGAAAATTCTCTCAGCAATACCAATCAGGAGTCCAGCCTGCCTGTCTAGTTGTGAAACTTTGGGGAACTGCAGTGCAGCTTTGCCCCTGAGACATGGAGGGGGGGAATAAAAGAAGCCCTTCCCATCCTGGGGAACAAAAAAAAAAAAAAGAAAATAAAAGCTCAGTGACAGTTTTGGAAACAAACAAACCAACCTTTTTACAACCTCTAAGAGCTTTGGGTCAAAATGGTCGCAGCATGACTCTGCAGTTAAGTGGCAGATGGAGTTGTTTGAGGAAATTGCAGAGGTAAAGGCAGATGGAAATGCAGCTCACTTCACGGCGGCAATTTGCATCTTGCAACCATTAGTGTCCTAATGCTACATCCTCCTCTAGGCTACAGGTCATACAGTGTTTGCTTTCTGACAGCTATTGGCACATAAGCCTGAGTAATTCAAGCAGCTTAATTTTGTTAATGGTTTTCCTTTAAATTTAAAAAAAAAAAAAAGAAAAAAGCTAGAAGGGATGTTAGAGGTAGTGAGTTTTAGTCTGTAGCATGCCTTCGTCATTCACACTCTGCTGCAGCAGGTTCAGCGTTGTGAAAGGTGCCTGAGTGAGTCCTTTCAAGTGCACCGACGGGGTGTTGTGAGACGGTGGCGGAAAGGCATCTGCTTCTTCGTGGCACCGCTCACGTAATTTAGTAGCATCTTCTAGCCAGATGTGAGTACTAACACCGTCAGTCTGCCTTTTCCTGGTGCACGATCAGGATCACATACCCTTAGAGCAGTAAGCTGACTTTGCCTACAGAAATTGTTACAAACGTACATTTTCGACCATCAGATGTTACAAATACAATTTGTAGCTAAAGGATCAGTTGTCAACTGCTGAAAGTTTTATTTTAATTGTATGCTGCTTTCTGCCCCTTGAGTATGTAAATGGTAGTATTATATAAGCGTGGGCTGCATAGCGAGTTTGAAACGCTGCCGAATGAGACAGAAATGGCAGTTTCAATCCCAGACTGTGCAGGAAATGTGATACTTGGCTGACGTGATGTCTGATGTGGGCAGCAACCTTCTTCCCACTCTCCCCTGCTAGAATTGCCTCTGCCTTTTAAGTATACCATTGCCGTGCTCGTGACTTGGAAGCAGTTTGTCTGCTCTCTGGTGTGGACAGGACGGGAAAACAAGTTGTTTTAGAAAGAAGGAACGCCTGAGAAAACGCAGGGAAAACATTATTAATATTGGATTCACGAAGCGGGAGCAGACAAGCATAGGAGGCTCTGCAGCCTCGTGCATCCCGTGCGTCCCGTCACGCCTGCCTTCCATCCCCGAGCCTGCCGCGCTCCCTGCGGACCGGCGCTGCTCCCCGTGTCAGCAGGAGCAACAGCCGAAGCTCTGCTGGTCACTTCATAGGGGAATCGACTCCCCATACGCATTACGGTGCTCATCCCAAACGCCTGATGTGGGGTTAAATTAAGACAGTCAAAAGAGCTTATCTTCTCCGAGACTTTATGAAGCGGAGGTATCTCATGAGGGTTTGAGGAACTGAGAACAATAGAGCAGTGCGTGCCTCTCTTCTGCTTCCTACATCCTACTCGTGGGCGAAGGAAACACAAAATGAACGTTTCCCTTTGTGCAGCCTGTTGACCACAGCCGTGCTGATGGCCTGGCAGCGGGCGGTGGGCAACCAGGATCTCTCTTGCCCATTGCAAGTCATTTTTTAGCTGCCAGGGACAGTCCAAAATCTCCAGGTCTCGTACAGAAGAAATTAAAGGGTAAATTGTTTGCCAAATTCAGACCTTGATTTTCTGCTTTTGCATCCAACTGGAATATTCTGGCGTGTGTTTTCTGAAGGGAACCAGTTGCCAACTCTTGTTTGCATTTGTCAACCCAGCAAAGCGCAGGGCTGTATTCTCCTTCCTCTGCCCAGGGAGGGATGTGCTGCATCTGCTCAGCTGCTCCTCTGGACTTGCGTGGGACTCGTGTCAGCACTCAGGGAGCGCACCAAAACCTGACTTCTGCATGGGTTTTCTTTTGCTTCATGGTTTTCTATAGCTGATTTCATGGGCCCAACAAGGCAGGTGCTTCTGAAAAGCAGTTTCTGTTGGCTGTGGTCATACTTGAGTATTTATCCTCATGGAATCACCAGCTGTAATCCTGCTGACAGCTCCAGCCGTTGCTAGCTGAACTCCGCTCGTGATGGTAACGCACGGCCAGGCTGCTGGAATTGCTGTGAGGTTACAAGGGAAAAGCCCCGCTCCCATCCCCAGCTTACAAACAAGATACAGCAACAAATCAAATCCTGCAAAGCACTGGCAGAATATTGCATCTCACTTGATAGATTTAGTATGTGACTTTGCTTTGTGGAAGCAGCTCTGTGATTGTTCAGAAGAAATTAGAGATTAACTATTTTAAAGTTTTAGTTCCAGTTAGGATTTTTTCTCCCTGCAGAGCTGCACAGTGCAGCTGTGTGTGGAGATCCATAATGACAGTAATAACATGTCTTCTTACTTCTCCGGTCCCTGCACTGTGACAGTTTTCACACCTTACAAGCATTAATTTATTGGTGTTATTATAGTGCCCCAAAGTATGCTCGACACATTCACAACACATAATGAGATGCACCTACCTCTGGGGAGTTTGCAGTTGAAAGATACAGTTGTGATGTGGACGTATGTGCTCTTGCAAGGTGAGACACTGTAAAAACCTCCCTGTCGTGGGCTCCTAAGGACTCTGTGCGAGGACGAAGGAGGACTCGGATGCCGCGCTCACCTGGGTGGACGGGAGCGGGTGGTGAAGGGACAGGGCTGTAGCTCCATTACCTGTTAGCCTGATGTGTGGAGTAGATGGTATGACATGAAGTTATAACCTGGTGATGTTATAAGCCAGAAGAAAGATTTTCCTGCCTCTCCCTTTCTCCCAAGCTGTAGCAGATTAGAGGATTTGAGTTGTGCACCCCGGATTCAGTTCTGGCGCAGCGTTCCATATTTTTTGGACATACCTGACTTTTCTGGTAGCTCTGAGTGCCTATCTGTCACCATAACATTATGTTCCACATTATTTAGTGGTGCTGGATCACTTCCTCTTTCACACAGCCAGCCTGTATATTTTTCAGTATTTATATCTGTCCCGAAGCATGAAAAGCAGTACCTTTTAAAGTGGAGGTTCTGCATTGCCCTGCCTGCTCTGTCAGCATCAATTATTTTTTCATCTAACCAGACCCCTCTAAAATCCTGTTTCTGTGCAAAGCTTTTACACCTGCTGTTGCAACGAATGTGTTTGCCAGCTGGAGTTCAGGGAACTGAATTTCAGGTTTTTGGCCTTGCACAGTTTCTATTGTCACCTGTATTCCTTCTGCTGCCATTCAGGATAGGGACCTTGTCCTATTTGTTTTCCAGGATTATTGATGGCATTATGGATGTGTCAGGGACCTCCTTTATTAAATGCTTTCTGTCTTTTACTTAAGGCAATGAAATGCTAATACAGCTTCTTTAAGTTTATTACGATAATAAGCAAAATAGTGGTAAAAAGTAGGTAGGAGACTGAGTCTGCAAAATGTAAAGGGCGTTGTGGATCACAAACTCTTCTTTTTTTCTTCACAAATTGAGTTAAGTTTCACTTCCATCTCTCCAGGCAGCAATCAGCTTGATCCAACAGCTGTTGTGAAGGTTTTTGGTGCAGTGCCTTTGTTCTCCCTCTTTCTGGGTTTGTGTATTTGTCTTTCAGTGTAGCTGATGGGGATGGCTTGAACTCTCTGTTTAGCTTTCCGTGACTGCTTGGCTTGATTCATCTCATTGACACCAACACAAATCTGCTGTCACTCATGTTAATGCAAAACTGGGGATGCAGAGGAAAATAAGATTTCCCAAATTTTGCCATTGTTGTAATTGAATAAATTAGTGTCTCTCTGACTTATTCAACCAGCTTTCATAACTAGCTTGTCTAGCCAATGGTTGCCACTGTCCAGTGGACAAGTGGCATCAAGCTGATGGAGCAGCTGACAAATACGATGTTGGACTCAACCCTCAGCTGGTATCATCCCGGTGGATACTCGAGGGGAAGCTGGTCTAATTTTTTCAGTGATATATAACCACTTCTACCTCTTCTGTAAATGTGAGCCTGCTTCTTCTTGTTTGTAGATACACAGTTCTCTAGAATTACAATAAAATTTGCAATCTTATAAAATACAACCTTTGTAGTATACTGAACAGATGTTAGGTGCTTGCTGCATAAATGAATTTAAAAAACATTTAATAAACCAACTGTATTTAGAATTTGAACTAGAGGAAAATATTGGTTTTGAACCTAATCATCATGCACAATTCCAGCAGTGTACATACTACGCTGCTTGCAGAGGAGGCCTACTCGTAAAATACAATTAACCTTGCAATCTGTATGTATATCTCATAATTTTAATATAATGGGGTTAAATATTAATTTGATTAGTGGCATCAGAATTTCTCAGAAATGCTCCTTCTTTATTTTATAGCATTTATAGAGTTTGCAGAGATAACAGGTGTGAAGTATTGCAAGTATTCAGAATAAGCCCTGAATGACCTCTAATTTAAATTTAAGTCATGACCGAACAGGGGTTTTAAATGTCAGGATGCCTGTTATGCTAAAATAAAGAAAAAAAATGCAGTGTTTGGAACAATTGAGGCCATCACCATATTTCTGCCTTGGGCAAGTCGGAGTGAACTTTCCATCAGAGGAGCTAAATCAGCCTTAACTCTTGCTGGGGAGGAGGAGCTGGCATGCCGCCCGCCCCGTCGCTGGGTACCGGCAGAGATGCTGCAGACATCATCCCCTGTCCCTGCGACCAGGGCTGCCTCGGCCGCCCGCCGTTAATTCATTTCAGCCATCGGCTGACGAGCGAGCAACAGGGGTGCTGCCAGGGAAACTCCGGTCGTAGCTGAAATGCATCCGCCGCGTTTTCTGTCGTCTTTTGTTGGAGCAGAGGAAGAGGCACCGTGCAAGCCCTGCTGCTTTCAAGGCATTCCTTCCTATGGCTTTCGTGACACTTGGACAGTGCATTTAGTGCCTGACTGTGCCAACTTCTGGGGTTTGTGGACAGATATGCTGCTTCGTGAGTTTCTGCTGGTAAAATGTTGCTGCTGGTCTGAAGTGAACATCAAAATCCTGTGATGTGGACCCCAATGTTAGAGAAAAGGTCTTTTCTTGGGGGGCAGCGAGTAAGGAGGGTGACCACAACCGGGATGGGGGACGAGAGAGCTGCTGCAGCGCAGCGGCAGTACCAGGGGAGGAGGGTACCTGGCTCTTCCACACCACATGTTGTTTAGAGCTGGTTGACTCGAACTGGGCTGCATCCCCACAAGCGTGTTTGTGAACTGCAACTGCCCTGTCCCCACCGCGCGGAGCCGTGGGCTTCCCTCCTGCCCTGCAGGGGAGAGCAGAGCCTCCCTCTGTGAGCCCTCCACGCGCCTCTGCCCGCCGAACGGGGCGTGAATTTCATCCCGAGCAAAACCAGCAGAAACACTCGCTGTGAAATCAAGCAGCAAAATTATGACATCAGATGGTGGGAGAGATGTACGTATGCATGTCAGGAGGAGACTGTAGCTCCGAACTGGCCCTTTCGCTTATGAAAGTGAATGTAGGAAAAACATAAGTTTAGCATAATGCTGTGAAGAGGTAATTGGTTTTGTCACTGGTTTGCTCACAGGAGATGATGGACAGAAGTCCTGAATCACCCCCTCAGTGCCTGGCAGCGGTTTGTGTTGTGAACAGAAGAGCGAAAGGCTGGACGTTGCTGGAGGAACAGGAAGCAAGCAGAGAAACCTTTTCTGAAGGACAGGTCGGTGAGCATGTCAAAGAAAGGGCAGGATTTCATGAAAGCCTGGGAGTAAAATGTCACTGTTAAATCTAAAACGGGGCATCCTATTCCATTTATTGTATTTACAAATTGAGGAAGTGAAAACAACAGTGTGAATAGTAGCCTGGACAGACATGCTGGGATGTACGTGACTAGCACGTAGAGTTAATCAAACACCATGCAGGGGGATGTTTTTCGTCAGAAAAAGCTGCTTTTAAAAATATATGTAATTAAGAATTGGTTTTGGCATTTTGCGAGTCAAATATTTCATATCTGAAATGAATTTTGAAAAATTAAAAGGAATGGATATGTGAACAGGATGCCTGAAGTCAGGGAACAGAAACTGCAGGCCTGGTGAAGAGTGTTTGGAAATTCACATCAAGAAGTAGGTGGGAGAAGGAAACCCTGGTGTGATGTGTGGTCCTGCGGAAGGACAGCCTTTGGGGTTAGAGAAAGCTGAGTGCTCCCCTGGGAAATGCCTGTGTGTGTGTGTGATTAGGGAGTGCGATACAGGCACTTTTGGTTATACCAAGAAGCCATAATTATTTTACTTCAAACTGCATCCCCTAAAGCATTTTAAATGTTGAGATATTAACTAGATTTGGAACTAAAAATTCTGCAGGCAAGTCAAAAAGAAGAAACCTGAGATGAAACAAAACTACCCAGTTCATAGTGGAACTGATTGCTGTCAATGGAAAGTAGCGCTTTATATTTCAAGGTAGTTTACTATGGATGGGAAAAGCCCTGACAAATCTAGATTTTTTAATTAAGTGTGGCCATGAAAACCCCAACAGACATACTTTGTATTCAGAGAGATCTATAACCACAACTGTTTGTGCATGTAGTTTTTCTATAACACTTCAGGGAAAAACAAGTGTGTAGAATTAATGTTTGCTTTATTGAAATGGCATTTACATGGATAAGCGTGGCATTTTCCAATGGGGAAGTGATTAATGATGAGGAAATACAGCCTATCTCTGCTTATCCATATTGGATATTATTGATCTCCGCCAGTGGGTTACCCATGACCATGCTCACTTTGATGCCGCCTTCTCAGTGTTCATTTTAACAGCCTATTTATCAATGATAGGACCATCAATAACTACATGAACTGTTTGTCTTATCATCACTTTCTCTGTAATAACGAACCTTTAATTTTCTCTCCTCCTACAATAGAATTGTTGTGAAGGTTCAAAGCTTACATTTCAACTGCGCTGTTGCAGTTAAGCAGTCCATTATTTTTCATAAATTGCTCTACAAAGCTATTAACATGCGCATCTCCTACTCAGAAGTAATGAGATAAAAGAAGCTGATGGGTCCTGGTAGGGAAGGTGGTGGCGTGTTATGATGTGCGCTCTGATTTCATTATGGGAACCTTTTGTTTGTCATTTTCATGAAAAGACTTGTTATAGGAAAGGTGAAAACCAGGAATAATTAACATGGTCTTTTATAATGGCTAGATTGTTGAATTTTTTAATGACGCTAACAAGTTTTCTAACTAACAAGTGTGTCACAAGACAAAGGAGAGGATAATGTGTTCTCCTGGGAATTCAAGCTGGGTAAGAGGGTTACACAAGAAAGTTGCAAGGAAGTGGGTTTCCTGACAACTCAATCTTTCCAGCCTTGCCTACGATGGGGGAGAGACCCTGGGGGAGCTGACGGCAGCACTTACCCACCTTCGCAACTTCTACTGTAGGTAGCTTGCCTGGTCTGAAGCATCACGAAGTGTTAGGGTGTTACCTGCTGAGCCTTTTCTTTCCTCTGTTCAGTGCATGGCCTGCGAGCTCGCCGTAAGGTGAGCATTTTGTTTCTATTTTCTGTTTAAAAGGAATTGAATTAATTATTTATCTCATTTCATAATTAGGGATGCTATTGCCGTTGTCTGGACTACGTCTAGCTATGTCTGAGAAATTATGTGTATATACACTCATTGCCTTTAAACCATTATTAATGACAAGATTTATATAGCTATATAAATAACCCGTCCCTTTTCAATCATTACACTTTTTGGACTTTGAAGGTTTGGCTCTGATGAGCAGTCTAATAAAAGGGCATGGGGAAATGTAATTCACTTTATTAATAATTTGTGATGTGCTCTGCTAAGCATCTAAAGATCAAGATCTACAGAAAAGTTTTGAAAAAGAAGCCAAGCTGTCATTTGATTTTAATCAGGAGCGGAGACATGCTCCAGGGCATCTTATGAAGAGAACAAAACCCATGTGCTTCCTGTCTGCAGCATTGCTTTGTAAAATAATGTAGTGAAAACCAAACTAAACTCCGTCTTACTCTGAGGAACCTGTCCTGAGCCTCACAATTCACCATCCAGGTCTGGATTTGTCGAGCCAAAGCAGGATCCTCATGGACAGTGTAGCTCCACGGACCTCGCAAGAAGTTCACTGCAGGCAAATTTTAACATAACTTCAGTTTTAACACGGTTAATCATTATAAGGCACTAGCTGCACACATATGTCCTGTGTGTGTGAGATGGTGAGTGCGTGGCAATGCACCGCAGCTGCAGAGCTGTGCCCTGACAGCAACGCCAGATCCCCTTGGGGAGAGAAACCAGGCTGTCTCCCTGCCGCAGTGCAAGCAACTACACCTGCGAGCTTTTCACCTCCTGTTGCATCTTGGGTCGTGACTCTGCAATAAACAAACATATTTGTTTATTGTTATTAGTATTAATTTTGATAAATATATATATTCTTATACGGAGCTGGTGAAGTGTCTAGAGCACAAGTCTGATGAGGAGCGGCTGAGGGAACTGGGGTTGTTCAGCCTGGAGAAGAGGAGGCTGAGGGGAGACCTTATCGCTCTCTACAACTACCTGAAGGGGGGTTGTAGTGAGGTGGGGGTCAGTCTCTTCTCCCAAGTAACAAGTGATAGGACAAGAGGAAACAGTTGCGCCAGGGGAGGTTTAGATTGGATATTAGGAAGAATTTCTTCACCAAAAGGGTTGTCAAGCATTGGAACAGGCTGCCCAGGGAAGTGGTGGAGTCGCCATCCCTGGAGGTATTTAAAAGACCTGTAGACGTGGCACTTAGGGACATGGTTTAGTGGTGGACTTGGCAGTGTTGGGTTAAAGGTTGGACTCGATGATCTTAAAGGTCTTTTCCAACCTAAATGATTCTGTGAATCTATATATATTCTTGCATATATATATATATGTGCAGAAGATGATTTTCCAGTACTGATTAGCTGGGGGTGGGGAGGGTTAATTTGTGAAGACTTTGAAGTTCAGCACTGCTCCATTGATGCTCATGATAGAGAAGAGAGCACTGCCAGGGAGATGCGATGAATGTGAGAGCCTGGAAAAGTGGACTTTGCTGCAGTTTTTTAATAGGTTGAGTTTGCATTTGTCAAGGTCCCAAAAGACATGTTGCAGTGATCAAGATGAGGACCTTGCTGATAGTCTTACCTGTGTGGGTGGATGTGAAGGGCTGTAACTTAGAGAGATTATTCAAGAGAAAAAAAGTGAGCAAGAATTAGATGCTGTCTGGATAGGAGTGCAGCAGAAGACAACAGCCTGGTTTATGGGCTCGAGGGAGAAGCTTTATGCAGTGACTGTGAACAGTGTTTTAGCAATATTGGAGTGGGGTGGTAGGACTGGAGCTGAAGAAAGGTCTGGGGCAGATGCCACCGGATGGACGGAGAAGGACAAAAGCAGAGGACGGATCAGATCCAGGATTTGGGCATGAACTTATGGGAGGAGTGGGAAAACCAGCATGGAGAGGGGAAAATGCAGGTAGACCTGTTGTCACCAGCTGGGGGCCAGCGGAGAAGGAGGATGGGGCTGTTCAAAGATCCAGCTGAAAGGACGGCGGTGTGCACTTGTAACGTATGGCCAGGAGAGCTGAAGCCTGGTGAAGTGCAAGTGCAAGAAGCTTTATCTTCATCCTTAGTTCTTTTCCTCAGGATGGTCTCAAAAATGACTTCAGAGGGGTTTTTGCCATGTTGAACTGACCTACGGGGCAGCGGTAAGGCGATTGAGTGGGATCCACCACCAGCTGCTACACAGGCTGCTGTTGCTGATGAATTTTTCCTTTACTGAGGATGGCAGTGCAGAGCCAGAGACGATGCAATGGGCTGTGGTGGGGTTGGCTCAAAATGATTCTTCATCACTCCTGTGCTATGCATAGCACTGAGATTTGGTGCATCAGGGCTGGACAGTTATTAACATTGGTGTTGATGCATAGGCTTTGCCTTCCTGAGAGAGTGCAGTATATCAGCTTGCAGCGCCAAACTGCCCCGGAGTAATCAGAGTCTGTTGTCATGGCTGAGAAGTGTGGTGGGCCCATGTATTTTGATCATAATTCTTGTGCTATCAGGGAATAACGCTCAGGGAACACAAGTTACCACTTACAAATTAAAGTGGAAGTTAATAGCCTCCTTCGGAATGAAATTGTCTGAAATTCAGCACCTTCTAACCCAAGCTATCATTTTATTTAAAGTGCTTAAGCAGCTGCATTTCTATATAAAAATTTCACTGTCAACTCGATTGCTTGTACTATTATTTTTTGTCCTTTAAATGGCTGCAAATTCTTCCTTCAGCCACTTAGCAAAACCAGGCAATGTCCTGCCACAGGATGATGGCTTCTCTGACTACCTTGTACATTTTAGTTAGCACCTAAGCAACAGCAAGTGGAAATGCTAAACCCAGCAAGCTGCAAAACCAAATTATGTTTCTCTTTGTGTAGACACGTGCATATGTATTCAGAACATTTTGGGGAAGCAGGGGTACAGCCAGCCTCCTCGAGTGAAGGGAGGGGGGCACAGTCACATTTAGAGGGCTGTTTGCAAACTGGTTTGTGAAACACACGTTGGACTTAATGAAGGGTGGGTTCATAAAGGATTTGTACATCTCTTGCTACCGCATTTCTGACGTGTCATTTGCAGGTCTTTACTTTTCACCTCCCAACCGCAGCTGCTGGAACTCCAAGACCGGCCCCTTTCTGGAGGGGGCCTCGCACCCCCGGTCCGAAGGGGAGCTCAAGCCCGAGTGGGGAGGTGGTAGGAGGTTTCTGACTCGAGAGACAGAGCACTGCTATGCCACGGCGTGCCTCCTCAGCCCTGATCACAAGGGCTACGTGACCTTATGTCCCACGCTGCCACTCTGATGTCCTGGCAGCAGGTTAAAAGGTGACACCACGACTCCCTGCACATCATGCCCCGTGGTCCTGCCGGACCTTGCAGCGGAATTAAGTGGCCGTGGGGACCGGCACTGGGGGAGGCCGCTGTGCCCAGCGCTCTGGCGGGCAGAGGCACGGCGTCGGCCCCCGCGCTGACGGCTGGTGTAGAGCAGCAAGTGCTCGGCAGCAGGGACGGAGCAGGGTGGCTGCAGGGACGGAGCAGGGTGGCTGCAGGGACGGAGCAGGGTGGCTGCAGGGACGGAGCAGGGTGGCTGCAGGCTGCTTGCCCCGTGCACAGCCCGTGGTGCCTGCTAGGCACTGAGGGGCCGGCGATCTCGCATACCCTAAGTACCACGCAGAGCCAAACGTGATATTTCTCAGGGCCCCTGAGCAGCTACATGCCCCGTATAGTCAATGCTAACGCTGACGTAGGTTTTTTTCTCCCGTGACAACTGTGGAAATCCCTGTTCATAATCACCCTCTTCAAATACGCAAAGCAAGCAGTTTGGCTGGACTCCAGTTGTTTTGCAAAGGGACTGCCTGGACCTTGCTGCCCGCCTGCTTCCCAGCACCGGTGCCCGCCTGCACTGTAGCCCGGTTGCTCTCAGGAGCTCGCAGGAGCTGCCTGCACAGGAGGGCAGCGTTGGCAGGGGCTTGGCACGGGGATCCCTGGGCTGTCCGAGGTGCAGGAGAACCAGGGGAGGCGACGGGGAGCAGCCTGGCACTCGGGGCTGCACAGGATGGGGGTCCCCGGGTTGGCAGCAGCCGGGTGGCATCCAGCCAGCTCAGACCCTTTAGGCACTAAGTTTTTGATCAGGGTCTACTCCCACCATTATTCATAACAAAGTACAATTAAAACTGGACATTTAGTGAAGTACCTGGTGAGCTTGCATAAAAACAAAGACTTCATTTAATGGTTGTCGGTTTTACTGCAGTATCATAAAATTTTTGAGAAAATGGTATGCAAACTCTTGTAAATAGAAAGTGTGCAGAAGAACACGTTTGGGTCAGCCGCAGTTTAAGCTAAGCGCTGAGGTATGCATTGAATGTTCCTGCTGTAGAGTAGTAACTCTGGGTTTAACATAAGGGAGGTTGTTATACTTAGGCAACTGCCAAAACTGAATTACGCTAGTCGTTATGTTTCTGATAAGAGAAATGCTTTTAGCAAATTTAATTAGGGAGCTGCAAACTTTTTTAAAATTTAAATTAGCTCATTGACAGCGAAACTAGAAATTATATGTGAATAGATTACAGCTTGTTTTCAAGTATTAATAATTGTTTTACTGAACCAAAAATAATATGGTTTGCATTTTGCAGTCTGACTATAAAACCCTGCGCCATGTACCAGTGTTTCGGATCCAGCAAAGCAGCAGTGACGCAGCAGCACCGTGCTGTGGGCAGTACAGCAGCAGTGGCTCAGGGGAGAGGGGGACCAGGAAGGGACGTGGGGCTTCAGGTGTGCTTGGAAGCCTTTGAGAGGCCATGTTGGGCTCTCCGCCAGAACATTTCCTCCTCCCAGCATCTGCTGCTGCCTCTCCCTTCCCCTGCAGCGCAGGTTGTCAACCAGCACCCTGGTCAAACCTCAAGAGTTTCCTTCCTCCGGGCGCTTGTCCATCTCTGCCACCTTCCCAGTAGCCCCCTTCCAAGCTCTTTTACTCCTGACCTGCCAGAGAGGGAGAGGCGGGCAGGGGGACTTGCTGGGAGACCAGTGACTTTCCTGAAACTGGACAGACTTTCTAGGGCTGAGGTGGGAAAGCATCTTTGCAGACAGCTGGCAAAATGTCATGGTAAATGCAAACCAGGAAAGCCGCTGCTCTCAGCTTCACCAGCGCATTGCCGTCGTCAGGCTGCCTTGGGCATGGGAAGGACAGGGGAAGGTGCTGAGCTCCAGCTGGATCCATGCTGCCCAGACCGCAGCACCCCCGAGACAGGGGTCTCTCACGATCTGGCACCCCGTGTTTGGGGACTTGAGATCAAGGTTTGCCACAGCACAAATTGCTGTGGTCTGCAACATGGCCCAGATTAGCAGCTTGCCTTTCAGAAGGCGGGTTGTCACACTTTCTGTGAGCTGGGATCTCGCTGTTCCAGCACCCTGAATCTCGCTGAGTGTCCCTGCTATCCAAATGTGAATCAACAGGATCTTAAAATTTTCACCAAGCTCCTCTGTTGAGGTATTTAAGAACTTTTCGTATTTAAGAACTTTTCGTATTTAAGAATGATTAATTAAGCATGCTGTAACATGTACGAAAGTTGATGATCCCATTACTTTGAAATGGTGTGTGTTTTTATGTCATGTGTTCCAGGAGTGGTACAAAACCCATCAAAGCCAGGGAGAAGTCAGCCAGTTGATTGTCTTTTAACCCCCTAATCCACATTTCTTTGTGGGGCACGCTTTGTTTTGGAGGTCCCTTAGCAATGAAACTGTGGCAAGGTGTCTGTAGCCCTTTCTCCTCTCTGCCAGGGAGAAAGCAAGTGAAAAGCCACAGTGAAGGGATGAAGCAGAGCAGAGACCTGACCGGCGTCAGTGAAGCAGTCAGTCTATGGTGGATGGGCTGATATTCTGCTCCATCCAAGGTGTGAGGGGAACTGTGCTGATGAGTCAGGACAGGATTGGAAGCCACTATTATGTCAAAATATGTCTTAAATTTTGAGAAGGCATTCCTGCAGGTTTTACAAAAGGGTCCTGGTGACATATAGTCCATATTTCTCAACACTTGTTTTTCCTACCATTATACATATCTGTACACACAGCCTTAGTCAAGTGCAGTTGCACAGGACAATACACAAGTATTTGTGAGCTCACCCAACTTACTAGTGTTGCTACGGTGTCCAGAGTCATGTTCAAGGACCGCTCCGTGCAATCCCAGGCCTTATACAAGCGCAGGACAGAAAGGTGCCTCTGCAAGACAAGGCACAGTTGACAGTTGCAGGTAGAGAGGGGTAGAAGGCAAGGAGACACACAGCTCAGCGTGGTGAGTGGTGGCTGAGGCATCAGCAGCCCAATTATAGGCAGTGTGGCAAAGCAGAGGAGTGGGGAGGGATGAAAGAAGTAATGCGTAGCTTTGCGGATGTTTATGGTGATTTCCTCCAAGTCCCAGATGTGGCAGGAGAACAAGTAGCACAGTCTTTACATTGTCCTTCTGAGAAGAGTCACAGAAGTTTTCTCTGTTTCAGCAGAGAAAACAGTAACGAGATCCCTCTGTAGATTTTTTTTTTTTTTCTCAACGGTGAACAAGCCTCAGTTCCCCTAATCTCTGCTCATGACCATCCCAGTGTCCTTCTCCTGGGCTCAGTTCCTGGCTATCCCAGTGTCCTTCTCCTGGGCTTTCTCCCCAATGCCAGTATCTCCCTGGAGTGCCAGTGGCCCCTGGATGCCGTCTCTCGAGTGCCAAATGGAGCAGATCCCTTCCCGGGACCTGCTGCCTGCGCTCCTGCCGCTGCCACAGACTGTGTGGTTGGCCTTCATGGCTGCAAGGGCACCCCACTGGCTCCCATCCAACCTGTCCACCAGAAGATCGGAGCTGGCAGAGCAGCTGGACTATGCAAGACCTTCATAGGAAAGCCAAGTAGCTTGTCTGCTCACAGGTTGTATTTATGCCCACAAAAAAGAAAAAGAGAGAGACATGATAGATGTAGAAAAAGAGACGAAGTCTTAATGCTGCTTTCTGCTTTCTTCTGCCCAATTTTTTTTTTCCACAAAAAGCATCATAGGCAAGCACCTCTGAATATAACTATGATATAAGGTATTATTAAGTAATAATGGTTCTTCAGTCTCTGCTGTTGAGGAAAAGCAGGTTTTCCTTGATGACTTCTCTGTATAATAGTCAAAAGTTTTGCATTATTGTAATTAGTGGCTTAAACTTGTGTTTATAAGTTAATCATTTAAGAGCTTACTTTAAAAAGCGTTTGCCTTCAGAATTTTGTATCACCTGCAAGTTCTAGTTAGCTCGCATGTTCACTAGCAGATAATGACCTAAAAATTAACAAAATTGTATGCTTATGGAGTCCATTCACTCACTCTGTGAGTCAATTATTCTCCCCTGTGGATGCAGGAGGATAAGAATACTAAATTGAATCTGTGACCTGAAGGGCAGAGGGAAAGGAATTTGTTTGTTTAATGTTAAAAGAAAAAAGCACCCAGTCCTACCAGCCGCTGCCTGGAGAGTATATGCATATTTCAACATGACCATTTCATGAGGTTCTTGTATCTCTTTCCTCCAGTCTTGCTCTATCTTTTCTTTGTAAATTTTACACTAGCTGCAGCAGGTCCTGTGTCTGGAATGCCCACAAACCAAATTTTAGACTCCAGCAGTAGATCAAATACATTAAAAATCTAAGGTTCAGTTATATTAATGAGCATTAAAGTATAATTGGCATAGATTTTAAATGCCCAGTCTAAAGCCCCCATGGGGTTTGGAAAGGTGTTTGATGCCAGCCTGCCCGCAGGACCTGAGGGCAGTAGGGAGAGCCATGCTCCCTGTTGTGTGTCGTTGTGGCCTTTGCTGTTTCACAGTAAGAAATTTTGGGGAAGTGATTATGGCCTGCAGCATATGGAGAGATGTAGTCTCCATATATTGGTTTAGTCTGCTCCTCTGCTACCGGTTCATTCTTAGAAGACTAAACCAAGCTCTCAGCTCTGCTTTTGAGCCTGTTCCTCTCTTCAGACTTTTTTTGTTCCACTTTGCAACGAACTCGACAGAGTTACCCACTGACGAGCCATGTATGTGGATGATGTTGCCCATATCTAGGAACTGGCGAAATGCTAGAAGGCAGCCTCCCCAGCACAGCCTAAGGAGCTGGCTGCTATGGAGCAGTTTCACTGGTGTGAAACCATGAGCAGTGTTTTCTGTGCTGCCTCCCACTCCCAGCCCATCTCTGCTCTCCTCCATCGTGGGCTTTCCCTGTGGCGCTGATGCTTTGAGTTTGCATTGCACGAAAGCATCATCCTCTTCTCAATTAGCTGTGTTCAGTGAGGGGTCTCGGTGGTCCAAGGACGGAGGGGATGTCTGCCTCGTATTTGCAGTTCTCCCAGATGTGAGCCATGCCAGCTGGAAGCTGACTGCGCTCAGCAGAGATGAGACAAAGATGTGTGTGCACAGTGGGGGTCACTTTAGTATTTCCAAGTCGATTAGCATAATGCCTTAGGATTCCTTTTAGCTTTGTATAGAAAGGCACAGAAATCGCAGGTGGGCCAGGAGGCTGATTTTTCTGTCTATCGTGTTGGGCGTGGTAGGGCTTGGACGGGGAAAGTGGACATGGAAAACCATGGAAGGGATTTTCTTTGTGGAAGGGAAGGGATGTTCCTTCATTGTTTTGGAAGCTCAGGTCATTGACATCTCTTCTCATTTTTACCTTGGACTAACTACTGCAGTATGGGGCTCTCCAGCTCCCACTGAAATGTGTAGTGTGTGAGGTGAGAAACAGCAAGAGAAGAAACAGTGCTGGGATCTACCCACGCTAAGCAAAGCTTTGGGTGCACACAGTCTGGCAGAAGAGGACCCCAGTAAAGCCCATGGACTATGTACAGCCTGCCAGGCCGATTCACCCAGCACTGCTGGGCTGTGGTGGTGCGCAGCAGCCCGGCGGTCCTGCCCGGCAGCATCTGCCGGCGGTGCACGAGGCATGCTGGGCAGCTGGCCACCTTCTCTAGCCGTCTAGTGAAACGTTTGAAGTGCCTCATATCTTCCTTGCTTGAAATGTGATTTTGTGCTTTTCCTTATTTTTTAGCAGATCGGGGGTGGAGCAAGAGTCGCAGACTGGTTGAGGTTGGCAGGGACCTCTGAAGGTCATCTGGTCCAGCCCCCAGCTCTAGCAGGGCCACTGAGAGCCAGTTGCTCAGGACCGTGTCTGGTTGGGCTTTAAGTATCTCCAAGGACGGAGACTCCACAAGTCTTCTGGGCAACCTGTACCAAACCAGTGTTTGACCACCCTTACAGGAAAAAAGTGTTTTCTTGTGTTCAGGCAGAATTTCATGGTTTTTTAATTTATGCCTTTTGGCCTGTCAGTGGGCACCAATGAGGGGAGCCTGGCTCTGTCACCTTCATTCCCTCCCATCAGGTATTTATCCACGTGGATAAGATCCTCCTGTATTAAAATAAAAATGTGGCTTGCAAATTAGCATGGCACTGGGGCAGGCTAATCTGTAATGAAATCCAGAGCTACAGTAACACAGAATGGTCCTTCTAGATCAAAAACCTACAGTATACAAAATTTCTTTGGGAATTTTCTCTTTCTGCCAGAAATATCTTTGATGGTGAGACTGAAGTCATGTAAGGTTTATCTGCTGGGGGCAACAGGGTAGTGTGCTTCTGTGGGAGAAATAGATGAATAGTCACTAATTGTGAATGATCCTGAGAAATAGTTTTCTTAATTGACAAGCTCAAGGAAAGTCCTTTTTCTTGTATGCAGTAAAAGAAAGATGAGCACTTAAATTCTGCAGTGTCGTGCTTCAGGCACATTATGGACAGTTTTGCTGGTCATGTATTATATGCTGAAGGTCATAAGTACAATTCTATGTTTGATCTTCCTGCTGATGGAAAAGGCCAGAGAGGTGTTGAAGCTGTGATAAACTGTGTTGGTTAGAGCGATCTCCAGCACAAGTAAGGAAAATTTTAGTTATCCTAGAAAAGCTCCAAGAATAAGAATTGTCTGGTGAATAACTGGAGAGGGCAAAACTTTGACTGGCGGCCCCAGAAAAAATAGGAATTTTGCTATTGCCCTTGTGGAAAGGACTAATTTATTGATATGTGTCAGGGGAAGAAATGTCTTTTAAGATTACCTGTGGGTGATAAAATGAACAGAACACGAATCCTCTGAAGCTGTGTCGCAGATATGCCACTCTTTGTGATTGTTAGAAAAGTTCAAGAAGTGAAATATGGACATCTGCATCATGTGAGCACAGAAAGAGAAATGAAAAGGTGATGTACTTCACTGAAAAGACCAGAGTGACTGCAAAACACTGAACATGTCAAGATACTCTGCAAGCACTCAGTGTTACTAAATGAAGAGCAGCAGATTCTGCTAAAGAGGTGTGTTTGTATAAACTTGGCGAATAAGAAGCTATCAAAGATCAATTTGTGCCAACGTTACTTAGTACTAAGTGTTTTATGATGGGCTGAGCTGGGCTCTGCTTTGTGAGCAGACCAAGCGCAGCTGGAGGTCACCACCGCGGCTGCGAGCGCTCCCCGAGCCGCTTCAGCGCCCGCTCAGCCAGGTAGACTCCTGCTGCTTTCGACCACCGTTTAAGCTGGCGAGCTGATTTTGTCTGAAAGCAGATGGGCTCGGGGGCAGCGAGATGGCCTTTTTCAACCACTCAGCTAAAGAAGAGAAAACAGCACCCAGGAAAGGGGAAGAAGTAGTATTGCCCCCTTACCGCTAGAAACTAGTAAGAAATGTAGGAGCGGTGAAGAACTGCTTAATCTCGAGCAGAACTGGGGCTGAAAATACATCAATACAAAACTGATCATGAAAACCATCCGTTCAGATGTGGCCTGACCCAAGGTGCCCAGACCCACCAACTGCTCCTGCTCGGACTGTGCCGGGCCTCAGGCATCTTCGCTTTCATTCTCGCTGCCTTGGAGCCGTCCCAGGCCATTCCCATCACATTCGTGTGCCCGCTGGTGTTTGTGTGGGAGCGTGGCTGGGTGGGGAAGAGCGATGACGTTTCATCTTTCGTAAGAGAGCTCTAGGAGCGAGTAATGCTGTTCAGCAGTGACACTGAGGTGTTAATGCCATTTAAAATTGTATAAGGTGCCTGGTGTTTTGTTTTAAAATTCCAGAAGATGGCAAATGCTGTTCTTGCCTCCTTGCTGAAGGGTGTTCAAGAATCAAAGGACCAAAAAGAAATATGTGGTGCAAGAAGTTATCGCATGGCACCCAGCCAAGTCCATGGGGAAGTGAAATCAAAGACATTTGTTTGTGGGCATTATCAGCTGATCAAAGCCTGAGGACTGGATTTTATACCCCGCTGGGTTCAAAGCGCTGATTGAGATGATGAGAAGAGCAAATAAAGTGAAGTACAGGAAGGGTATTATGGTTTGCTTTAGTCAGGGGTTATTGAACCTATGTCTGCTAGATTTGTTTGCAGGAATGTAAGTATACTATTTAATAAATGAATGAGTTTCTGGTTAAGAACTCAAAAGAGGAACCTGAGTTTTGTGGGAAGTGTCCCATAACTTCAGGGGAGCTCTAAGTTTTTAACTCTGTAAGTCTGTTATGAGTTAAGGCAGGAGAAGGACCTGATTCTACTCCAGCACCAAGCACTGAAATAGGTAGTGCCACTGAAATAGCTCCATGGAGTCTTACTGTGGTGCTGTGAGGAGCCTGTCTGACTTCAAAAAGAAATCTGCTTTGAAAATAGTGAGTTGTGCTGTTCTGTTTACTATAGCTGCTTCATCTCGGGTCTCTTCTCTATAGTCTGGAGCGAACCTACACACAGGCTCTTGCAAAGATTCATTACACAGCATGCTGGAAGGTTTTTGGGGGTAAAATGCAGCGGTCGCTGTGCCTTTAACTTTGGCGTGAGCTGGAGGGTTGTGAATCAAATACACCTGTGATCACAGAAACACTTCTGTACTGTAATGATCAGGACTATTTTCCTCTTGAACATAAGCAATTTTGAGGGAGAGCTAGAGCCTCTAACGTGGCAGCAGCAAACACTTGAAAGCGATTAAGTCACACAGGGCTGGAAGAAGAACAAACACCACCATCATCAGCTCCTCGGAGGGGAGGATCTGCAGTCTCCTCTCTCCATTCCCCTCCCAGTTTAGCCCCGGTGCTTCTCTCAATCCAGGGCATTGCCAGCAGCGGGGAGCCCCGCTGGATGCTGCCCTCCCCATGGGAGCATCAGCCCCTCTCCTCCAAGCGCTCCTTCCTGCAGCCGTCCAAATGAATGGGGCTGGCGGTGGCTAAAGCTCTCCAGGGCAGGATGATTCAGTGCAGAAGATCTCCAATGAGACATTGTGGTCACAAATTAGCTTGAATCAGTGACAAAGGAATTACACATCCGCAGAAATGCACTTGTTTATGCCAACAGTCAGAGTCTCAAATGCCAGAAACGGGTTTTGCAAACAGAAGTGGCTGGGAACTGCTGGTGTAGAGGAGAGAGAAGTGTGACAGCACTGAGGCTTGGCTCAGTTCCTGCCCTAGCTGTCATCTCCTCGATGGTATATGTTGCCTTCCCAGCTTTGAGTCCCTCCTTCCTCCAGTGGAAATAACACATGTTTCGCTCTGCTTCGTGGTATTTGTTTATGCAAAGTGGAGCAACTCAAGGGAAAGGAGAAGTGTCTCTCCTCCAAGATAGCCTGGCATCGGTGTGCTGCATTGCACTTTTGTCATCCATGGGGACTGGGTAGTGTAATTTTTCACCCATGAAATAATGGCCAGGTCCCTCGTTTTAATATGAAGATGAACCTGTGTGTCCCTATGAAGATGATCCCCCGATGGCTCTGAGGAACACTGGAGAGTCTGTCCAGTTTGGACACTGCATGTGAAGAGAGATGTGGGCCAGCTGGGGAGGATCCAATGGGGAACAGCAGAGACAATCAGATGTAGTCAAGCTGTTTTATGAGGAAAGATGAAAAGAACTGGAAATGTTTAGTCTGGAGAAATGTGGTGCCAGGACACAGGGCAGCAGTCTTTTTTACGTCTACAGTAGCTCCACCAAGGAAGGAATAAACTGCTTTCTGCGGGTCTTGCAGACAGGACTAGGAGTGAGGAGCCAAAATTACAGCAAAGGGGAGGTGAGTCAGATATAGAGGAAAAAATATTTTCTACTATGTATTGGGAGACCTGGAAATCATCAATGTTAGAGGTTTTACAGTAATGGATGGACAAACATCCAGTAAGGACAGCCTAAGTCTACTTGATCCTGTGTTGGGGTACAGGGAGAAGTTAGTTGGCCGCTTGAGGTTCCTTTCAACCCTACATAATATGACTGTTAGAGAGTATTAAATGTCTTATAATGTGTTATATAGTAACTTTTAAGATCAGGACTTAAGTGGCAATTGTTAAAACAGAAGTAGAGGTGGAGGAGTGTTTTTTTGGAAAATGGCCACAGACAAATTGTCTGAGCAAAATAGCATCAGATTTCAGCAGCTTACTACAAGCTTAGATCATCCAAAAGGGCAACCAAAGCGTCAAACATCTGTAATTAACAATTCATTAAAATAGTTATTTTGTCCTATCAAAACTGTCACAGAGATACTCTTTTTCCTTTTCATGTTGAAACTTTCCAGTGCGATCTTGGCCATTGGGCAACTGGAAGGCACTAACTATCACGGGACAAAGAGGAGCAGTAGGTGCAGGCTAGGGCGACGTGCTTGGGAGTGCTTGCCGCAGAGGAAAATTGTATTATTTTTGTAGGAGTGGGGTTTTTTCCCCTCACAGAACTTTGAAACAGATGACCTTAGAAATGCTATTGCAATTCATCATATCGTGTTCTTCATTGTTTTAGGCCCTTGATTTGCAGTTAGCTTTTAATGGATCATCTCAAAAATGGCTTAAGGTTTCTTCATGACTTTTCATTACACAAAGAGCAAACAGATGCGTTGGGCTAGAATTGCATTTATTACAGATTAAGGGCAACATTGCCTGAAGTAATAAATCTCTGCAAGACAGAGCACTGGAATAAAAAGTGTTTGTGTGCTTTGGTCTGTGTTTCAGTGACTGGAGAAGTGGTGGGTTTGTTTGCCACCTCTCTCAGGTCAGAAGAGTCTTCAGTCTTCACAGTTGTCCTCCCAGACGGAGGATAAAACGTTGTCTGCTGCCAACCACCACATTACACAAAAGAAAAGACTTATGGATTCCTTAAACAGATTTGTGTTCAATCTGGTTAACATCAGCTGGAGAACTGATGCTGTCAATGGCATCCATTATAGGCAAAGGAAAGTGCAGATAAAGAGCTTAAACACAGGGCTGATGATTCATGTTATGTGTTGCTGTATCCTAAGTAAATGGTGTTGTGAAGCCTTGTGAGGGGTCCTGGGAGCATGTACAGTTTTTGCACAAATCACCAGAACAACAGTATCTTAACCACCCGAGATAGTAGATAAACTAAATATCTTTGATTAATGGGCATGGCCCAGGCTGAACAGCTCAGGGCTGTGGGATAGGGGCTCATAAGTTATAAAATAAGATCCTTTTAGGACTCTGAATTGATTTAGACCAGTTCTTAGATTCAAAAGTCAAGAGCTCTGAAGAAATATCTAGGTTATTGCCTTCAAATGCTTCCCACTTTTGAAGTGAAACTCTCATTGAATTTTCATTTCATTGACACAATACTTTAATGCATTTGTGCACAAATGTGGGACAAAATGGCAATTTTGAAACAAGTCTTTCTTAAGTATGAATTTTTAATGACATATACAATAAATATATGTGAATCTTTTAAAAGTCAAATTATAGAGTAACAGATCAGATAGAATCTAGAAATAAACTCTAGCCTGGATTTTGCTGGGGCTCAATTTAAGACAACCTGTGCCTGGTTTTCAGACATGGTATGCATTTTCCATTGCCTGCCCATCGATTCCAGTTAGGTTTACAAAGGCTTCTGAGTCTGGAGCAAAACAACTCAAACACAGTGCTCCTGCTCCCTTCTCTGAAACAGTGGGTGTGCAAAGTGAGAGTTCAGAGTGTGTTTACTAGAATCGCCGTAATCCAGCCCAAAGTAATCTCCTGCCACCTTTGGGAGCCCTCAGAGAGTGACAGAGGGAGGTGGTGGGTCAGAATGGGTTGGAGTCTGCTACGAGTGGGACATGAGCCCTCCTGTGCAGACCCACTGCGTTAGCCATGGTCTAGGTGGGTCAACTTTATCTCTGCTTACAACTTCTCTAAAAATATTTGGGAAGGTCTAAGTCTGTGAGGCAGCCTGATCTGTTTGGACTGGATAAAGAAGTGCCGAATGCTATGAATATTCCTTAGGAAGCCTTACACCGTGTTTTGGAACTGCTTCCTCAGCTGCTGGGGAGGTTTGTTGCATAGGGCCATTAGTATTCATCAGCCTGTTCGGGGCAGAGCAGCATCTTCATTAAGGGCAAGTTCTCCATCACATACACATGTACACCTGGGCAGGCAAAAATCATTCCATTAGTCACATATTTGCTTGCTTTTCTGTTGAGGAATATTTGTTGATAAGGGAGCTGCTCTCTGGGTTCGTGTTAATCATTTCCCTGGCAACAGACAGGCAACGTTAAGGCTGTAGATACTTCCAGGAGGCGTGTGGCTTTGGAGCTCTGACTCTTCATGGTCGTGGGCTCCAAATGCTCTCTCCACCGACTTCTTTGCCGTTTAAAGCTGGTGAAGATGTGAAGTCTCTCACTTCTCTGGGAGCTGGATTCTGGTTTCCATTGGTTGGTCCCACTGCATTGCTTTAACTACAGCCTCTTGTGCGGGATCTCAGGTAGCGGCTTGTATTTTAATTTTTGGAAGTTGATTTGCAAAGAGCTTGGCTCTCATGAACTGTCTGTTCCAGGCAGGAGGCTGCAGGGTATGGGCCACCTCACACTTCAGCCTTCCCTAGACTGTCAATCGCAAGACTCCTGTGTTGGTTTTATCACAGGTCTGTCATCCAGTACTGAACCTAACTTCACCTCTGGGAGCATTTTACAGGAGTTATTGACATTTGCTGATGTTGGCTTATCTGCTGCAGCCTGTGGGCAGTATGAATTGGGCACTGTTGAGCTGTATCCCAGCCCTCCCCTGCCTTCTGGCATTGGGCGTCCTTCTCCTCAGTACTGCAACAGAAATTCAATCTTGGGAAGGCGACTGGGCTTGCTGACAGTGCCTGCCGTACCGGGGGGGAGCAGGAGCTGGGGTGGATTGCAGATCCACTGGTGGAGCATAGGTGGGCTTTGTCCAGGCACCGGGCTGGTGCTGTGGGCACGGCGACATTAGCAGGGGGGCTCTGAGGGAACGCAGATGTCCATTTGGCAACGTGACCTCTGGAAGAGAAGTACCGTGCTTGAAATTCTCTTGTTTATCTCATTTCCAGTTAAATTGGACTAACATCATTGATTTATATTGGCAGTACAATCTAAGCTGCATGTCATTCCTGCAGAGCTGTATTGTGCAACCGCATTTGCAAAAACACAGGTGACATTTAGGGATTTTCTCCCACATAATCATTCTCAGTAGAAAACAGAACATGAAGCAGAATTTGAAATAGGCTCTTAAAGGAGGAAGCTGGTACAAATGACTGCCTCAGTTCCCACAAGTTTTGTTGGCACATCCCTAGAAGTGTCAAAACAAAACAAAATGTGCAGGCGCTGCTCCGGTTGCTCCTTCTGGCTCATCAGTTGGAAAATTTAAATGGCAGAAGCCAAAGGATTTTACCTGCCCATCCTTACCTCCACGGAAACCCATGGAGTTTGTTCCTGCGCTCTGTAGAGGGACGGCTGGAAGAATCGCTCAGCTGGCGCTAAGCCATGAGGGCCAACGTTCAACACGGAGGAGCGGGAGACAAGGTGTTGGAGAGCAGCACCGAGGAACCTGCTTGGAGGCTGATCCAGTGTACGGTCAGGTGGAGTGTGCCATCTGCCCATCCTGGTTCCCACGTTCCCATCAGCTGCACCGCAGTGTTTGTTCCCTAATCTTTAGGCAATTACGCTTGTTGGACACAGAGGAAAAACATCTGCCATTTCTATTCAGATTAGCTGCTTATCATGCTGTGCTTTAAATACCTTCGAATGCTATTTTCTCTTTCCATCTTTCCACTCTAGCTAAATTATTGAAAAATCTGTCAAATAGTTTCGCATATGCGTTCGGCCTTAATTAAGGAAAGAGGAGTTTTTTAATTGATTTTAATATTATATTACAAGTACAAAGCATTTCCAACAGCCTGTCACGGGACGTCTAGCACAAGAGTAGCTGAGGCTCTCTGCTTCATTTTCAATTGTTTTCAGCCTGGATCTCTAAGGAAATGGGATGTCTGTGAAAATGTTGTATGTCCCCGGTTAATAAATGTTGAATCTTCTGGATATTTCAGCCAAAGTTGAGAAGGAGAAGAAGGATCAAATGTTGACTTACGGGAAAGTGTGTGTTGGGATCTTACCCTTAGATATGAGTGTTCCTCTGCTCACAGCATGACTTAATCTTAATTCTTTTCTTTTTCCCTTCTGTGATCCTGTACTGTACAACCCACTGCCAAAATAATGTTTTTTACTTTAGTGCTGAAGGCAAAAACTAGCCTTTACTTAATAAAAAACCACAATTCAGTGCCAGCCTTTATAAGGATCAATTTAATGCCCTCAGTTGTGCCCTTTCCCAGCAGCAGACCTACCTGCATGTTTGTGGATTTTCCAAAAAATATTTTCCAGTGGCCAACTGTTACTTGGAAGTGTTTGGGAACTTCTTCCCCTTTTAAAAACCCGATAGCGTTGTGAATAAGAAAATACTGAAAGTAGGTGCTTGATGTAATGTAATGTCTTCTAGCTGTTGTAGGTAAAATGATGTTTTTTCATGTCTTTCTCCCTAGAACAGTGCAGTGATTTGTAATATGTTTCAGATTTTTTTTTTTTCCCCGGAATGGGTTTCAGCTTGAGATTAAACGTCTGAGAATAAAATGTAATAGAATTATATAATCATAGAATAGTTTGGGTTGGAAGGGACCTTTAAAGGTCATCTAGTCCAACCCCCCTGCAATAGGAAGGAACATCTTCAACTAGACCAGGTTGCTCAGAGCCCCGTCCAACCTGGCCTTGAATGTTCCCAGAGATGGGGAGTAAGCCCAGTGTGAGGAAAACTGCAACAGTAGATCTAGAAAAGAAGAGATTCTACTCAGTTGCTTGCGTTCACAGTTTCAGCAGAACCCAAATAAGTCTGTATCATGGCCAACATAAGTCTAGAACAAAATACAGCTGCAGGTTTTGGCTTCCACTTAGAGCAGAGCTCAGTAAAAGAAGAAGTAGGGGGCTGAGAAATACTAAAGGCAGTAATGGGCCAAAACCAGTCTCAGTGAGATCCTCCTGCAGTGAGCAAAGTTATATCAGGGATGAATTTGACCTCGTTAGCTTACATAGACACTTCTCGTCTAGAGCAAAGTTGTGAAGTGGTGCAAACGGAGAGTTCGCTGCTGGCCGGTGCTCCCCCGCCGTGTGCAGATTGGATGCAAATACAAGCAGCAGGCAGTCGTCCCATTTCTTCTTGGCTGTCCAAGTATTATCTTTGCTTGAGTGAGAAGCATTTTCTTCTTGTCACAGCGCAGCATATTTAGGACATAGACAGTGGGTGTACAGTTAGAAAGGTTTCCTAATGTGTTGCTGTTAGCAAGTCATTAACATCACCAGCAGCATCCCCTCAATCAATGCAGGATGGTGTTTCAAAGGAACCTAAAAATTAATGTGCCCAAGTCCTCCTGACATTGTACAGTAGCAGGTGCTAATTCTTTGGCCTCCTCAAACAGCCCCAACCTCACCAAGTGCCTGTTCAGACTCATAACAGCTTTCCCACGTAGAGAGTTTGCTTTCAGTCTGTTTATACCTTTGTGAAAAGCGGTGTAAATAAACTGTTAGACTAATAAGTAATTGCTGTTCATTTTATTAGAAGAAACCAAATAAATGGATACCCAGAATCAAGGCTAATCAATTTGCTACTGTAATTCTTACGGACCAAGAGATAGTGTTTTGAAAATTTAAAATTCATTGAAATCCCTACAGTACTGGCAAATCATTTGTTTTCTTATTAATGAATATTGTTTACGCTGTTAGTATCAGGGCTTTAAATGAACAGAACCACTTACAAAGAACATTATGAAAGGCGCATGATTTAAATGCTGATGTTATGAGGCAGTGGAAACCTTGTCCCAAGCTCACAGAAAACAAAAGCCTTGTCTCCTTTGGTTCCTGTAAGCTTTGGATCAGGACCCAGTTGCATAGGTTTTATTCTTGTGGAATTTCATTCTTGATTAACAGGTGTTCATTTATGGGCTCCTGCTGTTTCGTAGAATATATTGCAGTGCTGTATAGAAGCTGTAATCATGTTATATTGTAATCAACAAATGTTAATCAGGCAATTCTTAGTTTTACAGGTCCAAAATGAATTCTGTGTCTCATAGCATCTATACAAAAATTGTTGCAATAACCTTTAAATCTTTACCAGCAACCCAAAGAAGGCCTGTGGCATTTAAAGTTTTTTTCCAGTGGCTGATCTATCAACTGAAATATTCAGAATAAAGCAAAGCTCCCATCCCTCTCCTCATGTGTTGATACCATCGCACGGTAAGTCATCTCACC
>JAOBAS010000037.1:21508105-21549100 GCA_025311575.1 Elanoides forficatus | reverse complement strand
CGGTAAGTCATCTCACCGGGGTCTGACTGCCCTAGTCCTGTGAGATGGCCACATTCTGAGCTGTACCTAGGGACCAGGCTGAGGAACTCGTGGGCACTCCGTGCTGTGCCATGCAGCTTCAGTGCTTTGGTCATGAGAAAGGGACATTGAGTAGGATAGAATAAAGGGGACAGTAGGTATTGGGTTCCTTCATCAGTGGTTTCTAGAGAATCTTATGGTTCTCTTTATGGTATTTTGTGTAAGGTGGGTACACCCAAGAAAACTCCTCTCAGTGGTCTGTCAAAGAATGACTTTTCTGCTGCGAGGACCCGAGGCAAGGAGTCTCAACTCCCGCTCTTATTCCTATAGCTGATAGTTCTTCATCATCCTTCTTTGCTGGTGTAGGGCTCCTGCTGTTGTGATTGTTGTGCTGATTTGGTCCCTGGCATTTAAGCAGGCTGTGTTTGCTATGCGGAATTTGGTAACAGTGATTTGTCCTGGGCATTTTGCTGCTGTAATCTGATGGCCTAAATACTGTCCCTTTCAGTCCAAAACAAAACAGTTTTTTTTTTTTTTTCTTCTTCTAATGCTGTATGTTCGTTATTCATAGCATCCCAGGCTACATCCTGTGCAAAAACTGAAGTGTGACAGTATCGCTCAGTTTTCATTCACATACTTGCTATAATTGTGCTTTACTTTCACCCTTATCAGAAACTTTAGTGTAAAGGTGCAAGGGCAGTAATCAGGCAGAGGGATCTAGGCAGATCTAGTCGATATTAGTATGTGAACTAATTTGTGCTTAGGTTTAAAGGGTGTCTTTCATCTTGTATGAAGAAGACATGAGGTCCATGACAAGGAGAAGAGGAACACAATGTGGTGATTGGACTGCAGTAATTGGATTAGGTAACTGGTGCCGTGGCCAGCAGGGCTCCAGCTCACACAGATCACAGACAAAGGAGCCAAACTGAGCCAAGACAAAAGATCAGCCTTCCACAGTTAATGAGTAAGGAGATATAAAAGGTTTAGTTTCCTAAATGCATCCATTTAAAAAAGTTCAAGTGAGAGCTGCACAGTTGGATGGGAGTGTAAAAGTTTTGTAGAGCTTTTGTGTAGATTATGCAGATGGATAGCACTAAGAGCTACAGCTCTTTGGAAAAAAGTTGGGAAGAGTATCCTATGAGAAAGTGCATTACCTGTAAATGGGAACGGTTTTTGAGAATTCTCTAAGACTGTCAAAGGATCCCTCTTCACTCCAAAAATGTCAAAATGATTTGAGTTTAGAAATTACTTTTCATTCAGAGTGACACAGTAAGAATGATATCACTGTTTCAGTATTGTAAAAATTAAATGTTTTCCTTGATCCCAAACATGTGTTTAATCCATTGGGTCCTGAAAACGCTGGGAAGGCCTGGGTTTCTGGCAGGTTGTAACAAATGGTAAATCTCCCCCAAGAAGCAGAATTTTCATTCTCTATAATGCTGATTATCACGTTCACATCCACACCACCAGCTGTGCTTATATCCATCCCTTTCCCACATCAACTGTTTTGCCAACAGGGAGTTTAGACAAAGAGAGCAAGGGAGTTGCCTGGGATCACCCTGCTTGCATTTTCAAGGCTTCCTTTGCAGTCGTAACAGCTAGAGCCGAGTTTTTATTTGTCAGCTTGATGTTCAAGGTTGCTTTTTGTTGTTCAAGGTTGCCTTGAGGTTCCATTAGCACAGTTTACGTAGCACCGTCAGCATCAAGTCACATCTGTCTGATGTCAGAGAGATACCATTAAACTAAACAGCCTAGCAGGAAAGGTTGCATGTGTTTAGGAAAGTGAGCAGGTGTGTATAGGGAGCACTAGTTACTTAGTGCAGCTAATTTACCGCCTGATTCAAGTCAAGGAACAAAAAGGTCACATAAATGAGAAAGTGCTCCATCTGTTTTTATTATTCTCCAAGTCCAGTGCTGTGCTTCATCGTGTTAAATTATATGCAGCAAGCCCCTGACAAAGGAGATAAAACAATTCATTTGCCATTTGAGGTAGACTGTTTTTGTTGTAAACAGTTTGATGGGCTGACATTGACAGTTTCCCTGAATTTAAATCTTACAGGCACCCTGAGGTTTTCTCAACATGACTCAATTCCTAAACCTGAATTTTAAGTAGAATCCCTTTATGTGACAGTTGCCATTGAACGGTGTCATGGGGAGGGGTGGAAGCTCTGAAATGTCAAGTTCTCCCTAGGAAAGGCTCTGAAAGACAAGCAAAGCGGGACTGCGGATGCTTCCCGAGTCGGCACCCGCCGGAGACCCACCACAGCCAGGAGCTGCCCACAGAGGCAGATGTCCACTGTGCTGGCTTGTCTCTTCCTCCTCCCCAGATTTTCTCTTTTGGAAAATGTTTAAAGTTCACATAAATGATTTTTTGGCAAAGTCTGACTAACCCCTGACTCAAAGGGATGTGATTGAATCAATATGGTGATACTATTTTAAGAAAGAGAACAATCCAGATGTGACGGTGTGCATCCTGCGGACACCTGGCTAGGGACTGACAGATGTGTAAAGGAAATGGTGGCAACAAGTTCTGCAGAACATGGTGCCTGGCCACCTACTGACACTTTGCTCCCCAATGACCTCCTGCTGCCGGGACCCCAGGCCCTCACCCACGTCCCATAGCAGGCTCTGGGCAAGAGAGAGCACAAGCTCCAGCTGGTTCACAGAGCCCCAGGTACTGATTAGCTGGCCTGTCTCGGGCTAATTGCCCTTTTGGCAGCTGCCAATATGACGAGTGAGATTTTCCTGCTTTTACCTCCATCTGGGCACCACTTTTGAGCTCTTTCTTCCTCGGTCATTGATTTTCCCCCAAACTGTATGGACTTTGTACCTTTGATCCTCCTGTTGCCCCTTTGTCTTTTGTACGAATGAGTCAAAAGCAGGGGGCTGACAGATGGCAGCGGGCAGGCTAGGCAAGTGCATTAGCCTCATCCCCTCAAAAAATCTATAAACAGGAGCAGAACATACATAGCAGGAGATAAAACCTGCTCAGGTGGTGCTGGGACTGTCCCCTGCGGGGCAGAGGGACTGCTCAAAGCAGGGGAGCAGAAAAGCACCTCCAGAGTGTGTTTGGGTGCAGCCGCCCTGGGCAGGCACATCCCTGCAGAGGAGAAGCACCCATGGGTGCTGTGTGCCCTCCGTTCTCCCCCAGCCTCGGCCCAGGCTCCCCCAGCTGTGTGCTGCCCTTCCAGATGTGCTGCGCGGCTGTGCCATGCAGCCCCACGCCTGCCAGGGGCACTGAACAGGCTCTGCTGCTGGGACATTGTTTTTCTTCTCTTTTCTCTGATTTTCTCTTTTGTTTTTCACTTGTCCAGTGAGCCAAGGGAGTAAAGCACAACATGAAAAAACAGGATAATGCTCTTACCCAAACTTTTCCAGACTTTGCTACTTAAATAAATGACCAAATGTTAATAATTTTCTGTCCCTAAATCTAATTTTTTGGTATGAACGACTTTCATTTTAAAATAAGAAACCAGAAAATGTGATCCGATCTGCTAGCTGACATCCCTCATTAACAATCTTCATATTTTTCTTTCTTCTTGGCATCCCCTTCACTTTCTGCCTCTCTTACTCCTGTCTCCTCCATCTACACCTGTCTCATATTTTCACCAAATGACCAATCTGCCTGTTGCTCCCCACCGGCTCCTGCACCATGCTAAGCACCGGGACTGGGGGCACATTCACATCTGCTGGGCAAAACGCTTGTGTTGGAGCACTGCTGTCAGTGGAAGTCAGCTCTGGGCCCTGGGGTACCATGTCCTGGGTTACGAGCCTACGACTATGCCCTGTCTACCTTCATGAGCATGAAGCCCACTGGTTGAGCAGGGCCACAGTGTCCTAGTGTGTCCACGAGAGCCATGGGACAGAGCAGCAGATGGGTTTGTGAGCTCTTGGCTGTCTCCACCGAAGCTTTGCGGGAGGTGACCCCACAAGTGTTGCTCCACCAGTGACAACTTGGCCACTTCTGACTGCCCTTTCCACTCGGTGCACCCGGAGTTAACAGTTTACATCTGGACAGTTGTGGTTCACGGTTAATAATAATATTCTTCTCCCAGAGGCACCTTTTTCATCTCGTTTCTCTCCTTGCTCTCCTGAGCCTTGCTGACGGTCTGTCATTGTCGTCTGTGATGGAAATTGTTGCCATGACCGTTTGCAATTTTCAACCCGTAAGACTCTGTCGTGTACTGCCCTAACACATAGTTCATCTCTCTTACCTCTGGCTGTCGCATGTAAGCCTGCTCCCTCTGAGCTTAGAATGGTGCATTTAACCAATCTTTACAACCAGTTGTTCAGCCCTACTTATTTTTGAGATCCAGATGTGTTTTGGTTAAATCCATCGTGTTGCAGGCATTCTTGGCTGAGCACTCAATCCTTTCTTCACCTCCATACGCATTTCCTTACTGATCCTTTTGGCCTTTAAAATGTGTTTTCCCATGTAACTTGCTATGAAAGTTTTCCTCTCTGATTAAGGTTTCTGTTCTTTCCTACTGAGGGCTGTTTTACTTTATTGACTCCCATGGAAATCGTTTTGAGTGCTCAGGGGCCACCATAATGACTGTGTTACATATACTGTTATGTACAGTGTGTATCTAAGGCAGGGGGGTCAGTCTAATGTGAAGCTATAAACTTTATTTATTTGGGCTGCAAGCACTGGCTGATTAAGCACACCAAAGTTCTGCAGAGTTTTGTCTTGGTGAAAGCAGAGATTTCAGTCCCATACCTTCCTTGATTTACAGCCTTGCAGAGCTGTAGGAAGGACCCTTAGCTTTGCTTCACGGAAAGCACATTTCACTCCCCTCTGTGGATTTCCCACCATCAGCAGCTAATTCCTATCTGCTCCCTCTTCTCCAAACCTTTACCTGCCCTTCTTTCCCAGCTTTGAGTTGCAGCTCCTTCTCCTGTATCAATGCAGCCATTTCTTTCCTGAGTTTAAGAAAGGAATCTTGGAGATGATAGAGTTTCATGCTATATATTCTTATAGGTCTCCATGTAGCATATTAGCACCTGTCCAGTTTCTCTGCAGGTAATTCTCATTTCAGATAATTGGCAAAGATTTATCTTTAAAGGCGTCTTGCTACTGATCTGGATGCTTTTTGAATTGAATTTTCAGATAAGTGATCATCCTACTGAATATTGCTTGGAGAGGAGTCCCAGTATCTGCTTTACCAAGGTTAAAGCTTCATAAAGTCTGTAATCTTTTGGTTTTGACCCAGCTACTGTATTTACAGTATGTAACAGTATTGTTAGACGCTGTATTTGTTTTGATTCAAAGAGATAACAAATGTCCTCAAATAATATTTCAAAATAATAGAATTGATTACAAAAATCTTGAAGTTGGTATATGGTCTGTGAATATGCATGTACTCTTTGTCATTGAGTATGTTGTGAAGTTTAAATAAATGTTATAGCTTCCTCAGATTAATACCAGAGATAATGCAGGTATATATATTTAAAATTGACAGGACATTTATTTCTCTTTCCAGTGGCAGAAATCCATTAGAAGTAAACAAATTCTTTACTCTTATCGGGGTGCTTTGTGTTGTCTGCATTTAGAGATAAAGCTCCATTATTTTATCACGGCACGCGCGTGCATTGCTGGCAGTGTTAAAGCGAGATCGTGCTGCATGATGAAGTTACAGTTGGCTGCAGTGACTGGAAATCCATCTGAAACACATGTTGCATGATAGGTTATGGTTTGTGTTTTCTTTTATACTTTTCCTTCACACATTTGTAAAATAGCTGCAGTTTTCTGAGAGTTTGAGCTTTTGTGACTTTGTCACAAACACAGTGGAGGTCAGAGGGGTTGTGCTCAGCAACGAGTCACACAGTGACTGTGCTGTTAATTAGTGAACACCGCTGCTGAAGTCACTGCCGCTGCAGCCCCTCGAAACTGCTCTAGTTATACTTGGGGATAAACCCATTAGACTTCCAACGCTCAGAAATTTCCCCCATAGTCCTGCAGTCAATTTGCTTTCCTTATTTCACCAAGTGCATGTGATCTTCTTTTCAAATCCACTGAGAGATGCTACCTTCTATTAAATTGCTTCCCTCGGTCTATCTGTTGTTCAGGTGCCTTACCGTGCGATACAGGATACAATAAAATGACTTTCAAGATAAAATATTTATGCACAGGCAGGGTGCAGTGGCCATCGGAGAGCAGAAGAAAAAAATGACATTTCTGGAGGGGAAGAGAACCAGTGCACAGCAAGGACTTTCTTTCTAGCATCCACAAGACCTGCAAATTTATCCAGACGTCTCATAAATGGGAATGATTTGCACAGTAGTTGTACGTTTATTTCCGCTTAGCTTCTGGCATCATCTAATGTCATCGTTCACCAGGGAATTTATAAGTATCAGTCAATCTTGTCATTTTGTGTTAAGAAAAGAGCTGAACTCTAAAACAATTCCTCATGCAATGCTCAAAAAAAGAAAAGCCCAAACCAAAACTAACTGGCGAGCAAGCTCTGAGAGGACAGGAGTAATCCTGGTGTACAGGAGTGTCGCAACACAAGAAGTTGTGGTACATGCACTAAGGTGGACATGTCCGGTGGGTGGGAAATGGTGAGGCGTTGAGTGGTCTGTCTTCTCTAGGGGAACAGGGCTGAGAGGTATCAGCTGGAATAAAGCAGACCTTAGGAGGAAGGGTTTGAGACCTCAGAAACGGGAGGATATTCCAGCTCGGAGAAGGTGGTACCCAGCTAAGGCAGGAAAGGCGGCGTACAGGGTGTCTGCAGCCGAAGAGCTCAACAGCCATTCTGGGTCCATACAGGTTGTGGAGCAGTGCGACTGTGATGTCCTTTGAAATCTCTGGTCCTCACCAGTAAGAATTGTCCTCCTCACTGACTGTCTTGGACTAGAGAAAGAGGTATATATTCTTTTTTTTCTTTGCTGCTTTTGAATTTACAGATAACTTGTTGATTACGGTTGACATGGATGAGTTATTTTTAACTCTTAATGAATTAGCTAATTTGGTAGTTATTAACAGTTAACAAATTTCATTCTGTAGTTGCAAGACCCTCAGAAGCCCTTCAGGAAATAAATTCCTCAAAGAATATGAACTGCAGACTTACTGAAAGAAATAATTACACACTAAGCTAATTATTGGCTTTGGCCTGTGTTTGAAAAATTATGTCCAGACTATTATATGAAGACAGTGGTGGCTTGCAAGGGCTCACAGTAGAAAGTCTCCTAGCTGTAGTGTGGCCCCCTCTTGGGTCTGAAGCATGCTTTTGGTGCAGGCTGTAGCAGAATAATGTCGTGAGCCAGCTATTCGGATGATGTACATTGGCATTGGCTACTTTTACTTAGACAGTTGATTTCCATGTCTTTCCTTTTCAGAGTGGTTTATTGTCAGCTACCATGAATTCCCAGGTAACTAAACCCCAGAATTCCCAAACCACTTTGAGCTCGGTTCTTTGGGATCCAAATACAGAAGCAGCTAAAACACTGACAGTTTGAGAGCTGCATCTCCAGGGTAATGACAAAAATGAGACCTTTATCTTAGGAGCATAGCACATCCTGGCTCCATTAGGACAACTACAGAGCACCCTCAAGGAGCTTCTGGCATGGTTTGCTCCCCATCAGTTGTCCTCCTGTCTCTGTCTACTTCAGGAATTTCACGGGACTGTCGTCCTCCCTTCATGCCACCCCAAGGTCGCTGTGCCTCTCATGTCTACCATCCCTTCTCTGCTTGCCTCTTTACTTCCCCTCTCACTTACCTCTTGCAGCTCACTGACTCTTGGACCATCTCTCATGGTCCTTGTTTAATCTTCTTTACTGACTCATGAACTTACCCATTTTCTTCTTCCCAGGTCTCTGATGCACTTTGTAGAATCATTCCTCAGTTTCTCTCTTCTTTGAGCGTCCCTGGTCTTCTTAATCGTTATCAGTGACCTTTAGTCTGATAGTCCCTGCAGCTTTCCTTTTGATTTCTATTGCCATGCTTTGTTCCTTTGCTTTCACGCATACATTTCCTCCAAACCTCTTTCCATTAGGCTCCTGACTGTGCATGAACCTCCAGGCCTTGGGTCTGTGGAGGCAGGAGGAAGGTGGAGCTGTGACTGGCTTGCAGCACCCGGTGCTATGGGCTACACGATTTTCCAGTGAATTGAGCTTTTCCATTTTTCTGCTTTGCATTGAATTCTGTAATCTTGGACCCCTGCAGATTTGGAAGATTACCTGACGTTTTTGAATGAGTGACAGCCACACAGACAAATGGGAAATTATGGCGTTTAGTAGGAGACCTTGCTTCACTTGATCTGCAAGAGTTAGGAAAAGTTCACATATAAGAAACTGCCTCCATGTTCAGAAAATAGCCTCAAAGGTGTTTACTCCAAATAACTAGGATCCATAAGTCAATTTTCAATCCCCTTATCATAGGTGATATACGGAATATGAACGAAACAAGGCATCACAGTATTTGTCTTTTATTTTTAAGAGTATAATAAAAGATTTATGGCATTTTTGGTCAATAGGAGGAAACTTCAAGGTCATTTAATTTGTCAGAGCACTAAAGAATATCAGCAAAGTCACGGCATGGGTTCTGGCATAGCAGGGTCCAAGTGCTTACCCCTGTAATGGAAAAGAACAAATGTTAATGTGTCGGTATCTCAATTCCAAATTATAATTGTAGTTGTATGTAATGTAGCCTAACTGGCAGGTGAGAAATAAACACTTTAGAGCTATGTTATTTCATGCATGAAAATTTAAAAAACTGATCTGTGAGAGTTACTGTGAGTTGTCAGGAGCTGGAACACGTGGAAGACAAAGTGTGTGAGTGGGCTGGGGCAGACAGCAGCTCTGTCTGAAGAGATGCACCATAATGGAAAATCACAGAATTCCCTCTTAGCTGGTGCAAACAAATACAATCTTGTTTTACACTCCAGTGCCTTCAATTGCCTAAGAGAACAGCATTTTTTAACATCTAATTTGAATCATCTGACCTACTGTTGTGCAGCTTTATGTAGTTTTACTGAGCAAAAAATTAAGTAATCAGTAATGTTTCAAGCTGCTGGTGTGGTATTGCATACTTAAGTTTGGTAGGATAATGTTCCTTTTTCCCAATATGTGATTTTCAACTGAATACTTGATAAAGCCTGTTGAGATATTAAATTGATGGAAAACTTCAATATCTAAAAGCTCTCATCTCTAAGTATTGAGTGTACATTTCTTCAGTCTCCTGTAGTGTGCTATGGGACAAGTGCCCTTGTGTTACTCAACTGCAGTCTGAAATATATGCACGTGTTTTTCCAACAAATATAGCAATCTGATGGTGGTTGCTTAAACTTTAATGCACAGTTTATGATAGACAACAGAATTCTCCTCCTTTATCCTCAAAGCCTCATTCGTGCCTGTCAAATTCCACATCCCAGTGACATGAATGAGTGGGGGACTGAATTCACCTCCCTACGAAGAAACCCTGCAAGTCATGAATTGTCTGAATCCTTAATGAGTTATTTAATAACAAAGAGATAATTTGGTTGGCATGGGATGTTTCTATCACTGATAAAGAGAAAACAACTCTTACAGCCCGTGAAACAGAAAAAAAAATCAGATAAAAGTTAATGAGAAAAGTAAAATATTTTCCACAGCAACTTTTTAAAAGCAGCAGCATTTTTTCATGGGTTTCTTTTCACTGAAAATGTTCTTTAAAAGTGTGAGCAGTTGTTAAAATGACATATCACAAGAATGAATTTCTTGTGAAGAAATGTGAGCCTAAAGAGGAGCATGGGAGGTGGGGATAGAAAAAGGAGAAATAAATTGCCCTATTCATTACTTTTCTTGACACCTTTCTCCACTTCCCATCCTAATTGTAGTCTGTGAAATGCAGTTATCCTGTGTCGACAGCTTTATGCAGAAGCTCTTTAAGGAAGTCTTCACCTCTGCAGGAGAATCATTAGGCTCATAAGAAAAGCATTTACCTTTTGGGTCCGTATTTAACTGTGAATATTTGAAACACAGACATCAACAGCTTCATATAGGTCCTGGTGTTGCAGCAGAAATGCAGGAAATTGCTTCACTAGTATCTCTGTGTAGTAATTTTATTGAAATTGATAAAAAAGGTTTGCTGATTCTCCATGCTTTATAGGAGGTGTGGCAAAAAGACACAAAACCTCTCACTGGAGTGATGATGCAGAGACTCCAAAATAAGCATACTCCAATTCTAAGTCTAATCCTAGTACATAGGTTGAAAAAAAAACATAAGCGGCTCGGTTGCATGTGAAGTCTTTGGAAAGGTGAGCTACTAAAAAGGCTTTGGGAACCTCAATCGTTCATGATTTTTGGCTTTGGTTTCTAATACATTTAGGTGAAAGTAGTCAGCTCACATGGTCCCGGTGCTAAACCAGCAGGTTCCAAGTAAGAAGCCTAAGGTGTGCCTTACCTGATTTGTTCACAAAGAGCTTGTTCATGCTTGTAAAGAAACCGCAGTTACGCTGACCTGGCAGTCCTCAGGGTTACCATCTTCAGCTGCTGAAGTTTGCCTCGTTGCTTCATTGGGAAATGCTGGTAACCCCTCTCGGCTGGCCCATCTCCTCGGCACAGGCTGGGGTCTGCACCCAACATCTGCCCCCCAAAGTTGTCCACGAGTTGTCTGGAAACAACATGGGTGCCAGCCCAGGCACACGTGGACCAGTTCTGGCATGTGTGTTTTGGTGTTGTTCGATTTTTCCCATGTAGACAATACCTACTATAATAGTCAGGTTTGCAAATGTCTTAAAGCACATCGTATTTCAAATGAAAAAGTAGCAGTTGGCAGCACTATGCTTCCACTCGGGCATGTGCCCAGCATGTTTAGTGCAAGAAAATCTCTCACCGATTTGCAGTATGAGCCATTAAAAAATCACCCCAAAACTGGCAGTGATGTTACATGTTTAATAAGTTTCTAATATTCTGTATAAGATTTTCTTCTGCTCCATGTCACTGCTGAGGAGAAAAATGTCCTGCAGTTTGTTGTTCTATTCCTGCTGTCAGTCTGATTTTCCAGGGAGAAGGGCAAATTTTGCTGATCTTCTTTTCACAGGGATTTCAGTGGAGAGCATGGTGATTCTGAATTGAAACGATATAACCTAGGTGTGTAGCACACTGTAGTGTTGCAGAATTTCTTCCCATGGGGTAGAACTGAGTGACAACAATACCTTTAAGCTTGGTCTTCAAATTAATTTTGGCCCAGGCGGTATCCCTGTGTTTCTGGGAAGGGGAGGACAACATGAAAGACACTAATTGCGGCCTGGCTGGTCAGATGAGAGTGCCCAAGAGAATGTTCATGGCTTTCTAGTTTATGGAGTAGGACAGCAGAGCTGGATTTGTCACATGATTGTGCTATTATTTTGGTCCAGGTACCAGGTCTGTGTGAATGGGGGCTGTTTCATTCTGGCAAAGATTTGCAGCTGGTCCTTTTAATGAATCAAAAAATGCGAAGCAACAGCCACCCTCAACTTCTGAGCATTCGCTTTGTTCATTCTGACATGGTGTAAAGCAGCAGGTTTTTCTTGTGTCTTTTATGCAAAGCTCTAGATGACTCGTATTCAGGCTGCTCTGCAGTCACCTGTTAAGAGCAGTATCTGATTGGCCCACATTGCCTTGAAAGGTTTATTTATATTAACAAAGCTCCTAGCAAATACAGTCTGACATTTACTTTGTAACTGTGATAATTTCCAGTGATTTAACATTGTGATTTTGGCTTCTTATTGTTTTGTTGAATACCACCTTCATCAAGAGCCTGTAAGTTCTTCCAGAGACCCCCCTGCTGTCACCAGGACCAGAATTACATGTTACGAGGAAAGTTTCTCTTTATGGCAGCTGGTGATCACTGTTGCCCTGAAATGTGGCTGATGACTGATGGTTGAAGAACTAGAAATTATATATGAGTGGGCTGGAAATTACCTATCCCTTAAAAAACCAAAACGAAAGAGCAGCTGCACTGTGGTGACCTGGGGTGGCAGCAATTTCATGTAGTGTGTTGAAGCAACTTTTCCTGTTATGTATCCTGAATTTACTGACATTTCATTTTACCAAAAGGTCCTCTGTTTTGTACCAAGGTACAGGATTAAAAGCAGACATGTCTGTGTTCAGGAAAGGGGTAATGAGTTCACTAATTATCTTGATCCTGAGACTCCGAGGAGAGGTCAGCTCCTTTCCTGTTCATCATTTCTCCTCACCCTTGCTACAACATGTTCAGTAACGACACCGAGAGTAAGGGACTTGCAAGACTTCGGCCCCATTAGTGTGCATCTGCCCTTGCTCCTGCTTGTCTGTGAATCCCGTTCCCTTTAGGAGAGATTTCTTCTTGGTGGGACCCATCAAGGGTCTCTCTCTACCTGAGTACTTTCAATGGAGTACTCTGCTGCAGTAATGGTTCTGCCTTCGTTCACAACGAAGTAACTCAGTGAAACCACTGGCATCGCAAAAAGCTAAGGATGAGGTTGGAAGATGCTGTTGAAGATGAAGCGCGCTGCAGTCATCAGGCAGCTCATGGTGTGGAGCAGGGATGGATGGTCACGGTGGAGACTACTGGCACCGCAGTGCAGCCGGGCTGCTGCGCCGAGCTTCGGCTGTGCTCCTGCAGCCACCGCACCGAGCTGGCCACGCTCAGCTCTCTCTCCCCGGGAAAGAAGAAGGTGCCTTTCGAGCACGGTTAAGGATGAAGTCAATCACACCCTGGGGCTCAATGTCAGATTCAGCTAGATTCCTCCTGACCATAAAAAGACTTTATCCCATAGGACCCCTAGGGTCCTTCCTAATCACTGGAGAGGAATGGGTATTTTAGGGATGCAGTTCTCCTCCCACAGTGAAAGTCTCATATAGGTCACCTGAATTTTGCACCTTTAAGGGGCCTCAGGTAACCAGCTGGATGTGGCAGTCTATGCACTGGTTTACACCAGGTGTGATGGATGCCACCATTATGCATACAGCATTATGTATAGATACAGCAGTTATTTAGGAACATGCAATGTCAGGCACATAGCAGCATCTGACACCTGCAGAAACAGAAGCAACCTGGCTGAGGATGGTGTGTCTCTGTATGTCCCAGCAGGAGGGACATACAGCTGTGCTGATTATTCCTGCACCCCGCTGCATCACGCCTTGGGGACACACCCTCTGTTTTAGGTGAGAAAGTGGCAAATCGGACCCACACTGTGACAGCACAGGGACATGTGAGAAGTCACCAGGACCAGGTACTTTGATCTCACCCAAGACTTCTGAGCAGTTCTATTAAATAACTACAGCTAAGGTGAGGCAGCCGGCATATGGCTGGAACTGAGGAGTGTGTTGTTTTTTATGGCAGGGCAGTTAGAGGAAAAGCAGAACGGCTGCTAAGACAAAGGCACGCCCTAGGGTAAAAGTGAGACAAAGTGGATACTTGGAAAAGTCAATCTGATGAGCTAAAAAAATTAGAATTGTCCCTTCTGAATTTAGACATCTGGTCATTTTAACTTGGGTAATCTTTTGCTTGAGCATTTAATCATGCTAATGCTACATGAGCTGTTATCTATTATTAAACATCCTAGAGCTTTTAAGCAGCAGGTGGAGAGAAAGCTCGGCAAAGTCACAAATGGGTCCATGAGAAGCATTGCTGGACAAATACCAGGAAAACCAGCTGTGTTATGGTGAAAGCTGCATTGCACCCATGGAATAAATATCTTACAGTATTTACAAATGAGAGGGAACCTCTAAAAAGCATATGTCTCTGCTAAATGTCTCTTGTTAGAAATGCAGGAATTCCCATTAGTCCTGAGAAAACCAATTCCATTTCAGTTGCGAAGTCAATATTGCAAACTGCTGAGTTGTAATGGCGTTAATTGTATTGCTCGAGAACTTTTAAACCACATTAGTCTCATTTAAGTCAACTTGTAGGAACACAAAGAGAATTGAGTTCTCTAAGCATGGTCGGGTCTATTTTCCAAAATGCCCTTTTGAGTACAATTAATGTTACACAGTAGATGACAAGAGCAAGAGGAGATTTCCTTTAAGTAGATGTAGGAAGCAAGCAAACCCAGACGAGATTTCTGTTGATGTTCATCTAGACTGACAGGGTGAGTCCTCTTGAGGAGTTTAACAGAATACAGTTAAACTTCATTTGTAAGCTTCCTGGGCATTTACTGGGAGGTTTAACTGTCTGAGGTGCACTGGTTCCCCCAAGGGCAGGTGAACTGCTGCCACCATTTTCTCATACACTTTATATGGGCTGTTGTGGTTCTGCTACAAAAGGACAATAAAACCACCAGTCAGATACCGGGGAATACGTATAACCACATAGAACCCCTGCAGGGAGCCCTTGGTAGGGATTCAGTCAAGAAATAGTCAGACCGTCGATGTACAGGATGCTCAGGACTATATTCAGATGTTGTGTTTCTTTGAAAGACCTTTGCTGAGAGATAGGAGAATGATTTGGAAATGTATTACTTATAATCACCTGCTTTGACCATACGTATCCTTTTTTGGAGAGGTTTTTTTGCGTAGGAACAGCCATAAATAGGAAGGGACTGGAGCATCTTGCTTACAGGGAGAGGCTGTGAGAGCTGAGACTGCTCAGCCTGGAGGAGACCCAAGGAGGTCTTGTCCATGTGGATAAATACCTGGTGGGAGGGAATGATGAAGATGGAGCCAGGCTTTTCGCAGTAGTGCCCACTGACAGGACAAGAGGCAATGGGCACATATTAAAAACCATGACGTACCATCTGAACACAAGAAAACACTTTTTTTCTTGTGTCAAACACTGGCACAGATTGTCCAGAGAGGTTGTGGAGTCTCCGTCCTTGGAGATACTCAAAACCCAACCAGACATGGTCCTGAGCAACCTGCTCTGGGTGACCGTGCTGGAGCTGGGAGGGTGGACGAGATCACCTCCAGACGTCCCTATCAACCTCAGCCGTTCTGTGAAGGGCTGAATTGGTACATCTTGGCAAGCACATCACTCTCTCCAGCTGGTAGTGATATTAGTGGCTATTCTTGTGCTGAGACAATGAAAAATTAGTTTTCCATCTTAAAAAAACCCCCAAACTATTTGCTTTTATTTAAAGCTAAAAAAGATTTATAACTTGAAACCTAAGAAAATTTCCCAGACATGCAAAATGTATCAACAGCTAATTTTCTTTCTGTAACTTTTTAATTTTCTTTCCACCATATGGCTTAAATTGTGTGAGAATTAATATTATTCATAAATGCAGTACAAATAGGAATAAGACCAATTATAGCAAAATATTCACCATCTTTTTAATCTCTAAGGTTATGGGAAAGGCTGTTCTCTTGCAAATTTAATATCTTAACAAAAATCACATGGTATGCAATGTTCGACTTTTGCCCCGTGTTACTTGTCAAGTTTGCAATATTTTGCCAACAAATTAACAAGGGCTATATTTCAGTGAATTTTTATAAGCCAGAGGGAATCTGCCATTTGGCTTCAAAGTGTTTGCAACATGCTACATGAGTAATTTGGATCTGGTAGGATTCAGTTCAGAGTTTCTGGTATCTCAGCTGGCACAGCCCTTGCTGGCTTCTATTTCGGGAAGCTGATAATTGCTTTGGGCTGGCTGCGGTGCTGCGCTCTCGAGTCACAGGGAGGTTCTCTTCTAGAGTCAAATGTACAGTTTGGATATTGCTGTAGAGCAAATTACACTGGATTTTTAAGACCTATTTAGAAATTAATAACTACAGAATGGTCACTTGGCAATGATTCAATAGTGTACCTGTTAAAACTTTATGCATGGTGGTCATCAGAGCCTGAGGTCACTTGTATTTGCATCAGATCCAAACTCCATCACTCCCGATATCCTCATTCGCACACCACTTAAAGAAGGGACACAGACAAATTTAGAGTGATATTTCCACTAGTCTGGCTTGCTGCCAGACATCTGCAGCTGAGGAGTTTCATCAGCAAAACCTCTTATCTGTATTTTTTTTTATTTAACTTTCCTTGATTGACCATCTTTCATAAACTCGTGTAGTCCGTAAGGGATGATGACACTTGCAATAGTTGGTGTGCTTATTCGCATTAGGTACTTAAGCACAGAATCAGAGGAGCCTGTTCACCAACGCAGGAAGCCATAGCCCTGCAAGTATTCCCAGAAGCTGGGTCGAGGTGTCAAATCCAGTATCAGCAGAGCTTCTTACCGTGATGAGCTCGGCCGGACTTGCTGTGGCAGTTAGGGTGAGACACTTTGTGGTATAAACAATGCTTTTGGTGCTGCTAGCAGAACATGGGTCTTGCTAAACGTGTGTCTGTCCCAGCTGGTGGTGGTGGTCCAGCTTCTTGAGAACCTGACTCAAAGTTTGGACTGAGTCCTTGACAAGCTGCAGTGAGGAAACCCTCAGTCAGTTCCTGCCCCAGTTCCCCTGGTGGAAAGGTCCCAAGAAGATACTGGAGGGAGACATTTGCTGATGAGAAATTGCGGTGTACCCTTTTCTCACCTCGGTTAATATGCAACTTCTTTTAAATTAAATCTTTCTGTGATTAAATATTATGGAAAAAGAGTTAATTGACAGCTTTTTGCTGCCAAAACTTCAGATAATTTTTCTTACGATTTTTCACCTAGATGACTATAACATCTCCTCACTAATCTCTCTTGGTATTTACAGTTTAGTTCAATAAGACTATTCATTTCCTTTCTTGTTGTTTGTGTCCTTGCTGTGTTATCCTGTTACATCTGCAGCCCAAAAATGTCTTCTGAAGCTGAAACCCCAGCTGCAGAACTCTCCTGCAACAGCACATCCCCGCATTGCCAGTGCAGTCCACTTCAGGGTACCATCTCCTGGGCTCAGGCGCTTGCTCACTGGTTCGTCTCTGACACCCTTAGCCTATTTGCTCTTTTCATTTGAGTGTCATGTGTTTGGAGTTTGCTGTTTGTGTTATTTGAAGATGTGCAGACCCTGATCTTTTCTTAAATATGCCTGTATGAGGGTGACAGCCCCACTCAGCTGGTGGAGGCCTTCCCTGGCCCAGCATTGAACCTGTGAAACAAATCAGAGGATGCTGCCCAGGAAAAGGCTGTGGACAAATGCACTTTTTTCCCCGCTTTGGGTAATGGAGAAGCCTCCTCTGCCAAGGAAAATAAGTTTTCTGTACAACTCGAGACAGATTGGCAGCAACCATAGTCCTGCCTAACGTCATCCAAGATCGCATTGCAGATCCAGCTCCATGACTCTGTTTAATCTTTAAAATGAAGTCTCTGAATCTAAGAGTTCCTTGTGGTGGGCCGTTATGTCCAGAGACCAGATTTTAATACACAGAGCTGATTTAATGAAGTGAACTTGACTGAAGTTGTGAGGAACATCAACAAAGTCTTTCTGGAAAAGAAAACAGTTTTGCAATAAATTAATGCCATCTGGTGCTATCTATGTTAGACGGACTCCCTGCATCTGTTACAGCCACAGGAGAGGAGACGTAAAAGAGAAGAATGAGAAGAAAAACAAATAATACATTGCTTCTGAATTGTACTAAAGCCTCGTCTCTAAGTGGCCCTTTTTTATATTTTCCAGCATAGTAAGAAATACACAGGGATGCTTGAAAGTGTATCACCAGTTTTCCATAAAGAAGCTTTTCTTTATTTTGTTGTTCTTTTACTTTTTTTTTTTTTTTAACCCTTTTATGCAGAACCTAGATGTTCACATACAAGCTTTGAGGTAGTTTGGTTTTAAATGGGCTGCACTGAAAATATCCATGGCTACTTCGATAAATTGTAGTGAATTCCTTGTGGGGAGTGCAGAGTTGAATAGAAGCTTTCATCTCTCCTCCCTCTCCAGCTCTGGTTCTTTGCAGCTGGAGTTTTCATTTGAAATCCTGTTCCCTCCCAGCTATTTGGATCTTTTTTTCTTTGAGTCTCGTTAAATCTATGGAGCTTAGTTAGTAAATGTTCAGCCACCTCGGTGCTGACCTGCAGCACAGCACAGAACTGTTGTAGGGGTGTGCAGGAAATACCTCCTAAACCCCTCCCTGAATCACGTCCTCTTGTGACAGTTATTAATTGCATTGGTCAGTTATACGAAAGCAAAATGAGACTGTAGACTGAAATTAATACTCATACTTTGTGTTAGATTCTCACTGCTAATTATTCGATTTTCTTTATACTATGCTGACATTTGGTTCCTAAATCCTGTAATTTATATCATCGTACTCAGAGTGTAAGTCTTCCAGCTGACAATAACAAGGAGTTACTAATCTCACGTTGACCTCCTTTCTCGTGATGCTTTGGATGCTTCGTGTGTAAATCCTGTGCCCGGTTCAGGTGTTTGCTGGCGGGTATGTTCATGGGTTGTCTGCAAGGTAGGAGCAAGGTGACCTGAGGGTGGTGGTTGTGCTTCGTCCTTCAGGGTCAGACAGTGGAAACTGAAACAGAGGCATCTATGTTTTTCAGAGGTGATATCGGAAAGGTTTTTCTGTGTTTCTCAGAATTGGCACTTTGCACCTGCTAGCCTCGATTCCAGCGATTTGGGCGCAGCTCTGGTTCTCTGTTACCCCCCATGCCCCACGCTCAGCGGTGCGCTTTCACCGTGTCCGTGCTGGCTGATCTCAGCAGCCTGCCCCTGGCTTGTCGGCTGCGCGGGGAAGGGAGGAAATGCATCAAGAGAAAATGCAACACAGCTCCTGTTTTATTTCCATCCCTCACATTTCATCTTGGCTGACAGACGCCTGTCCTCTGTCACGCGGATCGGGCAGCTTGCTGATAAGCCCTGGCTCCCGCTGCTGATGGATTGGAAACTGCGCTGGTTATCTCCGAGTCCTTCAAACATAAGTGGCTCATCCCCATTTTGCCAGAGAAAAGGGAACTATGCTTTTGACAAAGATACCAATTTCCGAGTGTGTTAGTTCTCCAGAAAGCCTTTTCTGCCGTGTCTCGGATCTCCTGTCCGGTTGGCAAGGAGCAATGCTAAATCATTCCCAGCCCTGGACCACGTGCTCTCCTCCTGTGTCGGACTCTGGGCCACTGTGCTACTGCTACAAGGGAGGGGACAGGGCAGCTGGTTATCAGCTTGTTTGTGCATCTTTTAAAGGCTTTATTTTAGCTTTAATGATATCTAATCCTAGACAAGTCTGCCGCTGTGCAGCAGTTCTGGTGTGTGTTTAATTGCACCAAAGTAATTAGTATTATTGAAACAAATGATTATAATAGTTACATTCCCCTTCTCTCTTTCATATATGTACAAGATGTGCTAATTGTTTTCATAAATAATTTAAGCTGTGTAGCTTATTTTATTTCTACTTTGCACCTAAAATGACTTTCCAGAACATTAGCAGAAGATCTGTGTCTTTCTCTAACCCCAAATCTTTACAGCTAACACGCTCTCGGGCGTAGCAATGCAGTGGCAGTCACACACTAAGAAATTCTCATCTCCTTTGTCCATTTTTATTTTCTCTTATGCACTGACATTTGCACTTAATTGTAAATACTGTGTAGAGCACATCATCTGTCATTATTCAGTAGACTCAAGAGGCTTTTTCTTGTTTGGAGAATTGGAAATACATCCACTTTGGAAACTGTGAACCAAATGTGTTTTTTAATAGTATTCCCCAAAGTCTTCAGAGTTTCAGAAAAAGTTTATGATAGGGAATATCTAGCAAGTACTTCCAGGACTATCCAGAGGACCGTTTTCCATAGCTGTCTCCATAGCACATTTAATACTGTGAAAGTTCAGTATAGTCCGTACTAAAAATTACATAAGGAGTGGAACATGTGGATTTCAAGCATTCATTAGGGAGCAGAGCAGCATTAATGGTTTGATGGATAGCTTCACTATCAGCTCTTGAAATAATTATGTTTAGTAAATGGAATGCATAAAGAACTCATCAGCGATGCCGGGCTATGGTAATGCGCGAAGCTGAGCGCACGCCATCGAGCCGCTGAATGGCAAAGTTATGTTTTTCACTGCAAATCGTAACGGTGCAGCTTGTGCTCTGAAGCGAAGCTGCTAATGCCAAGGCTAGACATGGGATGGGCTTTTTGGGTCCACTCTCACAGGACCTGTGAGTTTGCATTTCAGAGCCACACTTTTCCAGTGAAAGTGGAAATTTATAGTACAGGGGGATTTCTATTGAGCCCAGCAATTTCACATCAAAGGCAGCTTTCCAAAAGTGGGCTTGCAGTGGAGGCAAACTCTCAACACTTCTCCTGAGGAGCCGTGGGGTGTGCAAAACATACCGCTGCTTCCACAAAAAATCTTACAACATTGCAAAATCATTGCAAAACGCCTGCCATTGAGTGGGGGGAGTCTGAGAATAGTTTCCCCACATTTTTTCCTCCCACTTGGAAAATATAAATGAATAACATAAATAAATTCAGCTCAGCCATATCACCTGAAAGAAGGGAAGTCAAGAGTTTTGCTATTATAATTCTGATTGCAGGCCAGGAAGATGCTAAATTTGCACAGCACGGTTGTGGAAGCACGTTATCCGTCTTCTCACTGAATCACTGGGACGATAGCACAAACCCATTCCTTAATTAGTGTTTAAGCATTGCTCTGTCTATTTATTTGCTTTTGTCTTGCTATTCTAGCAGCTAAGTGTTTCCTGGAAAAAGAGACCGTTTCTCCTGACACTGCATTTAGAGAAGTCCTGGATCTGTGTTCGCTGGAGGAGCCCAGCAGCAACCGGAGGGGACAGTGCCAGTCGATGCCGTGCCCTGGTCACAGAGGTCCCAAACCTCTGGTGCTGGGAGACACGGGTGGTGCTGGCATAGCTCCTTTGCAACGGAGTGCCTGCAGGCAGCAGACACAATTTGGAAGGAGGGCTGCCAGAGGTCGGACCTATCCATCCACTTCTAGAAAACTTTAGTAAATGGCCCAAATAGGGTTTGGTTTCCCAGAGGTGTGATGCTGGGGAGGGCACTGGCTGTGGGTCATGGCACCGTCACTGGTGTTTTCTGAAGGAAACTGCCCAAAGCAGTGTTTTGTGGGAGCCCGGGTCTCAGTGTGTGTCTAGGCATCCCAAGTTTCATGCAAGGAGCAGTGTTACTTCATGGCTCAGCCTTTCCAGGATGCGGTGACTGGGGCACGGTGAGACCAAAGTCATGCTGCAAGTGCCTCTGTGATCCCAAAACGCTTTGGGGTGCTGGTGTGAATAACTGAAATGGCGAAGGCTGATCTCCTTCATCTTAGACTCATGTGCATGCGACCAGGACTTTCTCCCGCCCCGTCTCAGTATTTCATCTCCCCTAGGGCATGTGCCTCGTGGAGAGGCTGCGGTTCAGCCAGCAGCAGTGGCACTAGCTCTTTTCTTGCTTCATTTAGTCAGCGGCGTGTTACAATTGAGGAGGGTATTAGGAATTTTCCGTGAAGTGCTGTTTTGATGACACTACCTATCTGAAGAGGCAACTTCTGGATTCATAGATACATTATCAGCACGGGTGTATTCATTATAGCATTAGTGCTGAAGAGCTAATGCATTCTGCTTATAAAACATTATAATTCTGAGCCAGCGTGCAACAGATACACATCAGAGTCAAGGTATTGTTATTCGACTGTGCTCTGCAGCCCTGCCTGAATGTACACACTTTTCCTTTGCAGAGGGAACAGTTAACATGCTCTGTTTCTCCTCTCATTCAGGTTTTAACCTGCCGTGATTTTATTAAGTGGCACCACTCAGTATTTGCAGTATTGCAAGCAGGAAAAGAATCATTGTTTCTCACAAAAAATTACATCGTTTGAAATGGCCAGGAGAAAAACAATAAAGGAAGAATAACTGTGGTTTTGGCAACAGTTGATTCTGGATTTTTAGAGGTCTCTTTCAAAATACAAAATCTATCACAGCCGATAAGGATAACCAAACATGTTTCTGTGAAAAAGGAAAGCTGAAAATCTCTTTGGTCATGGGAGACGGTGGCTGAGAAGTGAACAGGGATTTTACTGAAATGGATCCTTGCAACGCGTCCAGTCCCCAGCCCGCTGGAGGCCTGGCCAGTTATTTTCTGGTGGCTTCTCTGTGAAGGGGGACGTTGTGGTTCCCCAGAGCACCGAGGTTTGCTGCATGTAGGAGGCAGCCGGTGCCCGTGCTGCCAGCCAGCACTGCGGCAGTGACCTCGCGGGCAGCTCCGTTCCCCCGGCTCTGGGAAGAGCAGGCGTCAGTCCCGGCTCCAAGCCGTGCCAAGCGCGGGGAAAGCAAACAGCAGTCGCTGAGGAGCTCTAATGCATACAAAAGATCTGCAAAAACGAAGGCACTGCTTAAATATTCCTACTTTTCCTCAAGGAGATGCGTCGCGCACAAGGCCACCTCTGCAGCAAGCTTTGCAGAGGGTCTGGAGGGCTGCAGGCTGGGCGTGCTCTGCTCCTGCCTCCGGACACGTGTAAGAGGGGTCCCTTGGCTCCCAGAGCCATGTGCAAGCTCGATGTCACCCCCGAGCCGCGTGGGAGCCAAGCTGTGCTGAGGAGCTGCAGCCCAGGGAGGCTCCAGGTCAGCAGCTGATCACAGAATCATGGAGTCATGGAATGGTTTGTGTTGGAAGGGACCTTTAAAGGCCGTCTAGTCCAACCTCCTGCCACAAGCAGGGACATCTTCCACTAGACCAGGTCGCTCAGAGCCTCGTCCAGCCTGGCCTTGAATGTTTCCAGAGATGGGGCATCTACAGCCTCTCTGGGCAACCTAATGACGCTCCACCGTGGCCACAGTGCTTGGAGATGTCAGCTGTGCTGGGGTCGGTTGTGGGGAAAGTCATCTGCTGTTGCCACAGATCAGGGTTTGTTTGGGGATCTTTGACGGTCGGGTTGGTTTTTGAGCAGTTAGCGGGGACAGTGTGTTGGTGTGCACTGCTTATGTCTGCGCAGGAAGGCTGCTCTCCAGGCCATGAACCCACTGAGACCTTTAAAAGTTGGGATAACCATTTCAAAGCAGCCTCTGAAGTCTGCTCAAGTGGCAGCGATCTGACGCTTATCTTGTGCTGGAGTCTCCATCTCTGCAAACCCCATCCTTCTGCAGCACCACACACTTGGGTCCACGGCGCCGTGCGCCTCTCTGCTATTTATTTTCCTTCTCTTTTAAATGTGTGTCCTTTTTGCTCTCTCTTTTCTCATCTGGGCTGGATTAGAAATGCTCTGTTTGCTGTTCAATTAAAGTGGCCTCTCAGACACTGCAAAGTTCAAATAGTTTTAGTTTTTGCCTTAAATATATCTTTCTGGATTTAATGGGCTTTGCAGGCTATAGTTTCAAAGTGGTTATTAATGGGATTTGTACAAGGAACTCTTGCTTTCTGCTTTTAAAAATAATGTAAGAAATCCTTCCATTGGCATTTAATTTCATCTATTCAGGCATGTCAAGAGGTATCTGTCGGTCATCACATTAAGACTTGGCCTGTATATAATGAGTCTGCAAAGTGAGGGCTGCCGTACATCTGGCAAATTCACCAGCAGCCTGCTAATTAACTAAAATTATTGGCTTTTGCTTTCTTTAATACTATTGCTATTATTATTATTATTCCCTGGAGAATGTCTCCATGGCAAAGCTCCGCTAAGATATAAAAGGTGATAACAAAATTGGCACCTAGGTTAAATTCGTACTCCCTGTGTGACAGTGACGCCCTGGTGATAATACTCTTTCCGATCTACCATGGCCTCACTGTTCATTTCAAAGATGTCTCAAGGACCGGGAGGTTCACATTCCAGCAATTTGCTCCAAATCCCTGGGATGGGATTACAAATCCTGTTTGAGATGAGGCGATAGAGGGGCCCTGCCAGCCTCACCCCCTGCCCACGGGCCAGAGCCCCTGCCAGCGCTGCACTGCAGCATCCTCCGGGGAAGGATAAACGTGGTTTAAAGCCTGCTGGTCGGCTACCCGTCCTGATAACACCGCAGCTTGTGATTGTGCAACAAGCGCTCGTGCTGAAGGGTGTTAAGGTGTATTTATTGAAGTCCGCTCAAGGCCGTTGTGCTTGTTGGTGTCTAAAGGCAAGGAGAACAAGGCACGTGGCGGGCTGCGGAGATGCAAAGCCATTTCTTTCTCAGTCTTGTCTGCAGCCGTTGCACTGGTTTGCCCTGTGGTTTGGAGTTGAAGCTGGTAAGCGAGCCTCTGCTGCTCAGAATGAGAAAAGGCAACAGGAGGGAACCTCCAAAAAAGGCTGAGCTGAATTGGAGGCAGAGGTTCAGGGTGGTTTTTATTTTCTCTGAACTGGCCTTTGCCTTGGAGGGTGCCGAGAGGAGGACAGCAACAGCTGGCACGTTCACATTGGTGGTTGGCGTGTTATGGTGGTGATGTGTGAAACAAACTTTTCACTCCCGTTTGGGGTATTTTTTCATGCTCTCTTCCCACTCTCCCCTTCTGCCTACTCGTGGCTGTAAGCCCCCGAGCCCCCAAGCCCACCTCCCCCAGAGGTTTCCTTCTGGGGAGTCCAGCCCTCTGGGAAGGATGGGACCCGGATGGGTTTTAACCCAAGTGCTGTGGGACAATTCCTGGGTCACCGCAACCGCCTGGGAGGCCGCTGGCCCAAAAGCAGCACAAGGTGAGCGGTGGCGAGTGGCACGGGGCGTGCGCTTGCGCCTCCCATTGCGCACGTTGCTGTGTTCTGCACTGCTCATCCTCGGCGCTCCACAGCAAGTGCCGTAACAGGCTCTTTAATTAACCAGATAGGAAAGTATTGCACTATAATCTCAAGCAGCTACACGTTTCTGTTCCTTGCAGGAGGCAATACTTTCTTTCTCTCTTTGCACTCCCTAAAAGCCAACGACTTGGGTGGGTTTTGGGTGGTGCTGGCTCCCACCACTATGTCTGCAGCCCGTGGCTGTGCTTAAAAGCAGAACCGGTGAAGGAGGTGGGACGGCGGTCCCTCACCAGCACCTGTGAGTCACGGCAATGCCTGCTGCCCTGTGGGGGCCTGCGGCACAGAGAGCCATAGGGAGTGGGTCAGAGACCTACGTCAGCATGCGATGGGAAACCTTCAGAAGCCTTTTCTAAAGGAGACCCCAGCTTTGGGGGTCTGGACGCATCCCAGAGCGCTGCTGTTTTGCTGCTGTCTTAAGCGAAGGGTCGCTGGTGGAATTTCCTTCGGAAAATAGCAGCAGCCCCAGGGTTTCTCAGGACCTGTTTAAAAACATACAGACAACGTCGCGTTTGGGGATATTCTGTTTTAAGGTGAGACATGGCCAAGTTACTCTCCAGGGGCCTGTGTCTGCCAGCAATGTCACGTGCCATATGTGCCTGTAAAACACACTTGCGCTCTTTGCGCTCGCCACGGACAGGAGGTGACGAGGTCTGGCACCAACCTTTCTCACTGTTGCCTAAGCCTTGTCAGGTCATCTCCAAAAGAGATATCCTGGAGGCCAGGAGGAGGCAGGCAGGTAGTTCTACCAGCCCCGCGGGGCCGTGTGAGCGCCCTGTGTCGGCGCGCACGCCTGCGACGCAGACGGGTGCGGTGCTAGAGCTGAGCCCAAGTTGGTCATTGCTTTTGAAAACCTGGGCTTACGTATCTCTGAAACGGTCTCTGAAATCACGGGGAGAGAATGAAGGTAATCGTGGAAAGCAGAGTGATATCTCTGCATTTCCTACGTATGTGTCCAGTGAACCCAATCTACTTGGTCTCTATTAAAAAAACAGGGTGTGGTTAAGATGCAGATGTCCTTTTATTAATGAAGAAAAACCAGTGACATGCTCTTAAATGAGGGGAAAGCAATTATCATTTACTCAGATGAATCGGTTGGCATTCCTGCCTGCCACTGCCTCTCTCTGTAGCTAATGAAAATGTAATGCATGTTGAAGTCATCAGCAACAAATTTTTGAATTGCACATTGTACCGAACGCAGCTTTAATAGCATCTTCCTGTGAAATGACAGGCAGAAATAAATGTCCTTCAGAATGATTTATACCCTGGATTAGGTGCAGGTTGTAAAAATACACCAAGTTTAAATCACTGTCAACCTTGAAACAACAGCAGAGAAGGTGGTGACCCCAGTTAAAAAGTAAACAAAACAACTGTGTTTCTCAATAGATTGAACTACAAGCTGTCTTTGAAAATAAAATCTGTGACTTTAATGTTGTCTGCTTTTAAATTAAATGGGAAATGGGGGTGGTGTGTGCATTTCACAATTACAATTCAAAACAGCTGGATGGGAAACCATAAGCCATAGCAAAGACTTGAAGCCAAGTTGCATTAGTAACCTGCATTAAACTGTTCTTAACTGGGAAATACAGATAAGCCAGGAAATTGAAACAGTATGAGGAAGAGCTTTTTGGAAGGTAAGAGTAAAAAATTATTTTTATCCATTTACAATCTAAAGGTTTTTTTCATCTTTGCTAAAAGCCACTCATAAATCTGAATATCTCCTTATTCTTCTGAAAGCAGCGGAAAGCCCTTTGCTGTTAGTCCGAGCAGCCCTGCCTGGGCTCGTGTCTGCCGTGCCGGGAGCTGGAGAAGCACCGACCTCTCTGAGCTTTGCCAGGGCCAGGCAGCCTGCGGTGCCGTGCAGCCTCATCTCCGGTGGAACTCCACGGACAGTTACTCCCAGAAACGGGTCTGCTTGTCTCTAGGTGAACACTGAAAGATTGATTCTGGAAATTAATCTGTTTTCCCAAGCTAATATTGCAAAAATGGATCAGAGCTGCAAACAAATCTGTGTCTCAGCACTGTGATGCTGCACTTCGAGTAGCTGAAAGTATTTCAGTGACCTATGTTAATATCTTTTCATCTGTACCTGTGAATTGCCATCAGGACCTTGCTTTGCTGCCTGGAAAGCCCCTTGTCCTGGCGTCACGCGGCTCTAAGGGCTGGTCCAGGTGGAACACAGAGTCCGGTTGCCATGGCAATGCAGTGGCCCTCCATCATCAGGGCAGTGCTTAATTAAACCCTTCCTTCTTGAGACGCCTGGGCCCAGCAAGAGGGTCATTCCTAGCTTTCCTTCAGTTTAATATTATTTTGCAAATGTCATGAAATTGTGTTCAGCTGAAAGAGAATGGCCTGAACATGCAGCTCTGTGGCCTGAAATTTTCCTGTTGTTTTGTCTTCTTTGGAAAAAAAAAAAAAATCAAAAAACCAAACCCCACAATCATGCACTAATTTACACACTGCAGATGATGGCAGTGCTGGCTGGACCATGGCAGCCCACTTGGCATACCGGGGGGTGTGTGGCTTTAGTGGTGTGAAAGCTCCCCACTGGGATTTTGGTGGTAGGACGCGAGTGTCCTCCAAGCGTCCCGTGTGGTGTCAGAGCAGGATCTGCCTCCTGCCCTGCACTGCTGGGATGCACACACCGTGCCTGTCGAAGCCTGTGTTCACCCGTGCCACGCACGAATCCATGGGTATCCCACGGTCTTCTTGTTTTATTGTCTTTATGAGTACAGATCCATGTGAATGTATAGTAAAAGGAGGTGGGAGCAGTAGAAAATATATAAATATTTATGCATGAACCCACCGAGTGCTTTTTCTAAAACTAACTCGCCCTACTTGAAGAAGAGATAATCAAGCACTTTGTTGTTGTGTGAACAGATCAGGAAGAATTTTCGAACCCTGCAGCTCCTGCAGCAGAGCCCTGGCGGTACTGCTGGCACCGACAGCCCCCTCGGAGAGAAAACCTCGCTGGTTGTTCTCCTGGGGGCTCGGCATTCACAGGCTGTGAGCCCCCCAGGGAATGGTGGTCCCCTCGTTTGGACAATCTGGAGGTGATCCTGGCCGGCAGGATGCTCAGCGAACAGAAACGGCCGTGGCACAGGTAGGTGCTGGGGAGGGAGCGTGGCTCCAGAGACCACACGTGGCACTGGAAGAGCCGTCTGTGCCCAGGACAGGCACCTCCTCGTCCCTCTGCTCAGGCAGGGCAGTGACAGGGAGGTGCGGGGTGCTTCTGGAGCAGGGCTGGAGCTGCACGGTAGGTGACAAAGCTGCCAGGGGACACGAATTCGGGCTGACTCGGAGTGCGCCCCGGAGCAGCTGCCCATCGGCAGCGGTGTGCCCCCGGGGGGAGATGGCTGGCATCCCACCAGCACGCACCAGTGACAGTCCTTGCACTGAAATACCTGCTGCTCCCGCAGCTGGAAATCTTGACCTTTCAACCCCTTGTGGCAAGGCCAGAAATGAAGTCTCAGCAACGTTTCTTTCTCTCAGAAATTTCTTTCCCTCCTGAGCAATAAAAGCGGGAGTAAGACATCCAGGAGGAGCTGTGGGTGTGGAAGGAGTGGTATAAATTCAGCGCACGTTGTTCTCGGGGCCAGGCTGTATTTCTGACCGGCTCATCCTTCTTTTGTTTTTCCTCCAGCTGCTCCGCGGGGACAGTTCAATTCCACCAGGAAGACCGAGGGACACACGGTGTCAGCGCAGCAACGTGACTCACGGCAGCCCGACCGAATTTTGGCTTGCTGCCTGTCCTCACCTGGTGCTTGAGAAATCTTCCCCTCACATATCTTGATGGCATATCTTTCTTCTGTTAAATGCCGTCAGTCCCTGCTCTGAACGGGCAGAGCATCCGAGGAGGATGGCTGGGACACGAGAGCCAGCCCTGTGCCACCCGTGGGCAGCGGGGTCCGGAGGCGTGTGGGCATGGAAGCATCCTCCTGCGTTTCAGCATGGGCGGGCAGGACCCTGTGAGGGCTTGGCTGAGGGCAGGCCAGCGGCGAGAGGGACAGGCAGGGCGGGCAGCGGTACGGTAGGGTCCAGGCTTTGCTTGTACGGCCCTTGCGGAGGGCTGCTGCAGTGTGGGGTTGGAAGCAAAGGGAGGCAAAAAGGCAAAGGAAGGGAGATGAATAGGGTCTTACTGGGCAGAGCTGGAGGGGAGGAACGGGCCTTTTTCCAGGGATGATCTAGTCCCGTCCACTGACCCTGGCCCAGGGGACCCCTCCAGGGAAGTCCATTACGTGGCTGTTTTGAACATGGGCGTGCGGTGCCCGATTGCATCACAGCTGCTGTGAATATTAATGTGGCCATTTAATGATTTGCCTTTTCCCATGGCGCTTCCAGGAATTGTTTTAAATTAATTTTAAAAATTACTGTTCCTGGTTGCCTTTTAGCAGCTTTTGTGCTGCATTAAGTTGGTTTACCCTGATGGCTTAATGCCTTTGTGAATGCTAACATGTAACTAATCTCACAAATGCAAAGTTAAATATGGTCTCCGTTATTATTATGATCATAATTTGATTAAACGAGTTCTCGCTGTTCAGTCCAGAGAAATGGGTGACTCTGCATTGTGTTTGCTTATGCACGGTGTTGATCTCTGCGAGTGGAACTGGGATTGATTATGGGGCTATTTTTTCATAAAAGCGCATTCTTTTTACAGTTCCTTCAGACACAGGGAACACATTTTGCACGTAGAGCACTCTGCAACATTGCAAAGACTCCGTATATTGGGATGCAAGAGAAACCCATTGGAAGCAGCGGACCAAAAGAAGCAGCAACATTTTGACACAAAGACAGGGCTGCAGAGTGGAAGAGGAGCATCCCAAGGATGGCAGGACATAGCGCAGCCCAACTCCTCATGTGGATCATAATATCTTGCTTTTTCTTTTCCATCTTTTGGGGCACAACGGGTACCACTGTATATGCAATCAAAGATCTTTCCCACATCCCATTTCTGCTCACAGAGAAGAACTTTGGGCTGTTGTCAAAACTTTTTTATCACAATTTATATGCAGGAAGGCTGCCAAAGTGTAAATGAGTCAATACTACAGTGTAGAGTCACAAATGAAGTTACTATAGAGGATGATTAGCTAATTGCAGTTAATTACTTTGAAAACATGGCACCCAGACTGAACAGAAAGTATCATAAAGAAATTATTTTTTGTCACTAGATGTCTAAGAGGGTAATAAGGCCCCAACTATTTTCCTACAACTAATTCTTTGTTTGCTTTACAGGCTGATACCTGCTGATAAGATGCCTTGCTTTCAAGTGATAAATTATCTTAATTAACTTTAATTGTTTGCAGACAATTTTATGCAAATTGAGACGTTTAAGGAACAGAAGCAGATATTTAGCTGTGGTTTGGGAGATGGCTAAGGAGCACTAAACTTTTCTCATAGTAGCGGGCCTTTTGGTCTTAAAAGTAAGAACGTGCGTCCTGGGGCGTGATGCTGCGGTGAGGTGGGACGGCAGTCGTGTACCTGTGCGTGGCATGTGAGAGCAAATGCAATTACAGATTGTTTTCTCAGCCTTTCCCCAAAGAGATCAGTGGCTTCTCACCACTGGCTGGGAATCACGCTGGAGTCTTATTCCAACCCCTCCTGACGAACAGGAGGCGCTATGAGTGTGGATTATCTTCCCTGTAGCTTTATTTCCCCAACTGCTAAATTGCTATAGCCTGGTTTTAGTGGAGATTTTCTTTTTGAGTATAAATCAGGCCATGCCTCTTGCTGGGAATTCTGGAGACTGGCAAGGATTTTCCCCCTAAAAAGGGAAACCGAGAGTAAATGTAGAACAAAACCACCCTTAAAGTGGGTGTATTCAAGAGCACTAAAATATTTTGAGCTATTTACCAGCAAACGGGATGTGCTAGACATTCCGTGTGAGGTCTCGAGAGCCAGGAGGGGGCTGAGCACCCTGTAGCACCCAGCAGGACACCCAGTGGCAGCCCAGCAGTCCCTAAGGGTGCTCAGCTGAGGCTGCCCAGCAGCAGCAAGGCCTGGAGCAGTGTCCCCTGATTGCCTTGAAACTCTGCTTGAAAGTGAAAACCAGGTGTTTTCAGTTTTCATCAAGGAAACCATATAATCAGGGTGTGGGGCTGGGCTGGTGCTGTGAAGCAGGGTGGTGGGAGAGCTGGGGGTGCTCTGAGGACAGTCCTGCCCTGCAGCAATTGCCTGCTGGAGCTGGTAAGTGTTGTTGTGCTTTTTGGTTTTTTGATTTTTTTTTTTTTTTCCCCTCTTTCCTCCTTTCTTTTTCTGGCTGGGGTTTCTACTATCTTTTCTCTGGTGTTTCAGCTTTTCCCATGTGTTTATGTGCTAGGGAAGAATGAATGGTTGGATTTAATGAGGGGAGGCTGAGCTCTTCCACAACCTGCTTCTTGCTGTTGTGGGTATTATGTGTTGATGTTTTTAGTGCCAGATTAAATGCCATTTGGGTATTACAGCTCTCTTTCTGTGGAATTAAAGAGAGGTACCTAGGAACATTATACTTAGTGCTTTCTTTTTTTAATGTAGGATCTCAAAATGTTAATCAGATGAGCCTGTAGCATACAGCAGCCCTGGGACTGGCTGCTCACTTCACGAGATAAGCCTCCTTCTAATAATAACTTCAGCGGAGTGAAAATGTGTTTTCATTTAATAAGTCGGGAGGAAAATACAGTGTTAAGATGGGGGAAGGCTTCTTTTTCCAGGCTGCTAGAAGAGACACTGAGTGTTTCAAAGCAATGACTCTGTCATCTTGCTGTGGTTAAGTGGCTTGAGCTGGCAGTTGTGGGGTTTGCTCTTTGCTGGGGCCATGGAGAAGGCAATGAGCTGGCCAACTGTTTGTGCACTTGAGCTTGGAGTGAAACTGTAATTTTGGTGCTTATAACTTAAGAGAGTCTGTTTTTACTGCAAATCAAGTTGCAGCAGGTGAGGTGCATTTTGACTTAAATGAAGGCAGCAGTTGTTTGCTTTCCCTTTGGGGAGTAATTTGGCATAGCAGATCCACGAAAAAACCCCTTTGTGGTGCCAGCAGCCCAACAGAGAGCAGTTCCGTAACTTTGTAAGTTAGGAACTCCTATGTAAAGTCCTGCTCTTGCAGGTAGGAGTTCAGATGCCCATTTCTTGGTGGCCTTGCAGGCAATGTGGTGAGTGCTGAAAGCACAAGACCCCAATTTGTTCCTAAATAGATACAGCTGGGCTGTGTTGGCTACTGGGGTGGGGGGTTTATGAGCTGTTATCCAGAGCAGGCCCACCTGCCTGTTGGCCCCTTTCCTCAGGGCCATGTTCTTGTGTCTCCTGCTTACCAGGGGATGGTGTCTTGCTCTGACCTGACCCCGTCCCCCCGAGAGCTGCGAGTGAGGAGGTGGCAGTCACCTGGCGAGCTCCAGCTGGATCCTCAGCAGCCACCTCTGTGGTGCCAGCCCAGGGAAGAAAGAAAACTGAATGTGTCCATTTGCCATCCTCCCTACCCTTCAGGTGCCTGGCTAGCTCCAAAAATCCAAAGGAGCCTGAACAACTGGCTCACGGTTGAGTGCCAAGCTCTGTACCGCTGGAGCTGGCTGTGGTTGTGTTTGACTGCGGTGGTGTTAATGCCTTCCTCAAGTTGTGCTCAGCCCAGTGCCTTTTATGAAACAACTTGCGGTCAACAAAAAAACCCCCACTTTAAACAAGTTACAATGAACTATAAACTAAAATTTTGCTTTTGTGGTTTCAAAATATAAGTATTTTTCAAGAAATACTTTCCTTGGTTCTCCCATGTGGCTGTTTGGTTGTACTTGGGTGACAACTGAATGGTGATTATTGTCTTTGGGAGAAAAATGAGCAAGGATGAACTAACTAAATGCCTTGTTCTACATGGTGAATGTGACTTTTTTGGCTCCAGACTCACAGTGGGTTTGAAAGTTAAAGACTTGTAGAGTAGCCCAGATTGGAAGGGACCTTGAAAGATCATCTGGCCCATCTTCCATGGGAAAGGGAGCTGCTATGAGATTATCTAGGTATATCTTCATCTTGCTACCACTTGGAAGTGTAGCCCAGTAGCAAAACAAGCTTTGCAGAAATGAATAGTCTACTCTTGATAGGATTTTTGTTTAATAATATGAGCCACTATTAATTTCCTTTATTCTCCAACTTATCGAGGAAAATATTAGATTGTCATGAAACTAAATTACATCTCAGGAAAAGCATAAGTGAAAATGAAAACTGTTGACATTAAAAACAATGTCTTATTTTAGTCAGTACCCAGCACTTGAACATTCATTTTTCTCAAAAGTTTTCATTTGCTCTGACCTTGGGCTTTGGTTTGTCAGTATATCCAGGGTTCCCTTAAGTACTTTCTATTTAGTCAAAAGCTGTTTAACAATTAAGTTGCACTGATGGACATCAGATATATTTAAGTTTGAAATCGTCACACTGCAATCATGTTTTATTTTCCTATACACCAGTTTTACTTTGTGTGTTTGACTTCCACCAGGTACGCATAACATCCAAAGATACTGAAGAAAATGAGACTAAGCTCTGTCTGTGCATCTCGGACAATGTTGCTTTTCACAGCAGTGGAAACCTTGCTAGTCCCCCCAAACAGCATCAGCTCCTACACAATTGAGTGAGACCCTTAAGGGTTGGAAGGTGGTTTTCACAGCTAGACTTTTCATATATATAAAATACTTTGTGTGAATGAGACAAATTAAATGTATGCTTTTTACTTCCTACCATTGCCAACTTTTTTCCTTATTATTTGAAACAACAACAAAAAATTCTTTTCACCTGTGATCTTTTCTTGCAGCAGTTACCTTTGTGACCTTTTCTTGTGGTTTAAAGATTGAAAACAATAATAGTTTCTCAGTCTTTGTAGCTTGTAATCTCTACTTATGATTCAGAAAGCAGAAACAATGAACTATGATTTATTTGCTGAGCAGTTACAGCATGCCAGTGATGCTTATTTGGATTATTCTCTCCCCTTTTCTTGACCCAATATCTAACAAAAAGTCTGTTACCCAGCCTCAGCTATCTGGCTCTCTAAAAGAGCTCATTGGCATGTTATGCAGCTCTCTTGACTGAGAGGAGGCATGTACAATCCCAATTTAAGTAAAATGGAATGTGCTTTTAAAAAAGTTGGATGTATGAGCAAAGACTGAAATTGAGTTAACTTTATTCTCTTCAAGTTTTTGTTTGGATAGAATAAAAAGCATTATTTGCAGAGGCAAACATCCAGTTGGGACAGCTGGGTATGCAAGTTGCAGTCCAGGTCTTTGTATGTTGTTAGTACTTTGTGTGCTTTAAAAATTATTTGTAGCAAGTTAAGCATCCTCTGATCTGCAGAGGAAGCTGCTGAAATCGTGTTTCTTTCCTTTTCCTCAATCATAGTTGTTAAACAAGGTACTGCTGGAAACCAGTTATTCTATTTTTTTTTTTTTCTTTTCTCACTTAAAATTCTTGTGTTGCCTGAGGTTTTTATCTTGGTTTCTTAGATTTGACTAAACTTTTTGTTGAAGTGTGAATCTGGGGTCAGTGGGAGAAAAGGGGTTTAATGGAGTAAAGACAAAGGGACGTTGTACGTGGCTGCACACAGAGCGTTGCCGGTGCTGTGCAGCAGGAGCCGGCTCGGGAGAGCCCTCAGCCCCTCTTTTCCATCAGTCGGTGTTGTTGGTCAAATGAGTTTGCTACCATAGGTATGTGCTCTGTAGGTCTAAAAGCCACCATCCTTCACTGCTGTGGTCCGTGTGTCCCCATCGCCTGGTTGGCTGTTAATCGGTGGAAATCCCTGATGTGCCGCTTTAGCGGGCACCCAGGTGACTTTGCTGTAGGTGTATCAGCATCTTATAAAAGTGAGAAATGAATGAAGCCTAGCAGAATGAAGAGGAGTCAATAAAGAATGAGATTTTAAAACTGCCCTGTTGTTTAAAGAGATGTGTAATTTTCCATCAGCCAGTACCGTTTAGGAAAATCAATGGGAGATGGAGATCGATGTCTTCTTGGGTGCAGGGTGGGGAGAGCGAGCTCTGTGCACGTGTTTGGTCACTGCTGGGGAATAGTAATGACTGCTTTGAGATAGCTGGAAGGGGCCGATATGCAAGCAGTCAGATATTACTGCTGCAAGCCTACTCGTATTCAGCTTGCTTGGGCAACGCGCAGGAGTTCAGCGAAGTCCTGGATAGCTGCTGTGCCAGGCACTGCCCGTGCGCTCGCAGGCACGTTACCCCGTCGCTCAGCCTGCACTTCTGCTTCCCGTGCAGCAAATGGAAGAGAACTGACATGGTAATTGCTATTCCAGTTCTGTTTGGTTTTTTTTTTTTCTTCTGAAGGTGCTGATGGGAAGTAGATATAAATTGAAGGCAAAGCCATGCGTGTTTCTAAAGGGTGAGAGGGAAAGTGCTCCTGAAGGAGGAGGAGTGCAGCGGGCAGGGACACGATGCTCCTGTTGTGTATAAAGCACCTGCACTGCGTTTCATCCTTGTCTTGAAGTCACCTGCACGAGGCAGCTGCAGAAGTGTTTTAGCATCAGCAGCTAAATGTTTGACATAACTGTAAATTCAATATGGAATTATAAAGAGGCCCTGGAATTTTTCTCGGCAGGTTTTCCGCTCCTGTGACCCAACTGTGTTGGGAGCTTTGACTCTCCATGAGCCAAAGGAAAGGGGGAGAAGTGTTTTTGGGGATGGGCTGTCAGCCTGTGCAGAGGCTGTTTCCTTCGCAGCTGTGGGGAGAACAGGCTAAGCCTGAGCTCTTGGCAAAGGCGGTTGGTCCAGTGGGGTCTCTGAATTTAGGAGAGATGGCAGTGCCTGCTGGGACAGTGGGTATTTTTCTGTGGGAGTCTAGAGCTTAGGCTCGTGTGGCCAGCATCCCTGTCCTCGCTCCTGAGCCGCCGTGCCGATGGGTCGGAGGTAGATGGCTTGGCCTGGCTGGGGCAGAACGGACCACGGTGGGATCGTGCTGCAGGTGATCAGTGAAACCATAACGTAGACTGTAATAATTTTTAGCAAGTTTCCAGAGAAGTACTATTATTGGCATACACCTGCTGCTTTGAGACCAGCAGATCACATGCTTGTCTGTACTTGCTACTTGCTTTATCCAAAAAGAGGCATCAGCCTGACACTTTTGTCCCAATAAATGACACAAATCAGCCTGGGAACCCTTTCTCTGGACTACAAACATATACCTGTGGCCTTCAGCTCACCTGTGGATTCTCTCATCCAGATTCTTTTAAAAGATGACAGATTCTCTTAAAAGGTGACAGATGGATATATTTGATTATTATGGCTTTTGATTGTTTAAACAGTGCATGCTCAACACAAATGTTTCCCCACGGTGCTGGACTCTTGCTCTCCCCTGCTCTAGCAGGCTGTCTCGTCAAGGTGGATGTCTTCCAGAGCCTTCAAGGGAAGGGGGGAGACACCTCCATCGAGAACCTGTGCAGGGAATTCTTGAAGCACTCTAATTACACTTAAATTCTGTAACGAGAATATGTGTTTCTCTTCTGCACATGCAGATAGTTTACATCTAAACAAAAACTTCTGGAATAATTTCCTTATGCCAGGATGTTTTTTGTACTAATTTGGAATCAAAGGACCTTAACATAATTGCTTATTCAAATAAGAACCCAGTTGCATATAAAATATTTATATTAATTGGGGAATTAATTGCTTATCTAGCAATGCTAAAATAACTGCTCCATGAATCTCAAAGATGAGAACGACCTCTCCAAGGACTACTAAAATGAAGAGACCACATCATCTTTAAGGTTTGCTTAAGTTTAAAGGCTCTATTTAAGAATTAGTTAAGAAAAAACCAAAACTATTGTAGCACAAAAATCCTTTTATGCAGGAAATAGGAGTGTTTGAACAGAAATTCTGCTGCTGTTAAAACCTCATGGAACTTGAGGAAAACTTCTAGAGGAATAAAGTGCATTAAAAATGTTTGAGTCCTAATTGCAGAGGTTCTCTGGGGACATCTTGCAACACAAAACAAAAGCAGGGTGACCGCAAAGCTGCAGAATCCTAACTTCTGTGTTCATGTTGTGAGTGTGCAAACAGCATTATTTTTCAGGCTGATAATGTTACCAAGGCTACAAGTGGTGACAACAGCTACCATCCTGCTCTTAGAAACTCTTAAAATAGGTTTCTTTGCTACCTTCGGGGAGGAGACACAAGAAAATTATACATGTCTCTCTAAATCATTGGTTTGGTGCTGAATTTTCAATATACTTCTCTCGCCTGTTGGCGTGGGGTAGAGCCCCCCGTGCAGCCAGCGGAGCGCAGGGCTCGGTGCAGCGCGAGGAGGGGGCACTGCCCGCCCCGCACCGCTCCTGCAACCCGGTCACCCCGTCCTCGGCGAGGCTGCCGAGGCGTTGAACGCGAGCTGTTCGACGAGGGCATGGAAATGCTCTTCGTGCTTTAGGTGCAAAGCGCCCGGTGCTGGTTCCGTCCCCACCCGTGCTTGTGACTGAGCAGGGCAGTGCTGGCTGGGACCGAGACGTGCCCAAGCTAGATTTTGATAAATGAAAAGACTTGCTTTGAATTTCAGAGGTGTAGCGTATTTACTTTATTTCCCCCCCCCCACTTCAAGACTATTCCATACAATGAGGTGCTTTTTTTTATTTAAGGCACTGCTGGGTAATGTCTAGCTTGTAAATGATTTCTTTAAAAGCAATGTTTACCAGAGGTACTTTAACTTTATTGGTTAAGATCACTTTTAGTCTACCCATCTAGATGCTGTGCAGTATGCATATGGCAAACCAGACAGGATTTATAAAACAAAATTCTTGGCAGGTTTAGCAGTCGGTTATAAACTTAGAGAGGAATCGCTGGTCTTCTAGGGATAACGGGGTGAAAGTAAACATCAGGGAACTTAACCTGTTTGTTCCTGGAGAGTCTGGTCATCTCCTTTCCAAATTTCTGAAGGAGCTTGCACATCAGTAATAAGCTCAACAGATTTTTATTTTTTCCAGATTCTTTGAATATTTTCATGGGAATATACAGAGGGATCTGTGAGACTGGAGGGCTGTAAATGTGGTATCTTCATTTAAGAAGGGGCAAGAAAAAGCATCGTTACAACTACAGGCTTTTCAGCTGGCATTATTAAGCAAGACTTTATGACTGGTCTACTAGGAAAGTATATTTATAGATAGAAAGAGAAAAAAACCACACAGTATTTCGTAGACTTATCAAAACCAGCCTGTGTCAGATTTCCATCCCAAACTGGCTGCCCAGCCACAGGTGCTTACTGATTCTTCTTGGACTTCTGATTATCTGGCAAAAGCTCTTGCCTGTTTGCTGAGCCATGCACAAACTGAAATGTGTGCTTCTACCCCAGCTAACATGCTGAAATCCACTATTTGCCTGTTCCCCACCAGTACTGAGGGAAGAAATGCTACCTGCAGAGCTTGCAACATGTGTGCTGTCTCAGATGCTTTTTTCATAATGTACGTGTTTCCATCAGTGGTATGTTTCTCTTTCAGTGCTCTGATGACAGCTGATTTAATTAAGAAAGTACATCAATCACTCCTGTATAACTACTTCTTTTCCTGTTTGCTGGCAGTGAAAATCTGCTTCAAAGTTAGGACCGTTAACACTGTCATCTTCCCTTATGGGAAACATCTTACTCATTAATTTAACCAAAAATAAGAATAATAAAATAATAATGAAACTGGGATAAAGTTTAAGAGCAAGAATAAAGAAAAGGAAAACCTGGCTACTGTGGCAATTGTGGAAGTATATGTCACATTATGACAAAAGTATATCCCTGGACTGCAGGAAGCAGGAGGAAAATGGATAGATTTATAGAGAAATAAATTAAGAGGTTTTTTTTTTTTTTTTTTTTTCCAATGATAGTAGCAGAAATCACTTGTGGGTGGTACCTCGACTTTTCAAATTGGAGCCTTGTCATTTTGGGTAGTCTTGATGTTTTGTCTATAACAATTTTCTGGAAAAAATAAGAATATGGCTGCAAGGCTTCCTTTAGTCAGGGAGGGTTTGACTCAGTGCCGTGCTGGGAAGCAATATATTGTGTTTGTGTCTGAACTGGGAAAGCAAGGAATGTCCTTGGGAGCCAGAATGGGTGGTGCTGAGTGGGCGATATCCATACGCTCCAAATCGGACTGTTGGACACTGTTCCCTGGTAAGCCGTGACTATGGGAGGATGGCAGGAGCCCAGGTGGAGCTGGGAACCTCCCTGCTGGCAGGTTATCCGTTTCCTTGCCCACCCCTCGCCTCCAGAAACGCACAGGTCGCTTCCTGGCAAAATTCATTAAATAAGAGGATATGTGACTATTGAGCGCAGTTAAGCCTTTAGCGTGGTCGCAGGTGGTGTTCATGGTGACGGGGACCTCTGCGGGGGCGATGGCAGGTATTGTATTGACGTCGGGTCTGTATTGATGGACATGTTGAACTTTGGAGTAGGTGATCACAGGAGGAGAGAGAAGGGAAAGGGGCTGATTTTGGGGGACCTACAAGGAAGGCGTTGAAGGGACTCGTGTATCCATCAGCCTTTTCTCTTTGGTAGGGTTTGTTGGGGGTTTTTTTTTTTGGTGGGGTCTTAGTGCAGAGGCTCAGATGCAAACCCATCCGCCTGCTTGTGGTGGCTCCATCCCTTGCGGCGTGCTCCAGCTGGGAAAGCCTCGCGGTGCCTCCTACTCACTGGGAAGAGAGGAGTCTGTCAGGGAGAGAGCAATCGGCGTTTGTCATCTCCTACCTGCTGGGCCTGCGTTTAGGCAAGTCCGACATGGATCTCCGTGTGCTGAAGGGGTCAAGAACCAGGCAGGGACGGCTCCTCCGTGGCTCATGCTGGACTCCTCGGGCCAATCGTGTTTATTTTGGGGCCAGAAGTAGAAATTGTGCTAACTTTTTTTCTCCTCTGTCAGTGCTTGCTATAGAAGTATGGGGTCAAGGGTAATGTAAAGTGTTTATAATAGGACTATACAGTGTTGTCTGGTGGGCGTCAGCTCAGTGTGGTTGGCAGGATTAATACAATCCATCTTGTACATCCGATTGCTGGTGCTTGTCGTGGAGGCTCTGGCGCAGGTTTCTCTCTCATGGGAGCAAACGGTGGTGCTGGATAAGGTGGGAACAGCTAAAGCAGCTCCAGAGCAAAGTGAACTTGGAGTGCATGTGTCTTGCATCATCCAAATGTGCCTGATTTTGCAGCATGCTTCAACAACAATAAGTACCTCAACAGTTTACCCCTTTTCAACAGCACACTTAAACACGTACCTAAATCCAAATGATGTCCGCAAAACTTTCTCTGCTTTGCAAAGAAGGGCTGATTTCTCAAATGTGGTCTGTCATCTCCTGGAAGCTTCAGCCTAGAGGGAGGTGCCCTGTCTGATTCACAGCAGGGATTTGAACAGGCTGGGTTTGATGCTGTCTGAAGGGGGAGGATAAGAGAAATGTCTTCACCAGAAAGTGGCAGTAAACAAAAATGGAGCTTTTTGATAGTTTTGTTTTGTGCCAGTACTGATATTTTTTCTGTTCAGCAGCATTTTTTCCCCAAAACAACAGAAATGTGATAAGAGCTTAAAAACTTAGGCTAAATAGGTATTTAAGAAAAAAAAAAAAATTTGGAGGGGCTGATGAATATTTGAGGTAAAAAAAAAAAAAAAAAGGCAGTAGAAAGTGTTGGAAAGGGTAGCAGTGCTGCAGGACCTTAGAGGTCAGGAGCTCCAGCTGGAGCCTGCAGTGAGCTTTTGGGGCAGGTGAGGTTCCCCCATGTCCCCCCCCCAAATGGGGCTGCCTCAGCCAGAGCGTGGGTCTGGGAAAGCATCCTTCCCCTCGAGGCAAGGTTTGAGGCTGTGGCTGGAGCACTGTGTCCGGTTCTGGACCCTGGTACAAAAGAGATGAGGATGTGCTGGGCCTTATATTAAGGCGTCTTCTTGCTGGCAGCAAGAACCTGTTGGGGATGTGTTGGTGAGAGATCTGGGCTTGTCTTGGAGTGGTGCAGGGACAGGGGAGAGGCAGCAGCACAAGTCACAGCAGGGGAAAATCTGATTAAATGTTAGGAAAAATGTCTTTCCTCATGAAGTCAATGAAACACTGACACGGACCCCTGAGGTGGCTGTGGTAGCTCAGTCACTGGGGACATTCAAAACTCACTGGGGCAAAACCACTGGTGATATAGTGTTTGCTGTCTTCTGATCACACCTGTTTGGTCTGAAGTGTTTTAAGTGTAATAGTTCAAGATGGTCAAATAGCTGTAACCATGTGGGTAAACTCAGCAGCAGCAGTGTTACGAGTCTGCATGTAATAAAGCAGTTTTCAGTTTTTTCTTTTTTTTTTCTTTTCCTCCCTCCCTTTTGCATTGAGAAACCAGAGCAGAGAAGAAGGAATTGCAATGAAGATTTTCTTCCTTGTCATTGCACTATTATCAGAACTAGTGTGGCCAGCAGGAGCAGGGAGGTGATCGTCCCCCCGTACTGGGCGCTGGTGAGGCCACACCTCGAGTGCTGTGTTCAGTTTTGGGCCCCTCACTACAGGAAAGACATGGAGGTGCTGG
>JAOBAS010000037.1:21495063-21507865 GCA_025311575.1 Elanoides forficatus | reverse complement strand
GATATTAGGAAAAATTTCTTCACTGAAAGGGTTGTCAAACATTGGAACAGGCTGCCCAGGGAAGTGGTGGAGTCACCATCCCTGGAGGTATTTAAAAGACCTGTAGATGTGGTGCTTAGGGACATGGTTTATTGGTGGACTTGGCAGTGGTGGGTTAACGGTTGGACTCGATGATCTTAAAGGTCTTTTCCAACCTAATTGATTCTGTGATTATGCTTTGCTTTATCTGAGTCAAACCCGACAGCTTGGAAAATGTCATTCTGCTGGAGTTTTTGTTCTCTAAACAGAGATGAAATTGAGGCATTCGTTTAATACTTGACTAACTGGGTAACACTTAAAAACTAATAAAGGTGCATTATCAACTTTAAAATGTTCCTCTGAGAACATACCTTCCACTGTTTCCAAATACTGAAGCCAGGCATATAAATGAGATCCATTTAGAGGCGTTTTAGTGAAGAAATGTCTTGCTTGGAGTACTTGGTGGCACTGATTTGACTGAAGTTTATTAGATGACAGAGGACCCAGTGTAGCAAACGCTCTCCAACCCAGTGTGTTCCTGGCTGCTTGCGCCACAGCAGGACACATCTCCTTTGGATTCTCCACTAGGTATAGAGCCCATACCTTTGAGCGGTATGGAGAGGAGTCCCTTATTTAGTACTCTGGATAGGAACAGATGGGCACTTCTACGGAATATTGACAGGGACGGCCCAAGCCACGGAGAGGTCTCTGCATGGAAAGATCTGGTAAAAATTTTCAGCCTGATCAAAGGCGTGAGAGGGATACGAGAGAGATCTATAGGGCAGGGATCTACGGCAAGGGACTGGGTAGCAATTGTCGATTGTCTCTGTGATATAAGACTGTCAGAGTTGTTTATTTGAGGGATGGAATGAGCATAATCAACAACTGAAAGGAAATTGTAGCTTTTCTCACCTTCTTTAACAGTAAACAGTTCTTGAACAACTGATGCAAGCTTATTTTATTATCAAGGAAAAGAGAAAGCACTTGGTTATGGCTGGAAGCATGTGTAATTCCAAAAAATGTGAAAAACTTTGTAAACAAGGAGGAAACCAAAGTCGAAATTAATTCCAGCCAAAAGCTGCAGTAAAAAAGAATAGTCAAGAAGTCACTGGTGCATTTTAATAACTGCTAAAAGGAAGAGGATAAATACAATATTAATTTTATGACTTATTTTTTCACACTCCAGTGAACATAAATTTTTGTAATTGTATTTACTGGGCTTGGCTGTGTTGAAAGATAAGGGGTAATTACATTCTTGCCTAATGGGAAGTAGCCTACAAAATTATACATTTTTTTTAATTTGTTAACAATACTATAATAGTAAGGAATTCAATCTGATATTAATTAAAGACAAGAGAAAACATTATCGATGAGTAAGTTCTAAAAACTTGGTCTGTGTTCTGAGAGCTGGAAGTATTTTTGTATTTCCACTCTAATTACCATTTTGTTGGTCAGACCTGATAACCTTCAGGCCACTATAGCTGCATTGGCTGCTTTGCTGCTGTTTGCATGACTATAGGCTGCACAGTTGGGACCGAGTATTTTACTGCCTTCTCCAGTTTTGATTTGGTTTCCCAACTGTTTTATTAACTTTTCTCAATGCTGTATCTCAGAAATTTCTAAGCATCAGTAAGAGATGTTGCTAAGTTGTCTTACAGCACTGTTTGGATTGGAAAATTGCATGGAAAGTCTAGTTTTTATGACTTTGTAGTGAAGAGGTTCAATGTAGGTCTATACTTTTTGCATCCAGAAACTGTGAAATGCCTCCATGTGACCCAAGCCTGGAGCCTGTGGCTTGTTGTACCTACAAGCAGCAGGATAGAAGTGGAGGTGAGGGGCTGCCTGAGTGGGGGGAGTATCTGTGTTGGGCCTTTGGCCTTGGTGAGAAAAGACAAAATATTACCCATTGCTGAAACCCTAAACCTGGGTGTGAGGTACTTGGGTCGTTTGCAAAGCAGGAGATTACAGTAAAGGGCTGCTCAAGCCGTGCAAAGAAATAATAATCACGAAGTTTCTGTAGAGCTTTAAATAGTTAATGGCTGTCAGCGTAATGGAGAAATAATGCTCTACTGGTTGCTAAAAGCCTAGTAATAGGGAAGTCTGAATTTTCTGTGGCTCTTGATGGAATGCAGTATAATCTTAACACAAAAAAGTTACAGATGTGACAAGGGTGACAGGGATGCTCACAGCCATTGCCAGGTCCTTGTGCATCACCTCAGCCATAGCTGGCACCCCTCTGCCTCTGTACTTGGGAGTTGGAGTCCCCTGCGGAGCGCAGGGGCTGGGCAGTGCAGAGGGGGCTTGTTCGGTTGCCGTGTCCTCATCGCCCGCCGTGGGGTGGGAGCATGTTGGGACTGAGCACCCGGGGGAGGATCCTGGTTTTCCTGTATCTTATTACAGTGTTACCCCCAAGGTGGGATGTGCCTGCCATGGTCTGGTGCCAAAACACTCTTTATTTTTCTCATTTCTCTTGCTTTGTTTACCATTTTGCACCAACTGTAAAGTTAATGTGTTGTTTACTGATCTTGCAGGAAAACCACAGTATCAAATGTGTGGTTAGAACAGCCGTAATTCCTGCTGGATTTAATAATCTGCTTTCAAAATCAGCTCTGCTGTCCCTGGTGTGCTTGCATGTATATGGGTCTGTAAACACACACAGAGCTCCAAATTATCTATTGATCTCTTGTGGGACTTTGCATGACACTTAAATATATCTCCCCTTATTTTAGCAAGTACTGGAACCAGCTTTGCAGGCTTTTAATTTCTCTCCTTTCCTCTTTCTTGAGGACTGCATTATTAAGTGTTCTTAACTGATAAATGCATATGCTGCTCAGGAGTGTTTAGAAACAGCAGTCTATTAGGAATATCTTTACTTGCTAATGGCTTAATTGCCAGGAGGAGTAACTCGTTCAAATATATTGGTTACCCCAATCTATTTACCTGCTCTATGAAAATAGACCAAGTAGCTAGTGATAGGACAAAAGGAAACAGCCTCAAGACCTTAAAGGTCTTTTCCAACCTAAATGATTCTAAAAGGTATCCAGCCCCCTGCTAAAAACCTTTGGTTCTAGGCTGAGGCAGTCCAGGCCCAGGAGGGAAAATAACTTCAAAAAATAGCTGCAAGATCAGATGGGGAGCACTTCTGAGAAGATGGGAACAGAAAGAGGTACGAAGGGAAATGGCTTTACTTGTCCCTTCTTGTGCAGAAGAAACTGTTTTATATTACTCTGCAGGGTTTGAGGGTGAGTGTTTGAGTCTCGGTTGATGTACCAGGTATCAAGAGAAGGGTTTGAAAGAGTTAGAGTGGCTCTGGGTCTTCCCCACCTGCTGACAGACTGCTGTTCTCCCTTTCTGCAAGAGACTGCATGACCATGCCAGGTAAACTGCAATGGTTACTGGAAAAGATCGCTGGTTTCAGCCTTTTTAATTTTGCTTGACGTCCCTAATAATTTGCCTGAGCAATAGAAAATATTGACAGAAATCCTGTTGGAATGATTGCAGTGTTCTGGTGTACGTGGGGGAATGGAGGGTAATGAAGGAGAGCCGAAGGGTAGCAAGGGATAGTGGTCTCTGGGAAGATGCCGAGGTGTTCCACTGGGAAATCACCTAAAGGATCGCATCTGAGATTTTGACCTGAGCAGTCTCCTTTGGACTGGAGCTCAGTCTTCCTGTCCTGACTCTGCTGCCTGGTTCCTTCTTGACTTTGGGTGGATCTTTTATCAGGTGTGATCATCCATCTGCGCAGGGGAGATTCCACCTCTGCTTGCTCTCAGGCGAAGCGATGCTCCTAAATGTAGGCTCTTTAGCTGGGGTAGGCTGGTGAGGCACACAAGCAGCAGTGGTGCTCATTGCCTACGGGTCTGTACTTGGGTTGAGTTGCAAGGGCTGGTGAGAGCTACGGCTGTTCAGGACCCCGTGGGTGTGAGAAGCTGCGATGGCTCCTTTTCACCTGGATATCATTAACACATCGCTGCTGGAAAGGAATTCTGGCCTCTGCCAGCAGCAGGTAAAGCTGAAATGATCTTGCGTGGGCTGGTCCTGTTCACTGGAGCCACTAGGCAGTCGTGAGCACCTTCTGGAGTGGCGAGGCAGAAAGCTTGCAAGATACAACCATTTGGAAAGTAAGACCTACAATGAAATGCACTTGGGAAAGGAGAGTTTCTTCAAGCTGAGAAGAGTTCTTGAGGAGTGCAATAATCAGCTTGACTGCTCAGCAGGGTTCAGGAGAGAGTTGACTCTTTAACTCCCTTTAAGCAGAGTAGAAGTTACTTGATTAATTCTCCACAAAACTCTCTGAAAATCCACCTCTTTAAGTTTAAACATCTTGAAAGAGAGGCTGTTTCCAGTTTGTATCCTCTGGAGAAGGCAGGTAGCATCACAGTGTGGCTGTTTGGAAAGCTTAAACGGGTGAGGATTGGAGAAACATCCTTCTGTGGCTCCCACTGAAACTATTAAAATGCTCAGAATATAAAGCCTGGTTTGTTTTTTCTGACTTGCTGTGCTATTCCTCCTCTGCTGCTGCATGGGAAAGGAGAAGCCAGGGGATTTGACTGCATGCAAAACAATTGTGTTTTTCTGAAACTATGTTTTCCAGGTTGGGACAAACCCAAAGTTTTTAATGGGAACCTATAGCAGGGCACTGTTGGGAAGGCATTTTTGGGAGGAGGAGGAGAAAATAAAAGAAGTTAGCTGTAATTTGGTGAAATAAAAAAGGCAGAGGACTGTTGAATGCAAGAAAATCAGTATTGACATTAGCTAAGAACCTTCCATTTTATGTCAGGAAGCCAATAATAAAGTATAAAGAGCAGGAAGCTTCAGCAAACGGCTGCTTCCTTTTGCTCTTTAGAAAAGATAGTGAACTTTATTCGACTTCTTCAAAAAGTGCTGAGGTAGCTGCCTTCCCAGCCTGGCTGAGCAGAAGGTTGTGGTGGCTGTCCAAAAAATCAACAATCTCTCCAGGCTTGACCTTTTAAAATCAAAGCTTTATTCTTCCTTATCTTCAAATTCATTTATATGTGAAAGAGCACTTGGAGTTAATCTTTTGTTTCCCCTCCTCGGGTTTATATCTAGCTATATAGGTTGCATAGGTAATTAATAATCGATAGTGCTCACAAGAGCTGCTTTGCTAAAAGAAAAGATCCACGAAGAAGAAAAAATAAAGTATTTGGTACAATACTATCAGAACAACTAGATGCTTTTAGATCATTGCCAGTGCAAAATAGGAGAGCTATCATCTAAGCCATATGGGTGCTCTGTCTTTACAAATGAATGAAGTTTGCTTTGGGATTTATGTTGCATCAAAGGGTTCATAATTTTTTTTAAGCTAAAATGAAAAGAAACAATGAACAAATGTAGCTATTGCCTTTCCAGAATATGTGTGCTGCATGTTCTCAGGAGAATATAGGATCGTCATATATGCTAATTAAATTTGCATCAGTTATTTTGTAAATTTGACTTCACAATGACTGTATAGCAACACGTCCCAGCGATGCATTATTTGACTGGGTGCCATATTCAAGTTCTGCTGCCCTGCGACAATTTATTAGAGTAATGGTGACTCTGGAGCTGAAGGGAGTCTGGTGTCTAGAGGTGAGCAGAGCAGAGCAAAGGGGTGATAACTCCCCCTCCAAAACCTCCTAGCACTGGAGGTCACTTGGTTCCAGCTCTTTATCCACCAGCTATACACTGGTATGGTGGACACGGGCCTGTGGAACCAAGGTCACGGTTGGTCTCTTCACCATGCTCTTATGCAGAGGAGGGAGCTGCTGCTGCTGCTCTTTCTCCTGGTAATCAAGACCTTTGCACCTGTTGGGTTTTTTGGTGGTGTGTGCTTTTTAGGGGGTTTTTGGTTTGGTGGTGGTTTTTTTGTTTGTTTTGTTTTGTTTTGTTTTGTTTTCTCTTTGGGTCTTTCATAGATTCAGAGTCATCTACAAGCACCAACTGGCTAACTGACAATTACAAGACCTCATGTAGGCAGGGTGCAGGTTCCCCCTCTTTCACTTCTGTGTCCTTTCAAAGCAAGGTTCGTTCAACTCTGTTATGGCCTATTGCAGTAAATAATATTCTCACATAACAGTATGAATTCAAACAATAATTAAAGGCTCTATAAAGTAAGAAAACAAATCTTTTACTCCAGTTCTGTGTGGCTTCTCCTTTCTCTTATCAAAAATACTTGTGAACTCTTGCCTGTAAAATGAACTGAGTTTCCAAGTCCCTTCAATTTCACTGGGAATTACAATCTGTAATTACATTTTTCATCTTGAAAGGTTTTTTGGGGGGAGAATGATTTCCTTCACAGTGTGAGAGGAAAGTAACAAAACCGACTACTGTACCTTTTAAAAATATTTCTCTTCTGATCTCCAGAAGCTCAACTACTTATACTGAACTTTCAGGTTCATTAATAGTAAACATAGATTTGTTAATTCACATTTGGAGATGGATTTTCTTTGCTTAGAACTTGATACATACTACTTAATGCTATCTTTTAAACTATTTTTTGTTACTGCTTCTTATATTATTATGTAATTTAAGGGAGAACTAAAATTTTTAAAGCATTTTACATTGTTAAGCTTTGATATTTAAAGTCCTAAATGTAGAAAGATCCCCAACAGATTAAGAAATCCAGTGGTATAGCTGGTTGGGCAATGTTTTATAGTTCAAACTAAAGATCTAAACTAGATATTGAAAATGGCAAAGAACTGTAGTGCTGCATTGCCTGGTTCAGTATTCTGTAGTGTTAGTATGAATTCTTGCTAGTGCGACTATTTTTGGTGCAAGTAGAAGTGGATGTGCGCTACTGGGAATGTTTTGTTGTGTGGTGTGGTTTTTTGTTTGTTTGTTTAAATACATTTATATTTGTGAAGGAACTGATGCTTTTTGGAGCAGTAAGCAGTGGAGTTTTCTCAGGGCAATGCTATTAGTGGAGAGATTTGTTGATGTCCAAGCCCTACCTTTTTTTCTGCAGCCTCGCTGCTCTCATTTTTTTAAGATGAGATTTACAAGCTTGGGTGTACAGTCCCATCTAATTTATTGATTGTAAATGTACATGTGGACTTCAACTTCTGAAAGCAAACAGCTTTTGTTATTCTTGGTAAGCTTTCATGGACATCTTGAACAAAGGACATGGAGTTTCACAGAGTTTTGCTGGAATTCAAAGTAATATTGCCACATGTCTTTTGAAGGTTATGTCACCTTGTACTTTTTTTTTTATCCTGGTTCCATGTATCGCCAGTCTCTTTCAACTAATAGACCAAACCTATCCAATATGTGCTAAAATACAAAAGGAAGGAAGGAAAGAGCTAAAAGCAGACAGAAGGATGCAGCCTGCAGCTGCCATGCCCAGTTCTCAAGCTGTCACTGAGCATTTCCTACCCAGGACACACAAGTCAATTAGGCCATTTCTGACCTTCAAAAATTGATTTCTGAACCTCCAAATCCTCAGTTTCTCCAAAAGTACAATAGTACTGTGAAATATTGTTCATTTTTGTAACTCCTTATTAGGAAGTAGAAAGCAAAGTATGGACCCTGGTTGCCCTGACCATTAGCCCGTCAGCCCTCCAAGGCTCTGATAGTCTAGTCCCTCACTGTGTTTCGTAGTCTTTTAAAATGGGCTAAATCGGATGTATGAATTACTGCATGAAAACCTTGGGGTTTATGTTGCTTAGACCATTTATTGGAACAATGCCATGTATTTTTAAGGCCCTTCTCAGTGGCCTCTGTAAACTTGTTATGCTCAATCTCAAGGAAATGCATTGTGCAAACATAAAACAAAAAATTTGTTGTTTAATATAATTGAAATATTAACAGCTTAATGCAAGAATTGGTAGTAGTCCAGATATATTATTTATTACATGAAGAGAAATATCTGCAGGAAAAGTTTCTGTAATAATACAGTTAAAATTGTTAAGCACACTTAGTTTCTACCCCTTTTTGTGGTGTCTCGCTCCCAGCTCTTCTGGGTGCTTTGGTCAGGGTTTTGCCTTGGGGCCAGCCCTGGGGTGTCACGGTGAGCATCAGCATCAGGGGTCCTTTGCTGGGAGGAACGCGATGTCCATGCTGGTGGTTTCTTCTTCCTCACACCTGGTCGTTTTTGTATGTTTGCTAACACGCCTTTGTACCGCTTTCTTTTTTTCATGGGTCTTCAGCTCTGTGTCATGTCCTGATGTACTGTATATGGTGGCTCTTAGGAAAGTTAATGAGAGCAAAGGAACAATTTCTTTTACCCCCAAAACCAGTTTTGTCTCGCTCTAGCTGTGCCTTTTTTTAAAGGACTGTGGGTGGAGGGTTTACAGCTGTGGGGTCTCATGTGCTGGGCTGTGCCCACCTCTTACCTCCCACACCTGCACCCCCCCACTGCATCCCAGGACCTCACGTCTCACTGCTTCTCTGCTTCTGTGCCCTGTCCGTGTTTCTCTATACCGCGTCTTTGGTTTAGTTGTATTTTGTTGTACGTAGGGTAACTGCTGTCCATGTAAACCTATGGCTGTACTGTACAGAGTAAAAGCAGATGACCCACGGACACCAGATCCATTAGTTTAGCTGTAGCAGCAGGGTTTTTCAAATAAAACAAATCTGCAGGCAGGTCAAGACAAGGTCAGGCAGAGCAGCCTAACAGTGCATCCTTAGGCCTCTGCAGACTTGGTACTAAGGTTGTAGCTCTGTCAAAGGGCTATGTGGTTACAAACCGTGTGCCTCGTGCACCCAAGCGACGTGATGTGCTGTGACTGTCCTGTAGCTCTTCCAAGTCCTTAGGACCATTTCAGAGCAGCTCTGATCTGTTTGCAGAGAAGTGATTTCTCAGAACTTTTTCCTTCCCAGCACTTTACTAAACCAAAACAGTATATTAATAGGATAAATATTCAATAACCAGGTCAATATACAGTATAAATAAATTATATCAAGGTATTCCCACTTAGTAGTACTGATGTTCTTTAAGCATTGGAAACTAGGCACAATGGAATAGATTTGTCAGCCGGTCAGGCCAGTAAGGATATGGATGCACTAAGGCAGGCCAAAGATGCAATGTAGTCTCTGCACATCAGTCACTAATACATCTTCACATTTCCTTGGAGGTTAAAAGTGTCAGACTGAGATGGGGGTGTATTCCAGCAGCACAGCCTGTACGCCAGGCATTGGCAGAAGTCTCTGACCACGCTATCTCTCTTTCACCATTTGATTATTTATCCTTATCTTTTGATGTTTGGGGCAATTGTGAGTGAGCTCGTCCTGTCCTCTGCTGGTCTGCAATCCCAGAGCCTCTGTCCCTTGCCCAGCATGGATGCTGGCAGACTGTGGTTAGCCGTGGGAAAGCTAGGGACTCCCAGATGTAACCAGAAAATGAAACCAGGTTTCACTTTCCTTATAAAACAAGTTGTTGAATAAACAACTGTGCATGAACTGGAACTCTCTTTGGAGACAGCTGGCTGCAGCAGCAGGAGGGAATGCAATATGATGAAAAGATGAGGCTGCTTTACAGTGGAAGGAGATGCTTGGAGGTGGTGGGGAGGGAATCTTCTACTTAATGCAAATAATGAACGATAGCTTTGGTATGTGAATCGCAGCAGCTGAAGGGATACTAGTGTGTCATGTAAAATCAAATTTTGCTCATTGTCTTGAGCATGCTTTTCTGTGGAGGATCCTAATTACCTGTGCAGGGCCTTCTGTAGTTCCAGCAAGGACAAATGAGAGATCGCATTTGCCAGCCCGCACTAATGGTCATGCAGTACACTGTGCATTTTGTGCTCAGGTAATTTAGGTCAATGACCATGGCTAGACTTCAGATCAAAGACAAAGTCAAGACTAGTGTGAGGCAGATGAAGGGGTAATAACAGCAGTGAGGGAGAAACCTGAAGATGGTCACTGGGGTATGAACATGCCTGGAATCCGAAAGGTTCTCGGAAGGATGTTGCAGTATATTGTCATGACTGTAAGCCAAAGTTTAGTGCCTATCTTACTTTTTATACAGCTGTTCCCATGCCATCACCTTGCTGGTCTCTGGCTTAAGCTTGTCTAATCCTTGGTGTAAGACTCCCTCTGTGGCTGACAGGGAGGTCCTGTTAATGCAAGATAATGGGATGATCCCTCTAGCCTTTCCAAAATGCCTCCTTTGTGGCAGAGTCCCTCTTTGGAAGGGCTGATGGTGGGCCCTTAAGATGTGAGCACCACTCCTGGGAGCATCTAACCCGTGGGTTATAAAGGGAGTGCAAATAACAAAAACTTGAGTTAGATGCACAACACTCTTACAGCTGAGGTTAGGTGAGAAAAACCTTGTTCACTTGTGTCCTGGTTTTGGCTGAGATAGAGTTAATTTTCTTTCTAGTAGCTGGTATAGTTCTGTGTTTTGGGTTCAGTATGAGAAGAATGTTGATAACACACTGATGGTTTCAGTTGGTGCTAAGTAGAGTTTATACCAAGTCAAGGACTTTTCAGGTTTTCCTGCCCAGCCAGCAAGAAGGCTGGGGGGGCCACAAGGAGTTGGGAGGGGACACAGCCGGGACAGCTGACCCAAACTGGCCAAAGGGGTATTCCAGACCGTGTGACGTCATGTCCAGTGTATAAACTGGGAGGAGTGGGTATGGGGGGTTTGCTGCTCGGGGACTAACTGAGCATCGGTTGGTGGGTGGTGAGCAATTGCATTGTGCAGCACTTGTTTTGTATATTCTAATCCTTTTATTATTACTATTATCATTTTATTATTGTTATCATTATTAGTTTCTTCCTTTCTGTTCTATTAAACTGTTCTTATCTCAACCCACAAATTTTACCTTTTCCCTTCCAATTCTTTCCCCCATCCCACTGGGTGTGGGGGAGTGAGTGAGCAGCTGTGTGGTGCTTAGTTGCTGGCTGGGGTTAAACCATGACAACTTGCTTCTGAAAAATTTTTGCAGTGGTACTCTGCATGTGCAACCCCTATCTGGAGGGGGTCATGTCTAGCTCAGAGATACTGCATGAGTAGTCTTCCTTACTGAGAAGGTCTTCAAGTGGGCGGAAGAAATACAGGGATCTTACAATTTCATGTGCAAGAAATTGTTACTGTGTTCACCTGGGCTGAATGCAGTAGTACCAGAAACTGGGCAATATTCTGCAAAAGGATTAGAAAACCATGTTAGTGAAGAGATTAGGAGCAGGATCCTTCCTGGTTTGGGTTTTATGGCATCAAGACTTATAATAAACAGCTTGATTTTATATGTTATTTTTATTTTTCTCCCCAAAGTTGATTATGACCAAGGGAAGGATTTTAGAATAGTAGCTAATGATGTCTCTTGGGCCAAGCTGATGCATAGTGTAACTTCACTGCTTTTGATGGGATTACAGTAAACAATGCAGTTGCCTTCTCTGCTGTGGGAATGCAGTATGGTATGAATATAGGAGCAGGCTGAACAAAGGGAGCTTGGAAGATGCGTTAATGAACAGGAACTATAGCCTTAGACAAAACTAAGGTTATAAATGCTGCAACTGAGAGTGCCGACGTGTCTCACATCCACGCTAGACATGCAGATTGATCTGAAGCATAAACCAACTGTTCACACTAAACAGTGTTGTTTATCACCCACTGATTTCACCCCAGCTAGCAGTCAACCTTTTTGCATGATGATGTTGGGGAAGAGAGAGAAGCTGTGTTTTGCAAAGTTGTTTTGTTTTTTTGTTTTCTTTTTCTTTCAACTAATTGCATATGGTGCTGTTACAGTTGGTTTATGGAAAATGCTTTAGAAGAAAATTGCTGTAATGATAGAAAACCATTAGGAAATGGCTCTTGTAATAGCTTTCCATGGGAATTTACAGGTATATTTAAAGGCTGCTGGGTTCTGGGTAGTTAAAAAGCTTTCTGAACAGGGAGCCTTGCAGTCATTAATTTAGTGGCTAGACCCGGGGTTGAGCCTGCAGCGATCTCATTTGTAATCCAAAAGTTTTAGTAGTATTGGATACCTGTGTAAGAAGTATCCTTTAGTTGATGGTCAAGAAGGCAAGAGAGATGGGGCCTGTAGAAAACCAGTACTTTGGTGACAAAGCAGGAAAGAAGGGAAAAGATTGTGAGCGTGTTTGTTCTTGTCATAAACACAGTAAAAGTCAACTTGGGGCTGGGAATAGTTGATTCTGGGGCCGTGGTTCAAAGGTGCAATAAACCTGGCTTTGGTGTTTCTACCGCTTGATGTAGAGGACTTCAGCTGTGTGGGGATAAGCAATGGCCCTGTCTAAATTCACTGCCACTTTGAATATATATATATTTTATATATATAAATTACATTTTATATATATTTTTATATATATATTTCTTTCAAACCTTTGACTTTGTGCCAACAAGCCATGTATAGAATTGGGCATTGCATCTCCTCCATGCAGCCATTTCTAGAGTCAGCATGAAAGCACAAGCCTTGCAAAAAAACCTGATTTTTTTTTTTTTTTTGCATTCTAGCTAATTCTGCAGAATTGTGATGATGTGTTCACATCTCAGACAAATTGAGTTTGTGTCAATAGATGATCTAGGAAAAAAAACCAACATTAGTCTTAATGGTCACAGGACTTCAGCCTGAGAATAACATAGTTCTGTTGACATACGGACAAGATAAGGGAGGAAAATAGTAAAAGAGGGTGTGCTATTACTATCTTCTCCTCACACCCCACCTTTTGCAAGCTACTTGTATTCCTACAAAGGCTAATATAGAATGATCACAGAATGGTTTGGGGTTGGAAGGAACCTTCAAAGATCATCATCCAGTTCCAACCCCCCTGCCATGGGCAGGGACACCTTCCACTAGACCAGGTTTCTCCAAGCCCCATCCAACCT
>JAOBAS010000037.1:21468781-21483208 GCA_025311575.1 Elanoides forficatus | reverse complement strand
CCGGCTGGTATTGGCTCTGTCGAACACAGGGGAAGCTTCCAGCAGCTTCTCACAGAAGCCACCCCTGTAATCCCCCCTGCTACCAAAACCTTGCCACACAAAGCCAATACATTAAAAAATCCTAGAAAGCAAACACATTGTCTAGTTATACTTTGCATTGCAAATAGTAACAGCTGTGCTTTATCTGTTCTCCCCTATTCTGTTCCCAGTCACTGTTTTTTCAGGCTGGATGACACAAACAACATGCTTAATTCTTAGCACGGTTTTCTACTCACACTCGTGTCATGCAGATATAGAGGTAGACCATCCCATAGAAATGTGTACAAATCGCTTTACAAGGCTTTTCTTTCTTTCTCACTTGAGCTCTTCTGATTCTCGTGCACACTGCGGTACCCCGTGCTGCTAAATGTGTGACACTGGCTGTTGACATGTTCGCCCATTTCCTTGGAGGTGGTGCACATGTACTCCTTTTGCTGAGGTTTGTCGGCAGTTCCAGGTCTGGATGGCTTAAACAACGAAGGCCTTTGAAGGTCCAGTACCAATACATATTAAAAGCCAAAGAAAGTTTACAAGGCTGTATTTTTTTCCACATGTGAAGGACTTCTAGAGGACTTTGCTCTTGATCTTTGTTTAGGAACAAAACCCAGGCTGCTCTGTTAAATGCTTGCTAAGGACTTCTGATGACTGCTCACCAAGAGTCTCTGGTCAGCTCAGCTGTCGGGTACCCAAGGCTTGTTGCCTCTCAGTAAGGCATTCCAGGAGGAGTGCTGTACAGTTTTGCTTTTCTAAGACAAATTTGTGAACTCCACTCTCATCAGCTTCAGATTAATATTGATTGTATGTATTTATACTTTGCTTACTGCATTGGAGATTAGTTATCTGCCATTAGTTGGTATCAGTGTAATTAGCCACACTTTGTGGATTAATAGTTTGATGCGATGGTTCCAGTTGGAGAAAAGAAAGTTTTTAAACCTATCGTGAGATTTGTCTGGAATATTTTACATTAGTTCTGTAGGCCCATGTGTGTTCAATGCCTCTGAAGTCTTTCATCTGGAGTAGTGCGGTTAAAGTATTGCATATTGAAAAGTGCAGGAATTAAGTTGTCATGGGATGTCATTGTAAGTTTGTCACTGAGAGCGAATCTCATTCATCTGTGTTGATAATAAGCACACTATCTGCTGATGTATCTTCTAGCAGGTGAAGATCCGCCTCCAGAATGTACAGTTATGGGTGAGAAATTCTTCATTCAGTTTCTGGGAAGCCCTCATTCTTTTCTTTCTGAATGTACATTTGGATATAAAAGAATATATGATATCTTCTTATTTCTAAACCTGGTGGTTCTAGTCCTGGTAACCATCTGTATCAGAATATAAATAACAATGCACCTCCTACCATTGACAAATTATGCTGCTTCTACCATTCTCTCCACTTTCCTTTTCTTTCTCTTCAATGAGCAAATTTTTCTAATAGCTCAATTAAGCCTTAATGCAATCATGTCATTAATTCCACATCATATGGTAAGTCTGAATAATTCCTTTCCTTAATTTAATTTCAGGATATTTTGAAACTCTGATCCAGGTCTTTTCTGTGTCCTTCTCTTGGTTGATCATGCGGGCCTTTTTGCTGGGTGATCTCAATCCATTCTTTTCAATTGCAATGCAGGTAGCAATGAAATGTGTGTTCTTAGGGTGATGCATTTGCTCTAGTACACAAGTTAAGAATAACTAAAAGCAAGCTAATAAAAGAGCCACAAAACTGATTGAAAACTTTAAAAGAAAGGATTTTCAAACCTACCTTGTGTTAAGAGAGTCCACAGCTGAAATGATTTGTTAAAGTAAAGATGTTCCCGTATGGGGAACAAGCCTGGAGAGCAAAGTATTTGTATAGCTTCACCTTCCATATGTTTTCAGCTAGAACAGCTTTGAAGTTGAAGTGTAGCACTTGGCTTTTTCCAGGTTGATGGAAGCATGCAACATATTCAACACAATGATAGGAATGCTAGAAGTTAAGGGAAAAAAATAAGAACAAAATTGACACTGCCAGATTTTTTCTTTCTGAAGTTTAATGTAGTTCTCTCTGTTTATATCTCATCATTTAAACCAGGGTACATCACTCTAGTTCCCTCCTACGGTGCCTTAAAAATTTTAGCTGTGGGGGATAAGAGAAGCGACTTCTCATGTGAGCTCTTCCTGAATTAAGCCCCAAGTTCCACGTAATTTTCCGGGACCCACACTGACTTCATTGGGTTCCTGCATTCAGTGCTGAGCTGTTTGAAAATTCAAAAAAATATACATTCTTTGTTCCTAATCTGATTGCTTTCCATTTTCATAGGCTGGAAGCTCATCCTGGTATTCCAATGGCCACTGATGCCCTCATGCACAACAGAAGCCTTGTGCTCATTAGCAGCTCAAGCAGGAAAAACTGTGCAATTCTTCTTTTCCAATCTGTGTGTCAGGGTTGTACAACTATAAATCATTGTGACTGTGGAGGACAGTTTTTTAATTAAATGACAGCTATAAGTCACTCATGCACCAGATAATGCTTTCCAAAGATCTTTCCAGTTTGAGTTTTAATGTTTAAAATCTAGGAGCGTATTCCCTGTAATGTGATGTGTAAATCCCACTCAATTTTGTAAAAAGTTTTTATCCATTTCTTCTGTTTGCTGTAAAGTGTGTCCTGTAGCATTTCGGTAATCAATGTTTAAGCACCTATTTATCATTTTTCTGCAGTCAAAGATTTTAAAAATGCTCAACATGCTAATAAATAGGCACACACTTTCAGCAACTGCCATGTAAACATTCATGGGCAAGGCATTTTAATGCACGGATTATAAAATGCTTTATAATCCCTTTTATTGGATTAGCCATGATATCATCATCATTATTATTATTATTATTATATGTAGTCACCAACTTTTTTTTTTTAAATGCATGTGACAGAAATGGACTCAGCTGCTCTGAAAGATGGTATCCCTCAGGGACGAGAGGATGGCCGTAGGTAATCGGGTGCCTTGCAGCTGGACAGCTGAAGGCTGACGAGCAGTATGGCCAAGCACTCCTTATAAACTTGAAAGTGGTTTGCAGTAGCTGCTGCTTTAATCCAGTGTGGTTTTCTACTGCGACGAGCATAGCAGTCAGAAGAGCACAGATACTTTTGTTCTGCATTAATCTGAGTCTCTAGAAAAGCCCGGGGTTCAGCTGCTCTTTCCTGATGTGTGTTTTCCAGCTGGGTTTGGATTTTACTTTGCCTGTGAACAGTCTCTGCCTCCAGGCAGTACCTCGTCTAGATGTTGATAGTTTAGGAATGGTGCTAATGGGAGGCAATTATTGAAACATCAAAGTACCAGGAAACATCTGGGAATTTATTGTCTGAGCACTTATTAAATGTTATCTTCCTTTGGGGGTAATAATCTGACACAAAGTGCCTCTCTTTATTGCCATGTTACTGCAGTGGAATCCCCAAAGTTGTGTCTTGATATTTGCTGAAATACTTGTGTGGTTGGAAATGTCAGTAAACTTTGGATATGGTTAATAGATTTCTTGACTCTCCCAAAATGCTCTCCTTGGCTTTCTCGCAGATTTAACAGAACTTGTTGTAAGCAGGTGTAGCTTAGATACTGAGGAAAAGATAGAAGTTTTCTAGAGTATTTATTATTGCAAAAGACGACCCCAGATCTTGCATTACTAGGTGGCAATGTGACCACAGTTTCTCCTGGACCTCGCCTCATCTTGGCTTCCTTGATCACTACCTCAGAGTCATAATTTATGGTTTTCTTCTGTGTGCTCTCTGTTCACCAGTCATAATTATCTGGAAAGGTGTTTGAACTATGTGCTATAATCTGATCAGTCTTTCCATAAACTGAAAGGTCACTGAGATAAAATCCCACTCCTTCCAGAGGGTAGCTTGTGGTGTCAAGAGGGGAAACACAAGCAGTTTCTCCTCCCTGGCATTTTAGAAGCTGCACTTTGGGGCTGCTGCTGAGGAGCAGATTATATCACCTACCCCAAATCAGAAGAGCTTCACTTGAAATAGGAAATTGGGAAGTCAGATTTCCCAGGGTGAAGGAACTCTCCTTCCTCGGTCCTTCATCAGGGCTCATGAGGTTTCTGCAGATATAGGTGTCACCTTTCTTTTCATCCACACATACCCGGGAGGCACCACCATGTCACGCTTGCAGCATGTTCTGCTGCGATATTCTTTACAGCTTCTCCCGTTCTTCCTTTGCATTGGGAATGAGGGTAATTAGGCTGCGCTGAACACTTGTGATGAATTCTTCACCAGCTCTGCTCATGCACAGTTATACCTCCTCCGTAAGGGACTTCAAATGCCTATGATTTTGATTTATTCTTTTGGTTTCTGAACTGTAGCTTGCTTGAAAGGAGAGATGTTCTACCTATTGGCTACTTCTTTTGGCTACTTCATGCAATTTGGACGTTCTGATTAGTAATGATTGGTTCTGCAGAAAACAGGATACTTGGCTAGAAAAGGTAAAATTTTCATAAATATGCATAAAGCACGTGGAAAAAAAAAAGCAATTACTTTGGCTTTAAAAGCTAGAAACAGTTTAGCAGAACAGATGGGTTGCATAAATCTGGCAAAAGTGAGGGCAAGAGGGATTTGTGTGTGTGTGGCGTGCAGCAGAGGATAAGACCAGGTTTTGCATGATAAAGAATTTATTGTAGCTTGGAAAGTGTCTGTTTTCCTACTTTTTCAGAGTAAAAGTAGTGGCTGGGATCACTAGCCAAGGCTTACCTCAGCAGTGTATGGAATTATCTATGAAACTCCCATCACCAAATAGTTGCTCTCTAGCACCGTAAACCTCTCTTCATTCTCAGAAGTTTCCTGTTCCTCTCCACTTCCCAGCCTATCTCCCAGTAACTTGATGAACAATTTTCGTATTTCAGTCATTGTCAGGTCATATTGATATGGACAGTGTTGGGTTGGAAATTTTGATAACTTAGTGGTATGATACCACCTTCCTAGCATGCCGCTTTATTTTTTTTTAATTGTGCATGTGTGAGTTCCCCTCTTGTATTATGAACAAGAACTATTAATCAATTTGTAGGTCTTAAGCTCACTCAGGAGTTGCAGGCTTTTCAATACCAAATGTTAGGCAAAAACCTCCTCTCTGTAGACTTTCTCTGAGAGACAAGTGAGAATAGTTTTGACGTCATCGGTATGTTCTATCTTGTACTCCTTTGGCAGAAATGTGCTTACAGTAACTGTGAAAATGTCTAAATTTTACCCAGCTGAAGCCTGCACTGGTAGCTTGTCCCAGATTCTCAAATTCCTAAGGATGGAGAGGGCCATCGCTGATCAGAAGTAACACCTGTTGGCTTTGGTGCTTATCTAAGGGATGCTCTCATGGTATCTTGTTGTGAAGGCCTCAGGAGAGATTAAACCCATCTTGTCTGTAAGAAAAGTAGAGGTCTTCATAGCTTTCTGTCTCTTGGTGTTTATAAGTAGGCTCCGGAGACTTTGGCACAAAATATTCTGTTTTTACTGTACTTCTAGCTGCCTTGATCTGAAGTAGATGATACAGCACTGGATCCTGAATGTCTGAACATGTTTTTTGGAACGTATGTGGACTACGTTGGTCAAATCTGACTGTTGCCTGGGTGACATCCCAAGGGAAGTTTTCTGAATTTGTTTCCATTTTTATTGCCATACATTTTTCCCAGGTTAACTTTAAAATCCCTTGAGGGATTGCTCCGCCATTTAGGTAGTTTACAAATAAACGTGACTTTTCTTGTAATTGTCAGCAGCCAATTTCAGAGAAGTCTTACCTGGCAGAAACAGCTTGTTTTGTGTATTTGGGGAGCCACAGTATGGCTTACTATGGTTATGCATTAATTTTTTTAAAGCTTTGCAATTTTCTGTTTAGTTTTTTCTTTTCTTACTGATTTGATTATTCATTGGGTTGAGTTGAAGTAGAAGCATATCGAAGTTTAAGAGGGCTCTAATTTAAACTTAATTTTATATCAAACAATTTGTATAAAATAAGTTCAATTCCATAGCTAGCAGATGCACATTCTTTACATGTGAAACAGACTTTATAAGCAGCAAGTCTATCAGCATTACAAAATCTAATTCTGCTACTAACAAGCAAATAGGTGGATTCTGTGTCCTATTGATCTCAGAATTACCTGACTGATGCCAAAAATCAATCAAAGACCTCTTCTGAGCAGTCACAAGACAGGATCCTTTTTATTAAGCCTGTCCATGATTTATAGTTTTGCCATTAGTGTTAATGTAGACTTAAAATATCAATACTTCTTTCTAACACTTTCAAAGTGGCATTGATTCTTCCTTATCTAAGCTCCTTCTTTTGCATGGATGCTACCTAGAAATTTTTTTTGTGGTCACATGAATACATTTGCTTGAGTCAAGCTACAAACCCATTAAAGCGGTTAGTTTGTGTCGAAGTTCTCATGACGAGCAGCATCTCCTGTAACCATAAGAACAAAAAGATGGACCCTGTCTGTTTACTAGGTGACTTCTTGTTGGAAATGGTGAGCACAGCTTTCTCAAAGCAGCAGTGCTGTTTCCAAGGTGAGCTGCTGTACTACCTTCATCGGTGTAGGCTAATGTGGAAGGAATAACACAGGACTGCCATCCCAAACCCAAGGAAACAGAAATGCTACCCTATTCAGTGACCTCCTGCATCCTCAAGGACGTGTTATGTTGGCTTCAGTCTGAAAAATAAGCAAATTTCCTTTATAGGTAAGGCAGAAGGATGAATAATAATGATATATGGAGGAAAAAGTATGTCTCGCGCTTGGGCAATTATTTTGTTCATACCACTCCCCTTTTACTGATGGATTTATGCCATTGCAAAGTTTTGTGAAATGGCAGGGAAATGAGTTTTGATCTTGAAAGTTTATGAATTTTGTCTCACTTCAAAATTGCAGAGAATTGAAGAGTCTGTAACTCATGGCAGGTCAGATGCAAAGAGGAAATTCAGGTAGCTAGAAAAAAGGATTTGAAGAGCACCCTTCAAGGGATGCTCTGGCTGGTAGTAGAAGTGGGAAGCCAGCAAGGGAATCGGTGGGACCATTTGATAGAAGAAGTGTACAAAAGGCACTTGGGAATGATGAGACCCACAGACAAGTCTGAAAGGGATTAGATAAATTAATGTACAAGAATTGGAGAACCAGCTGTGTCTGACAGTATCTCCCATTGTCATTGCTGGAGATCAGACCGAGCTGCACAGACTCAGGTTTTGACTCTGTTTCTTCATCCTCATGGAGCATTTGTCTCCGTCTGGAGAAAGTGAGGATAAGTTGTGCCAGATCAAGCACTGGTGTTGTGCTGACCTTTTGCTCGTTGGCTGAATCTTGAGGGTTTGTTCCTGGAAAAGCCCCCAGTACTGAGCCCAGTGTTTAGTCTGTATTCTGTCTGCTGGGAAGGTGAATGATTTTAGTCACAATTTACAGCATGCGGCAATTATCCCACAATCTGCGTATGTTTTAAAAGTTAATGGAGAAGAAACACTGATTTTAAAAACCAATTTGAAAGCTTTCCAGTGGCTCTAGCTGCCTCAGCTGGTCACAAAGGGCAGAGCCACCAACCTTGCTGTTTTACTCACATTAAGAATGAAACTTCTGTGCTTAAGTAAATGCCAGATCACTATGTGTTCCTGGCATCTTGTGGTCTCTCTGGATGAGAATCTGAAACCTACCATATAGCAAAGCCCACGAAGAAGTTTATAAGCCTTTTCTGCATCCCTTTTCACCCCAGGAGTGCAGTGACCTGCTGTATAATTTACATACCCCTTTGGCTAAAATTGCAGCCTGTAATTCACACCGTCTGCTCTTGCCTGGGCTTCCCCAGTCTGTCCTTCACATTGCAGTGGGCACTTGCAGAAGCTCATGTCCCTGCCTCCTGGAGTTCTTGCAGCTGGGGCATTCCCCTGCATTGGAAGAGATTTGACTAGTCAGCAGTCACTTTTTCATCAGTGTCCCTCCTCCCTCCCTTCACACTATGTCTAATGGTTGTGAGCAAGGATGTTTATGTGCGAGAAGGAGTGTTTTACACTTGCCTGCGGTACCCAGGTCAGTGGCCACTTTTTCTTTTGGTAATGTTCAACACCTATTTTTCAAAACTCTGCCTGATTCCTGTAAAAATGGATTTCTTGTCAAAGACTTTCTTTCTTGTAAAAATGAATCCATGTGGGATTTGGTTGGCTCTTCCTGCCCCCCGGGGTTAATTTCCCCCCTCCCCCCCAGTCTATATGCGCATCTGCTGCTATTTCCTCCTGGTTTTCATTTCCAGCACTCATGGGTTTTGTTCAGACTTTACTACTGAGAGGCATGGAAAGGCTACTGACTGCACCGCTGCCGTTGTGTGGACAGACCTAAAATCCAGTCCTCACTGCCTGTGCCACGTCTTGTGCTTTTAGATGCTTTTCACACAACTCTGACCCACTTAGTTGTTGCTTCATGCATTAGCATGAAGATCTCGTTCCTTGGAGGAGCAAAGAGTTCTGTTGGAAGTGCTTCAGTCTGGAAGATGAGTTTCTGGGGACGCCAGGAGGCAACCTAAGATGAACTGGGCTCTTCATGCCAACAGTTGCAATGAAGTCTGATGTTCTCTCAGATATCACAGATGAAACCCTGGATAGGAAAGCCTGTTTTTTTGGTATCGTCAGTTATAGCTGTGCACTGTGATGGTTGGTGGCTGGGATTAACCAAGGTGACCACCTTCTTGGAAGTGAGTAGCCCCATGAGCTGGGTCTGGGCATGGAGGATCAGCGCAGGCTCTAACAACAGGATCTGCATCTGCAGGTGACTAATGCAGCTGGCCCAGTGCCACCTCTTAGGAACAGGCTTTATCCTCCTTTCCCACCTTCACACGATGTAAGAAGATCTAACCATGGTTTGTGATCAGAGTCAGTAATGGTTGGTAAGGGAAAATACCAAACACTGGGATAATAACCACCTTCTTCTTAGTGTGGTCTCTAGTGGAAACAAAGCTAGAAATCAGATTGCTTTGAGGTCATCAGGTTTATAGACAGACCAACTGGTACAGTGGAAAAAAAAAAATCAGGCAAGCTAGCAAGCCAGATCCTTAGATGTGGAATAAAGGCACAGAGACAGGTATATAGCCTATGAAACCCAGAGACACTGGGGCAAAGGGGCATAAAAGGGGCAAAGTTATACGGTATCGTATTAATCTCTTGATCTCATGGGGTTTGGTAGCAAGCATAATTATGAATTTTGCCTCTCAAAACCATCTTTCTTTTGTTTTGTATTTTTTCCATACGAATCAGGACTGATACCTCTGAAATAGTAATTGCTTTGTGAGAAATGCTCATCTGCTGCCTTCCAGACTTATTTTTCCTGTACTCAGGTTGGATGATTTTATTCAGGTGCTTGGTAGTGAATCCCATAGGCAGAGCTCTTGGTGCACTGGATGAAGCATACCTGGAAGTGGGGTTCTTGGACACACAGATGTTCATAGCTCTGCTGGGAGATGCTTACTTTAGTAGCAGAGAAAACGTGTTTCAAGTTGGGTATTTCTTATTCCAGAGCTGTTTGCTGCATTTTGGTTTGAGAAGAGCTTGCATTTGATGATGACCTCAGTGTGTCTGAGGGGCTGTTTAGAGGCTGTGACTTCTAACTGGGGAGACTCTTTCAAAGCAGGGTCTGCCTTCTTCTGTGGGTTTTGGTTTGGTTGGGGGTTTTTTTGTTTGTTTGTTTGGGTTTTTTTTTTTTTTTTCCTTTGGAAGTTCTTGGTAGGATAGTATGAGAACCAAGTGCCTAAGAGGTGGGTGTATGTCCATCTGACCATTTCTCTAGCCTCTGTTTGTAGTTTTGGAGCTCATTACTTCTTTCAGTTACATCTGAAAGGTGCAGGAGGGGCCACAAAGATGTGTGATTTTCCTACAAGTGCTGTGAAAATGGCTGGCTGAACAGAGGAGAGATGCCTCAGCAGCAATCCTACTCAGGGAAAGGTCTCCTTACCAGGTACCAGAAGCTTCACATGGTTAAAAAGTTAAGGTGAGGGGTGAGATCAAGGAAAAGACTTGATGCACGTTTCAACTGGGAAAAGCCTAAATAAAATCTTTTACCTTTTTCAATATTAAAGTCAAGTAAAAGCGAAGCCCATAGGAAACCAAGCTCCATGCTCATCAATCCAGACTTCTGTGGGTTCATTTCTGAGCATTTTGTGTAAATGATAGTTGATGAAACTCTCATCACAAGAGATGTAACAGAGCCTGGAAAATATATGGCTACCCTTAATGCAAACAGAAAGACCTACCTGTTGCATTTCCCACAGGCATGTTCTTCTGCTGTGGTTTGATCAAGTTCTCTATTGCGTGTGCCTTGACTGGGTGCTTTGTGCATAGGAGACCAGCTTTATGCAAAATAAGATGTAAAACATATGATTAGCTTTAGAAACTCAAGTACAAATATTCTTTTTATTTTTGATAGACTAGTCATTGGAAGCAATTAAAATTCATGCTCTCAACACATGTGATATACTTATTTATACTCTGTTCAAACTGGAAATTTTAGACAACAATTTTAAATTATCTTAAATGCTACTAGTTGCCATACACCAGCAGGTTTGCTCTAGAGCTTTCAAAGGCTCAGTTTGAGGGTACAGCTAATGGTGAAGTGCTGCAATAATAAAAATAAAACCAATGAGGAAGATTGGAAGATCTTCCAATTAGGTGAGGAGCCTGAGCTTTGTCATTAACATAGAGCATAGGCATCTCCAGTTCAAATACGATTTCCCTGTTATATACTGCCTCTTTTGCTTCTTGATAACCTTCAGGACTTCATGAATTTGCACAATTTTTTTTTCTTGGTTACCTTCTCTTCTGCCAAACTGCTTTGAGTCAGCTGGCCTGGGAGCTGATGTGGGAGCAGGGAGAAATTTAGAGAGCAGATAAGGGCCAAAGGTGCTGTTAGCCTTCGGGGCTGTGACACACAGTGTAAGTACATGATACAATGGTGTAAAACTAACACCTTTTTATTAATTACCAAGAACAACTGTTCCAGGCTGAGGAGGGAATTTGAGGGAACGAGTTTGAGAAGGGGGTATCTCCACCAGAGCAGCTGTGGGAAAGAAATGCAGAGAGGACAAATTAGCATTTCAACATAAAGTCCTATACAGCAAGTGGTGTTTGAAGGCTTTAGAGGGAAAGGAGGAAAAGTGGAGCTCCGGAGAAAAAACATGGAGCTTGGAGGGTAAGAAACGGGATGGGAGCAGCTGTGGCTCTGAAACAGAGAGGAAAGAGGGGGAAAGAAATAAGGCATGTTGGCATGAGCTTGTAAGCGGAAAAAATCCACCTGGTCTCAGGAGTGACACAGCTCTGAAGCTGATGGAAGAGCTAAACTGGACGGTGCTATCTCTCTGATTCCTTGTGATACAAAGCAAGTGTCACATCAGATGGTGATAACAAGGACCAGCATCCCTGTTTGTTCCAGAAAGTGATATGACACATCTGGAGCTGGTTTGTAATATTCTTAAGATATCCACAAGTGATCCCTGTATAGGAAACCTTTTTTATCAGGAATATCAAGATACAAAAATATAGGGCATCTTGCCAAGAAAGGCTGAATTTCTGAGGTTGACTGGATGCTGGCATTCTCTGTAAGCCTGGACTCCACAGATGAATGCTGAACACTCAGACCAGGTATAAATTATCTTTTCTGGCTGAGATCTCCTCAGATCAGCAACTTTTAGATAGCTTGTTTTATTTTTTTTCTCCAGAGATGGAATTTCACCTTCTGACAGAGGCACAGATCTGTCTCTGGGGTTTGGGAGCTGGAAGGAGAACGCTCTGGTTTCCAGCAGAGTTAGGGATCTCAGAATCATGCTTCCAGTCAATGTTAACTGGAGAAATGGGATAATGGAGTCTCCAGGCCCCATTTTATGATGTTTCCCGGGCCGTGCTTCGCTGGGACTGCCATGGCTCCTGGGACCTGCCATTGACCTCCCGGTTGTGTGGTGGGCAAATGGCTGAGATGGGTCTGGAGCTCAGTGGTGACTGGCGCTCCCCTGCTTAGCTGAAAGCAAATCCAGTCAATAGGCATCTCTCCACTGGTTTGGGGGTTTTGAGATTATCCTCTTGTGCTATAAGCTCTTCAGGGTAGAAGAGATTTTCAGCTTGGTGGTTGTACAAAGCTGGGCAAAGTGGGGCTGTGAGCTTGAAGGTCATCTCTTGTCCTCTAATGTGCGTCTTGCTCACCGTTATCAGCCTTGGTTGGGGTCTTGAAGTCATAAGCAAAAAAAAATACAATTTGTGTGCTGTGGTCCTTTGAGCTGGTCCTGAGCCCGCTAACGGCTGGGAAGAAGGTTGTTAAAAACGCCTGTGTTGTTCCTATTACCTTTTATTAAGTGTTGAAATTTAAACAACAACAAAAAAGGGGCAGTCAGAAGTCCCTTGCTCCTGGACTGTGATCACGCTTTGGCTCTGTGCTGTAAACTATGGCTGTGGGAGTCTCTGCAGCCAAGCCAAAGTTCTTTTAAATAAAACTCAGAAGAGGAGGGACAGTTGATGTCTTCAGGCTTTGTTGTGCAAAGGTGTTAGTAGGGACCTGCTGTGTGAAGTAGTCTGTCAGATTATTTTAATATCCAGAATTTCAATACAAAGCCACATACAACAACAAAACCAGGCTGTTTATGTATTGGATAATGGGGTACTGTATGGCACCAGGTGGGGGAGGAAATTCTCATCTAAAAGCCAATAATTGGAAAATGTGAGAGGTATCATTGATGTTGCTTAATGATGCACATGGGCCTTAAAATACTTAGAATCTGTTCAGTAAAAGTAAAATCAGATTATTTTTTACCCATGCAATTTTAATTCTAGTGTTTCAAGCATAAAAAAGCATTTCATGCATCGATTATTTACAATAAATTAAAAGTCTCTATTAAGTATTATACTGCTGGAAAAATTCTGTTATGAATATGAAATTATTTTCATTGCTACTTTGATGTGTGGCTATTCCTGCTGCATACCATGCTTGGGCACTGAGTGATTAAGATCAAAACTGGTTTGGCATGGCATACTCAAATATTTTCTTTTAGAAGTATTTACAGTGGGTTAAAATTAACTACACTAATTGGCTAACATCTATGTTCTACCATGGCACTTAAAATTAGTGTCTGGGTAGCAGGCAGTGGTGTGGCTGATTAATTCTTCATTTGATACAGGGTACAATGGAGAGATGAAAAAAGCACTGCAGAGGATGAAAGCAAAAAGGAAGGAAGAGAAATAAGAGTATCTAAGCTATGGCTTGCTGATCTTTTGGAAATGCAGATCAATTACTGTGTTAATGGAAATGAAAGCTAAGAATAATATTTATAGTCTGTTAATCCTCAAGACTTGCTTTGTCTGCACAGGAGGTTTTACAGTCATGGTGGTTAGGGAGGACAGAGCTAATCTGAATTATTGCTCTAGTTGTGAGACTTGGGGCTCAACAAATTCTAAACAAATGGGCTCGTCGAACACTGCGGAACTAGTAAAGCCTCCAGTGTGCTAGAGGCTGTGGTGGATTTAGATGCCCAGCCATCACTGACTTCGAAAGCGTCTGTCCATTGCTTACATCTAGGAGATGAACTCAGACCTTGCACATTACGCAGGAACGTATATCTGTTGCCAGCTGTACTACTACGTGGCTGCTGTTGTAGATGGAAAGATGCACTTCACTCATAAGAGAGAAGTAGCGATATGTTTTTTGATATAAAATGGCAATTTAACAAAGTTTGATAGTAAACGTGACAGTGGCTTAACAAGATTTGATGGCAAGATTCACTTGATATTTACTGCATAGAGGATGGGGTCAGACAAAACTGTCAGGGAGACCCTCCCCTTGAGTCACGAGGTTCAGAAAGGACCCCCTTGTGTTCTAAACTCCTTCTCAGAGAGGAGCGTAGGTGCAGCTGGATCCAGACTTAGTCCCAGACTTGGTCAACGGTTTATGTCTAAAGGATTATATGTGCACAATCAACCCTTGATATCACTTAGCTAAGATTTCAAATTTTCAGCGCACTTATTCCCAATTCACTTGCCAAGAACCTGGTGCAATAAGGAATCTCTCAGCCTCGAGGAGCAGTAACCTTGAGATGCATCCCTACTCAAGGGGAGATCCTGGCGTGCAGCCTGCTGCCGTGCAGGAGAGCTCAATGGGCCCTGGGCTGTCCGCTATTTATGGAGTAAGATAATTGACTTATAGTCATATTTGCATACTGACTACAGGTGTTGGTTTCTTCCAAATTTGGCTGGAGTCAGACATCGACCAGCACTGCGGTTAGACGAGCGCATTGTTCAAATTAGCCCATGGCTATTGTGTTGGTATCCATCTTCCCTGAATCCACTTTGAGCTGGATGCAGCCATCAAGACCAGACGCATCCGTTGTGATTGCCACTGGTGGTTATTGCTTGAGCAGGATTATGGGAAATGGAGGCTG
>JAOBAS010000037.1:21442216-21457832 GCA_025311575.1 Elanoides forficatus | reverse complement strand
GGGGGAGAAGGAAAGAAAGGGAAAAGGATGGGGAGGACACTGCAATGAATAGGGGCATTGAAGTGGGTCTGCCACTGTGGTTGCTACCACCACCCTCCCAAGGAAGGATGTCCTGGCTCGGGATCCGATGCGGGATGACAGCCCCGTGTTGCACAGCTCTGCTGTTGAGAGGAAAGAGGAGATGCAGGCACCTCACGCGCAGCTTGGTCGCTCTTCTGGGGGCTCGTGCCTTGCTCCCGATTGCCGCACTGCCTGGGTCGGTCTTTGGCAATCGCTCTTCCCTCAGCCTGAAGCAATGCAGCTGCCTCTCTTAGGAAGAGCGGATCACCCTTTTGGAAGAGGAAGGCTGCTCCTTGGTCACTGAGCTGCTGAATGCAGCACCACATACCTTCATTAGTTTGGGTGTTGGTCTTGCACTAGATCATCTGTCAAAACCCCCTCCTACTCTTGTTGCTTGTGCTGGATCTGCAAAGAGGGATGAGCACCTGCCTGGGCTGGAGCGAGGGCACAAAGACCTCATCCATCAGTGACTGCTGCTGTTTGTCTTGGTCCTTCCAGCTCTTCATCATCTTAATAAAGAAATAAATAAAAGTCTTTCCTATCCTCCACTGAAGGACAGCAGCTGGAAGCAATTTGGGTGGCATTTTGAATCTTCCATCACAGATACTGTTCTTTGCCTACATTCCTGTTGTCAAATAAACACCTCTTTTAATTACCAAATACTTTTTCCTCCATAAAGCATAGAAAGCAAGCTGGCAAAGACTGTTTATGATCCCCAGACATGCCAAGCACTCCCACACTTTCAGGCAAGGCTGGCTGGTGCCTTGTTCTAGGTTTCAAACAGCTGTCCTCCCATCACACAGCCACACTTGCTGTGCACGTATGATATTTTGGAGAAAGCACAGCTATTCTGCAGAAATTAACTGATTATTTCCTTTACTGTTGTGATGTTCAGATGGAAATCTTTAGATAAATGTAAAATATTGCCCTATAAGAAAAGGCATACCCAATGCTCTCACTGGGAAAGAGGGAGGCACGGAAGAGAAGACTTTCTCAAGGTTGGGTTGTAAGACTACGTTTCTCAGATGTAACTAGTCTTTCTGTCTTTTACTGTGCTGCGTAGCTCCTAGAAATCCCATAGAAACAAGTGCTCTTTCCTTCCCTTCTCCTCTCCTAGGAAATCTTGCAGAGTCCTCAGAAGTTGTAAAATAAGCCCGTGTAATTAATTCCCACTCTCACACAGGTGAATTCTAGCTGGAAGACAGGGAGCTGTTGTCTACTGCAGAATGTGGGGAAGCCCTCGTCCCTTGTCTGGTTGAGATGCCAACTGCATAACGATGCTGTGGTACTCAGCTAATATTAGGAAGGAAAAAGCCATTTTGGCATATGGTCCAAACATGCTGGTGATGTGAATGACTAATTTTCTGAAAAGTTTGAGTGGGCTGAGGGTAATTTTCTGTAATAATTTGTATTTGAGAGTTGTCTCAATATTTCACATCTCTATTGAATTGGCTGTAATCCATCACTCTAATTGCCTTTCCTTGGTCAGTTGAAATTTATATGCTTGTCTCTACCATACTTAAAAGATTGTAGGTACAACCTTTCTTTCTTATTTAGATTAGGATTTTTTTTTTCTAGTTTTTGAAAGGTCACTATGTCCCTTTTCCTAAAGATGATAGTATGTATCAATTTTAGAGCATTAGACCAGAAACGTGAGGTAGTTTTCCTAGATTTAAATGGTATATTAGACCTGGTACATGGGGCTCAGCTAATATTAATGTGAAGGGCTTCTGTGGATGGGCAGGAGCTGCTCCTCTGATGTTACAAAACAGCTTAGCTCCTTTGGCTGCTGTAGAGCTACTGCAGTTTGCATCAACCCATGTATTTTCAAGGGGACCAGCGAAAAGTGTCTGAGTGACAGTGGCATGGATTTAATGGGGAAGAGGAGGGAAGATTTGCAGTGTGGTTCATTGCTTACCCTATCTGAAATTGCACTGCTTTAAAAGATGTTGTACAGATTTAGCTGAGCAGCTGTAGCACTCACATGGCTATTCTTGAAGGGATTTAGTGCTAGCTTATTGATATTGGCTTAATTTGCCCACTGTATCAATATGAGCCACCCAGTTGTGAATTGATTCAACCATTACGGAGGCTGGATTGGCTTGCAAAAAAAATCAATTTAAAAAATGATCTCCATAAACCAGTAAAAGTTGTTATGCGTGCAAGATCTGAACAGAAGCTGAATGCCTGGAAAAGGAAGTAATTTCAGCAGTAAAATGAACTGACCAAATTAACTTTGGAGCTTGTCACTTAGCAGCACTCATCAGCCTCTCAGAATTGAGCCTCATGATAGGATAAGTTTACACTATTACTATAGATGCAGGAGCAGCATTGTTGTCCTTGCTGTAATAAACCAATAGTGCCAATAACAGAGGAACCCTACTGTATGTTGGTTTATTACTATTGTATTTTAAGTAATGGATGTAAGCTTCAAAATCACTGGAGCCTTACATTTTGCAGCTTTTTTGTGTTGTTTGGTTTTTGTTGGTTTTTTTTTTTAAACTGTATTGGAGAAAAATCATAGATTTTCTTTCATGAACCATATAAACAGCTAGCTTCTTAGCCTGTGCTGACTTAATGTGCAACTAATTTATTTTATATCTACTGTATAGGCAAAAGTGAAATCAATAGTACAAATGTAGTATAATTTTAATATATTACTGTCAGAAGAGCAAAGAAAACTAAACCTCATAAATATTTAATATTTCACTGTAATTTTTTTAAATAATAGATGTATATTGGAAAGGCTACACTGTAGTATTGGTTTTCCATATACCTGAATTTAGTAAAGATGTTTCTCATGTATAGGCAATTAGAACTGGAAAAAACAAACAAAACCAATATCCTTGTTGTAGTCTTAGTTCAGAATTTCATTTGTTAAAAGTTTTCCTTAGAAACCTTCTTCAGAACTGTTGATGTTTTGCGTATTGAGATTTTTATTCAGTTTTAAAGCAAAAGATATCTCTTTCTGCTTTTCTGTTACCCTGATTTTTCATTTAAAAGATGTAACCCCTATATATGTGATTACAAACATGCAAATACATATTTAGAAGCAGTTTATCCCTGCTGTCCTTCATGATATATATCTCTTGAAATTACTAACATGAGAAAAATACGATTGACTGGAAGGTCTGCACTAGGATTATCAGGGAGACTTCAGATGCAGGATGGCAATCAAAGCATGAGGCTGGGAGAGCTTCGCTGCCAGTTAAGGACAAATAACTCTGAACTTTCAGTTTTTCTAGCTCCGTTACGTCAGCTGAGCCCCGGTGTGCTGCTTGCCCGTGGTACCTCCGGGTCGTGGAAGCACAGGGAGTGACCGTCCTTTGAGGCAGCTGCTACTGGGACTCAGACCTTCCTGAGAGATGCTAAAATGACGGTAGAACTTGTAATGAAGGGGAATCACGTTGTCCCAAGGTGGCTGTTCCAGTGTTTTATTACCTTTTAGTTAGAAACTTTTTTCCATTATTGCCTCTAAATCTTGTATGAATCTTTTTCCAATTACTTTTAATCTGCAAGCTGAGGGGGGCATGGAGAAGAGCTGATGAGCCTTCTTTTAACCAGGATGTTTTACACGTTGGGAGCCTATTTCCCTTCTGTGTTGTCCTATGTTACTTTTCCAATCTTGCCTCAGGAGCCACATTCTCTAAACCTGTCACCTTTCCTCTACTTGACACTTTCCAATTAGTTTAGATTTTTTTGTAAGAGCAATGCTAATGACAGGACTGTGTGCTTCAGACCTCGCCAGGGCTGCACAGAACTGAGTGATTGCCTCCAAGATTTGCTATCTAGTGGTCCAATTAATAATGATCAGCATGATGTTTCCTTTTCCTTTGTGATCTGTTTAAACCCTCTCCCCATAATTTCTGGCACTGTGACCAGCTAAAGGTTCTCAGTCCTCTTTCTCCCTGTATATTTTAGTTTTACTCAAACATAGAGCTCTTATACTTGCGCTTGTTGAATTTCACCCCAGCGCTTTTTCCTTTTTGGGTGCTCTCAACTGCCAGTGCAACTGATATTTTGTTCCTGTTCTCCAAAGGTGTTTGTGATGTGTCCAGCTTTGTTGTCTTCCACAGGTTTTGTAGATGTCCTTTTTTATTCTTCTGTTTAGCTCATTTAGGAAAGCAGTGAATAGAATAACAAAAATCAGGAAAATATACCTCTCCTTTCCTTGCTCTGTCACTTTTAACAATGCTGATGGAGTCTTTTCCCAAAGTACTTTGGGGGACGAGGATGTAGTTGCTGTCATGAGAGGTACTGTCAAAAGTCTTTCTAAAATAATGAAATGTTGTCTACTCCTCCTCTGGCCACAAGACTGATTGCCATGAGCAATGTTAGCAATGAAAACTAGATCAGTTAGACTGACTCTGGTTTTAGCAAATATGTGCTGCCTGTGTCCCCTCACCTCATTAAACATTTAGTTATTTCTGTTGACTGTTCAGTGATTTTTCTCTAGTGCTTTCCAGAAACTGTTCCTGTAACAGATGTATTGCTGAACCCTTGTCTATACCGCAGTGAGGTTAGGAGATACTCATCAGTAGACAAACAGGGGACTCCTTGGTCCACAAGGCGTTTGAAAACATACTTTGAGCATCACTGAAATATGTTCTTGAAGGACTGTATGAAGATTACAAAGAGGTGGGGTTTTTTTTTTTTTAGTACAGAAAAAAATATTTCTGGGCATATAATTTGGATTTCATTTTCAAATTTGGTTTACGGTGCAGTACAAACAAAATGTTACAGTAATAAAATTCAGTAGTGAGGAAAAGGATAAGGATTAATACAAGAACTGTGTTGACTCATCCCTGTTGGCAGTGACTTGGCAGGGACAGGAGCTGAAGGGAGGGTGGCTTCCTCCACCTTGGGAACCAAAACCAGTACAGAGTTAATGGGGATAGTATAAAAATATGGATGAAATGAGAACGAGATACATGCCGAGCATTTGTCCAACCATAAAAAGAAGAGCACTGTACAAGAAAGAGAGAGAGTTGAGAAAAGAATACAATTCAGGAACTGAAAAGAAATTAGTGTTTCTGAGAGGAAGGATGCCTGAACATAAGCATCTGTTTGAGCTGCCCTGGGGTACCCTGCCTGGGCTCCAGCAGCCATGTCAGGAGGGCAGATGTCTCCTGTCGGTCATGGGCCATATCCCACAGTGGTTTCTGATGGACTAATGTTCCTCAAACAGCACTAAACACCTTTATGTGAGCAACTGAATCGGGTTCTGAGGTTGTTCAGATTTAATGAATTTTGCCTCCAAGAGTAATTCTGGGAAGCCATTTACTGCAGGCAGGATCATTATTGTAACTTATTCGCTTTTCTTCTGTCTCTTCTGTTTGCTTTACCGTAGTGTGTAGATTTCCAAAGCAAGCCTAGGATGTGATAGGGATAGACACTGTGCAAAGCCGTAATGAATATTTGTGCTCCAGGAAGAGTTTATTTCAAAGGATATAATGCCTCTGGCTGAAGTAGTCATATCTAATGATGTGCCTTTAGGAAAAGCGCATGCTGCTAAAACAGCAAAAGGAGCTTTTTAACTGAAGCTATTTTACTTTGCATTCTGTTTTTAGGTAAGAAGTTGATAAGGAATAAGGGATATTTTTCAGAGCTGCAGACTGATAGCCAGTCTGAGTTGCTCAGTCTGACACACTGGCCAACTGTCCGTAGATTGCCTTCGTGAGCAATAAGGGATTTGTACAGTGCTCTTTCTGAATGGAGAAATTAAGTTACTTTATTTTACTCCCACTTGTATGGGGCTTACTTCCTTGGCACGCATGTGCTTATCTGATCTATTGTATGCTGCGTATAGCTGTAAGATGAGAGCTGTGTTCAGATGACATAGCAAAGCTCTGCAGGACCTGGCATGCACGTCATGCTGATTTCAGGTAACACTTTCCATTTCTGGTGAGCAGTGAAGCGGGTTTAGACTGGCCTCCTTATTAGCAGACATATAAGGTGGCTGAGGAACTTTCCACCTGAACAGCAAGTTGTCAGGAGCAGAGTGTAATTTGTGGGCCCTTCCTACAACATGGTGGAAAAGGAGGGGAAAGGGGAAAATAGCTGGAAGAAACCTCTTCAGCATGTTTCTCTGTTCCTCATGTCATTTCAGCTCTCTTATTGAAAGGCTGAGGAGATATCTGCTGTGTCACCCACAGTTTTGGTAGACTGAGGACATATTGGACCATATAGGTGTTTGTTGCTAGAAAGGCCAGACTGTAGAAGGATGCGTGCCGCTGTCTGCAACCTCTGCTTTTGAAAATTAAATTCAGCTCCAAGCTCTTTGCCAGGCTGTGCTCTCTGCAGCATTATCCTCTGTCTGTAATTGCTTAGCTGAATGCAAATTTCATACAGTTGACTACTGCCACATAAATTATTCCACAGCTTTCTCTCTCCCACCTTGCCCTCTGCTCGCCCTTTCTGTCTGCTCACCGCCCCCTCTTCCCAAAGAAAATACATTAAAAAACTGGTATAATTGTGCTAATGTACGCAGCTGTTACTGCTGCTTTTTCACACCTCAGGGAATCATATAATTTTGAACTCTTCAGGGACATCGAGAAAGACTTTACCCAACAGCAGATTTGGTGTTTATAAGCAGTAGTTGCCGGACCACGGTTACTGCTGTGTGTGTAACCGCAGTACTCCTGGAGCACTTCACTTAGTGATGCTCTGGCCGGTGCCAGGCACAGATCCTGCTTTTGGCTGGGGACACTCCAGCACGATGGCATGGCCTTCAGTGGAGATGGTGGGGATGATGACAGTGCCCTGCTGCCTCACATTCACTGATTGTGGATGCTTCTTTCCAACAACAGGCACATGACAGCCAGCCAGTACCGCTGCATCCCAAAAGCTTGATGAAGTAACACCTGCCCTGCTGCAAGCGGACATGGGGAAGGATCTCAGGGAAAGGTCTCTGCAATGCAAGGACAGCTAGGTAGAGTTTTGCAGTTCTGACAGTGAACTAATCAGCCAAATATAGAACTAAAAAGGGGAAGAAGGAAGTTATAAGAAGGGCTACATGTATACGAGTATGATCGTGGGAAATATTGTAAGTCAAGACTTCCTTAAATAGAGGATCAGGGCTGTCTCTCAGAGGAGCCAGGACACACTGGAGAAACGGGCTGCCAGGAACCCCATGAGATTCAATAAAGTTAGATGTGAAGCCCTGCTCCTGGGGAGGGATAACCCTACGCATCAGTACAGGCTGGGGCTAGCCAGCTGGAAAGCAGCTCTGCAGAGAAGGACCTGGGGGTCCTGCTGGACAAATTCTTGGAGCTGCACAGTGATGGGATGAGACGCAGGGGACACAAGTTTCAAGAAGGGAAGTGCTACTTAGGTATTAGGAGAATAAAATCTACCGTGACAGTGGACAGGCTTAAACAGGGGCTCAGAGATGATGTTTGATATCCAGCCTCAGAGATCAAAACTCAACTGGACAAGGGTCTGAGCAACCTGACCTAATTTTCAAATTAGATCCAACTTCAAAGTTGGCCTTGCTTTGAGTGAGGGCTGAACCAGAGACCTCTCTATGTCCCTTCTGATCTGAACTGCATGATTCTGTGGGTGTACAGAAAAGCCTTCCCATGCCTGAGGGCTTAGAGTATCTGTGTTGGTTAAGTTTCACTGTAAGATGGTTGAATATTTCCTTGGAGTAAAACGCATTGTTACTAAATATCAGAGACTACAATGCAGTTGTACGTGCTTTAGTGTCTCTTCTCATCTTTTCCTACCCTGTTGCTAGCATCTGTATTCTAAGGGAGATATTTCTCCAGCTGTGAGATCTATTGCCTATTACGCTTGGTTTCTCAATGTTGACACAGTTTGTCATCACAAGCTTGTGATGACCTGTAGGGGTTCATCATACTTGAATTTTCAGACTCTTGCCTCTGTTCTTTACAGGAGAGCAGTAGAGTTGGGGGTCCTTTTGAACCTGCAGACACTCTGTGCTTGCTGTTTGGCACAAGCGGTGAGGCTGGTTGCAGCACCTTTTCTGCTGTCACCTGAACAGCAGCAAGGTGACCATAATGAGTGTATGAGTTCTCCGTGAAGAGCAGGACTGGGAAGGGAAGATGCTGCCCAGCAGCACCTTGTTGAAGTAGTGATGAGTGATGCATGGAAGCAAAAGCACTGACGTAGAGTGCCAAGGAGAGATACCAGGGAATTTTCTGCTTAGATTACCTCCAGGGGAAAGCTTTTGGGTTTTTTGCTGCCGGAGGCTTTTCTTTTGACAGCTGTGAAGGGTGCCAGCAGCCTGAGGTAGTGTGAAGCCAACACAGTAATAAGAAAGGGTAAAGGCAGTGAGCTCTAAGGACCCATGGTTTTCCTGATGCAGCCTTGCCCTTGGCTGGCATCTCCAGTGCTCCTAAGACTGCAGCACTGCCATATGCAATGGCTGCAGGCTTACTTGTTGGTTCACAGTCTGACTTAAGCATGAAAACAAAATTGGTGTCTGGCAGAGGTACGTTTTCCCAAAGCGGAGGAGGGAGATGTAGCAGTGCTGGCAGGAGCTGTAGCTTGGTGTGTCGCAGCCATCTGCTGTTCCCAGCTAGAGGAGTTTCCCATGCAGGGCCAGAGCTGGTGGAGGAGGTTTTAAGAGGTTTTGGAAAAAATTAAAAAAAAAAAAAAAAAGGAAATAATTCTGACAGCCAAACCTGGGGTTGCCCTCACCTCAGCCCCCGAAGGGTCCCTAACAGCAGAAGGGGCTTCCAGACCCCAGGCCATCTTTGTGGCCAAGGTGGGGCAGGGAGGATGGACGCCGTTGATGCCGGGTGGGTTCCACCTGAGGAGGAAGACTCAGTTTTACCCATTGACATGTTTGGTGGGGGTCAGGTCCTTCATGATGTGGTAGGTACAGTCAGGCTTTGGGGAGTGAGGTGATTCGCCTAGTTTCTAGATCGTCTAGGTACAGGAGCTGAGCTGCACGTTGGGGACTGCAGGCCCCAGCGCAGATGCCCTCCTTTCACACAGGGAGGGACACCTGAGCTTCCACACTTCCTCGGGAAGGCATCTGGTGAGTGGGGTATTTCAGTCCCAGGCTCCAGCACCTCCATCCTGCTGAAGTCCCCGCTGTCCTACAGTCTTTGTCAGCGTGGACTGAAGGCACTCGTTCTACTTTTGCTGCAGTCTTTCTGGGCAGTTGTTTAATTACAAAGCTGATTATTTACGCAGTTATGTTTCTGAGAGCCTGGCTAAGCGTTGTTAAAAAACAACAGCGAAAACAGACTTTCTGAAAGCTCAGTGGTTATGCAGGCAGCATAGCCATCTCGTCAGGTCAGTCATCTAATTAAGCAGGGAGTTTGAGGATTTCATGGATTCAAAGGCTACTTTTAAATACATTGCACAACCAATGGAGTATTTGGCTTGCTATTGTTTGACTGCAAATAATACATGTCTTGAATTGTCTTTGTTTTAATTTATTTTTGTGCCTTATGTGTTCTGTAAGATGGGCTCAAGTATGCTGGGAATTCATCACTGGGTACCATGCTGGGATGAGCAGGACAGTATAAGCCATGTAATTTTCTTCATTCATCTATGGAATTTGTGTGTGTGTATGCATATGCATATTTGTCCATCACTGTGATTAGTGGTAAGTTATATGAAAATAAGGAACAGCCCCAGGATCCCAGGCAAAAAATAAAATAACATTAAATTAAATATTTATTAGGTGTCATGATTTATGTAATTTCTCTGAAGAGAAGAAGCTTTTATGAACCGCATACAATCTCATAGATATTAGGGGACATTTTAGAACTTAATTTTAAGGAAGAAGGTACAAATAGCTTGACAAGGACAAGGCTGTGGATGGATGGAGCTTGTCTCCACAAATTTCTTCCAAAATTTCATTTCACATGCTGTTGTCCTGAGCAGAATTAACTTCTTCAGTCCTTGGATTTTCTACCTAAACCTGTTTAGATAGACCCTGGACAGTTTGCTGTATATGGGGCCTACTTACAGTGACAGTGGTCGTGGGCAAAGCCAAAGCCAAAAAACCTTCAAGGTGGGTAGTTGATTCCCAGCAAAATTCCTTTTCATTTCTTTTGCTGGTATGTGGTTATCTAGACCATTTCTCAAACACTAAAACATACAAGGAGCTTTACACAAGTGGGTAGTGGCAGAGTAGTCGGAGATGTGGGTGGGAAGAGGAGACATCCCCGTCCGGGCTGGTGGTGCTTAGGTTTGGAAGATAAAGAAGTCGGCCAAGGTTGTCTGATGAACCTTGTTCTTGTATCATACGGACTAGAGAGGATTTTTCAGTGCAGCTGGCTCATGAAAGCCATTCTTTGTGCTTCTCTCACAAAAGATGTCTAAGCTCAATTTAAGAGCCCTAAGTGATGACAAATTTACTGTGCTCACGGTTAAATTGTTCTAGTGCTTAAAGGTCTACTGGATTAGGCTTCCGATTGTTATGAGGGCCTGTATGTGTTTACACTGTGATGAGCAACTATCGCCTATTAAACTGGAGATAAAAGCGGAAGAAATGCAATATCCGGGGCTTGGGAACAGAAAAGAAAATAACATAACTACAATTCTGTTTTCTGCTCTATTTTTCTTTAGTGCTGTCTTGAAGATTGTAATTGCATGTGTTTTAATGATTTCTATAGAGTTTATGATTTATTTTTATAAACCAATGGCAGCAAAGTATCAGCTTAGTCTGCAAAGCATAAAAAATAGCTTGCGATAATTGAGTTCCAGTTGTAAATTCTATTAAAGCTTTGTTTAATTTGGAAGTTTTATTTTTCAGGGAGGTTCCATAAACCTAATGCAGTTGCCAAATAGAAAACCCTGCAAAACTGTGCATGTATTAAAGATCATTAATATTAAATTAATATATAACATGCTACCTTTCGAAAGAGGAAATATTGCATTTTGTTCATCTAAGTAAGAGGTCTGCATTGATTTGGCTGAGAATTGTTTGTTTTGAACAGAAATTAAAATGTAGATGCTGTTCTACCTTATTTGCATTGCATTAGCCAGAGGGAAGGTGTGACTTCTTCTAGAAAACACCTGGAAGGTTAGAAAGAGTGAAATCTGGAGCAGTTTTTTTGGAAGTGATTGACAGAAAGCAAATACAATGTTTTGGGGATTTACCAGATGGTATACCTTCAGACAATCTTACAAGACCTGTTTAAAAACAGAGGAGGGAGGGAGGGCATTCGGTGTTGGAAGCAACAGTGCTGTGATGGTGATTTACTTTCTAGAAGTGTTACAGACCCCTGAGAAAGAATATAGATGTAGGGTTTCTGCTGTGGGGAAATATCTATAGGGAAAAAAGTGTTTGGGCAGGAGAGCCATTGCTTATACCAGTATCTTGACTGCTCTGTCTTGTTCCTTTTAATAGTCTTTTTATTCTGGAATTATGCACAATGAAATCATAGGTTTTGGGGGCTCAAAAAGTTCAGAATTCTTCTTTTTTTTTTTTTTTTTTTTTTTTTACTAAATAAACCTCTTTTAGTCATTATGACCCAGTTACTAATTTAATTAGGAAATGCAGTAATTGAATTTTCTGGTGTCACTTTTGCAAGTGCCCTTCTACCTTTTCCAGCTGGCAGATAAATTGGTCAAACTTTCTTGTTGTGTAGGAAAGGGATTGATTTAAACTTCCGCCTTAATCAGAGGAGATGCTTATGCTGGATCTCAGGTCATATCAGACCACTCCCACATCTATTTCTAAACAGCCGTGTGCCATGTTCCTCCCTGGGTTACAGGCAGGCCACTCAATATGAATTCAGAATTTGGCATCATTATATATCTGGTGGAAACGGAACTAGTAATAGTAACTGCTGGCTGGGGGTGTGGTAGACTAGTATTTTTGAAGCATGTTGTCAAGTTAAGTAATTTAAAACCCCCTTGAGCTCTTCATTTAAAATCTAGAGAAGAAATTCTTTTCTTGTTGGAGTTTGGTGGGATTTCATGCGATGTATATAAGAACAGAATTTGAATCTAGCATCTTCGAGGGGAGCAAAGCTTACCTAGATTCATCTTTCCACATATATTTGAGATGGGCACTGGAAAGAGAAGTAGGAGGAAAAAAATGGAAAAACTGAACTCAAAAGACAAGTAAGTAGGTCTGCGTTTTTCCATCTCGGCACAGTCAAGGGAAGAAGTGGAGTGTGCCATATGCCACTGCAGTGCTGCATCTGTGATGCCCATGACTACATGTTGTGATCCTTAGTGTGACTCTAGCAGTGATGGGGAGTATAGCACAGTTCTGCCCCTTAGCTGGGGTACCGACTGTTCCTGTCACCTGTAACATTCTAGAGAGCAATTTGGAGATAGCTTGCATTGGTTGATAGGATGGGATGCGATCCGTGCATTTGCACGATGCGAATCACGTCTTTTGTGGAGTGTGTTTACTTCTGAGAAGTGTACACCCAAGAGAGCCTGGCCTTGACACCTTGGCTCCCAAATTGTGCGTTGCATTTCTTTTTCCAGTTCCCGTGTACGTGTTATCTGGGTGCAGTCCATGAACGTCCTTCTATGCTTAGGGGTAGAATTCGCACTCATATTTTCGGTTAAGAGAAGAGAACAATGCAGAGGGGTTGACTGAAAACCTCGGCACTTCTTTCACAAAGCCAACAGGGGTGTTCAGGCAGAGTCCTGCAGAGCATGGCACTGAGGGGCTGGGGAGCCCACCGGGCTGATCCAGTACAGCCTTAGGTGAAATGGTATGAGCAAGAGAGCAACGTCTCTGAAAGGTGGGTCTCAGTTCAGGAAAAAGTGAATGAGTTCATTGGTGGTTTTTTACCTCCTCAGTGTGCTTTTGCTGAGAACAGCCAGCCACCATTTCCCTGCTGACATCCATCACCTGCATATTGCTCAGCTCTTTGCGTTTTGACCTCTGTTGCAGTAAGCACAATTCATCTTTCGTCTCTCTGACAGCTTCATCCTTGCCTCCAACTCAGATTGGCCTGTGGACATTTGTGAGCGGTCTGAATCTCTGGCTGAGCCAGGAGAATGCGTAGTTGATGCAGAGAAAGCCCAATCATTCATCATGACGGTTTCTTGCCGTTTTACACTGATTAGCTGTAGCCTACAGGTGGAGCAGGACAAAGGCAGCGATACTTTTCTTGGTGATCATTGAAATAAATTGCTAATGTTTCTAAGATTGATAAACTGAAAAGCAGGCATGAGCTATTAGATTAATAAGTCAGACTTCCTTGTATGCTCCTCTTGCTGTTGTTACTCTCATAGAAAAGTTAGAAATTACTTATATATTGCAGTAACCCCAGTGTTGTTTGCAAAAAAGGCTAAGACCCTGTCTTATGTTACTGACCCTTAAACACAGATGCGGGAGCACCTATAACTCAGTTATTCAAAGTATATTTTGTGTTAAGGAATGTGGTTTAGTCATTTTCAGCAAGTTTTTTGGTGGCTTCTAAATAATAAAGATTATATATCCATAGTGGTACTGAATCAAGAATGCCTGTTGTCTGTCAGTGTTTATTATCGATGTGTGTATGCCACAGTACAGACCAGATTCCTCACTTTATTAATCCTATTTCACAAAGATGCAAAGTGAGTAAATGGATCACTAGTGGTCACTCAGAACTTCTACAACAGAGGTAATGAAATTAAGCCTCCTGGTTCCTAATGCCCCCAAGGAAATCTAATGCTTTGTGTATCTTAATAAGTAAGCAAGCCAACGCAAGAGTAAAGCGTGGCACCCAGTGTGTACTTGGTAGTCTCTGATAAGCGTGGTTATTTCTAACACTGTAGATGTGGTGTGGAATATTTTAGGGTAGCACCGAACTGCTGGACCCCTATGAACACAGTACAACTCTCCCTTTTTGAATCTGCTTGAAAGGTGTGAGGTGTCCAAATGTCTTTTCTGTGTCTGGCCATCTTTGTGTCTGCAGGACTATGTGAAGTAGCAGTTCCCCAAGGCAACTCCTCCTTAGGAAGCAGTCAAAGCTTCTCAAAGTGTGTCTAACCCAGACAGTTTCACATCCGAACCATCCAACAGTCAACATCTGCTGTCAGAGGAGAGCGTGCAACTCTCTGTAAGGTCAGATAGCAAATGAGTTCCCACCAGACTTATCCTTCATCTTGTAGGATGACACAGCAAAGGAGTTTCACCCCAAAATCTCCTTCTCAAAGAGTTTCAGTCATCCCTTCTCTATCCCATTAACCTCTGTGCAGAGCCAGGTGGAGCTAAGACCTACCTCTCTCTCTTTCTCAGACCTCCAATTTTAGTCCCAAGTCTTGAAGCAGTGGAAAATTGAGCACATTCTTTCAGTTGCTAACTACCGTTCCTGTCAATTTATGTCTTATTCCACACTTGAATGTTTTGTGTTTTCTTTTCCATTTCAATTGCCAGCTCTTGGATTGACCTGTAATGCAATTGTTGAGTTAAAGCACTCCCTACTATCAGATAGCTTTGCCTGACTAGTGTAATTACAGTCTTGAATTTTGTGTTTTACCTTTAGCTTTGGAAAAGCAATGTGAACTGCTCTCTTTTACTCTGTCAGTTGAGGCAGATTTACTAGGTATCAGACCATTTCTCCAATTCAACAGTGAAGAAACTTTTCTTATTGAGGTATTAACAGACCTTTTAAACAGACTGGGGAGACTATGTCGCATGCCTTTGTGTTATCCAGCATAGTAGTATTACTGGAAACCTCTAGAGATGGATGGCATTAGGGAAGAAAATAAAAAAGGAGAGGAAATATTGTGTTCAGAAATATCATGCTCTGAGGTTTCTTTGTGCCTAGCTCACTTAGTTGGATCCTGCTCTGTATTTACGTACAACCCAATGTTCATGTATGGGATTGGAACAGACCTTGAGAAGTCTCTAGTCTGTCTGTACTAGCTAGTGATGATCCACATGTATTTTCTGCAAGAAGGATGGATTTATTCCTGAAGTCCTCCAGAGGCACTGACTCCAAAACCTCCCAGGCAATGTATTCCTGGGCTTCAGTAGACCTCTGTTAATTTTTCTGTGGAATTAATTTCAGCTTTCCTTCCTGAAATTTAAGCATATAATTTCTTGTCCTAGAATTTGTAAGCATACAACAGCCTTTTATGACCTTGAAACCTATTGTCTGTACCCATATGTCTTTGCTTCTTTTGGTTTAAAAAAACTAGTTTGTTTGTTCTTTCATTGTAGGTGAAACATGGGTTTTTCTTCTTATTTATGATTATTTTTGGATTATGTCCATTGCCTTTCTTTGGCCTCACTCCCAGTAGCACATATTGTCGGTAAGGGCACTGATGTAAACTATATGCAGTACTTGTATTGGGTTTGCATGACAAAGTTTTGGTAGCAGGGGGGGCTACAGGGGTGGCTTCTGTGAGAAGCTACTAGAAGCTTCCCCCATATCTGACAGAGATGATGCCAGCTGGCTCCAAGACGGACCTGCCGTTGGCCAAGGCCCGAGCCCATCAGTGATGGTGGTAGTGCCTCTGGGAGAGCAGATTTGAGAAGCGGGGGGGAACCTGAGTAACTGCAGCCAGCTGAGAGGATTGAGAAGATGTGAGAGCAATAGCCCTGCAGACCCCCAGGTCAGTGCAGAAGGAGGGGAGGAGATGCTCCAGGCGCCGGAGCAGAGATTCCCCTGCA
>JAOBAS010000037.1:21396688-21421079 GCA_025311575.1 Elanoides forficatus | reverse complement strand
GCATACTGAACTCAAAACATAGCACCGTACCAGCTACTAGGAAGACAATTAACTCTATCCCAGCTGAAACCAGGATATTTTCTAAAACTATTTTTTCTAGCCTGTCTCAATTGCATTAATGGGTTTCCTTCTTCACCTTGGGAACCTGTGGCTGGCATGTGAGTGTGAAAGGAGGCATCTGGCTGTTTAGTTCATGCTTAAGAGGAGTTTTGGGTTTGCTGGACTGTTCCTGTAAAGGGCTGCTCACTGGTAGAGGTAGGGATCCCCTCAATTACACTCAGTCTCCTGCCTGTCTGTATTAGCAGGGCTTCAGACCTGACCTGGCTGCTATCCCTCCTTATCGGTGTTTAAAACACACATATGTGAGGGAATCCAGTCTTGCACCCCATCGTTAACGTGTAGGCAGTGTGTAACGATGGCTGTGCACAGACCAATGTATGGGGTGGGGGAAGGATGTTGAAGGACAGTGTTGTTTTTGTATCCAGTACACAGTGCAGAAATGGATAAATACTGTCAATCCAGCCTTCCACTGATCTCCTGGTGAGAGGGCAACCAGAGAGGCTCTTCTCTGGGTTAGGAGACCCAGTACATATTTTCACATGGCCAAGACATTGTCTGAGGTGACTTGAATTGGTTGTGTGGTCTTCTGTGATTTGAGTCACTGACTGTTCCCCGAGTGGAGATGGCAACTTGCGTTCATTGAATAATTCAAACAATTTTTTTCTCCATATGATCAGCAGCTCCATCAAGCTGTAAATCCAGCATGCGTTGGGGAACTGTCTGTGAGCTGGTGTTTCTGGGGCTCTTCTGAGCCATATTTATGACAATAGATAATGTGAGTTCTGTAGTTAATCAAGAACGAGGGTTACTGTGCCATAATTCTTGTCCAAAGGACCATTTTAGGTATTGCAGCTCTGCTTTTAGCATGAATTAATCTTTCCTTTCTTCATTTCCAAATAGGGAGGTCATTTGAAATGGCATGGCCCTCACCATGCTTACTGGCACGGTGAAATCCTAGTGCTGCAAAATTCAACTTCTCTCTACGGGTCTGTGCTGGCTTGGGCTGGACCAGGACAAAGCTGGACAGGAGCTATGGGGCAACAGTGTTACTTGGACATACTTATAGCATCTCGAGGAGTTAAATAGAACTTAACAGACCTGAGGCATCACATTTCTTTCCTAAGCTGACACTTGTAAACATGATGCTTTGAAACTGTGGAGCATTATGTGCCGTAAACACCAAATACCATTGTTATTCTGCAGTCTATGTATAATTTTCCATTTTATGAAAAGTTTTCCATGTCCTCAACTGCCATTTTAGCTATTAAAGATTGAAAATGGCAATGGTATTTGGAAATTTGGAAGAAAGGCAACCATCAGTTGAAACCACCAAACTCTGACTACACTCTAATGTATTACAGGCCTGGATGGATGGTTTGTGATTTACTCCAGGATTCTGGCTTATCTTCTACTTATAAGGCAGGTATTGCTGCAGACCTTCAAAATTAATTCCCACTGTTTAGCTGAAATGAAATTAGGGAAGAAATTCTGTGTGTTTTTCTATAATCAGTGTCTATAAATAAATTGAAAAATCATGATCAATCCCAGCATACTTAAGAAGAGACTGCCAGGAGTTAAAATGCTCCTTTGTTAGATATTCTGTGTGTTTTTTCACCTAAACAGACTGTAATAAGCAAAGCCTAGGCTAAGAAGCAGCATGGATATGAGAGATGTATAGGATATCTTTTTAGTTTATTTTTCTTTTAGCAGTGACCAATGAAGTACTGTATTTTGGGGTACTACTTGAAAGAGGCTTGGGGTAGTAATGCATTTAGGAACTTGTTGAACCTCCAAAAATGTTTTACTTTTTTTTTTTTTATAAACCTGTTGATTAGGTAGAAGATTTTCCCAGCTACTCTTTGAAATGGCTTGTCTAATGACAAGACATTATTGTGCAGCAGTATTAACAGTGTAGAGGATGGTATAGAGTTTCCTGAGCACGACTGTGTGCTGATCATGCTAGGGCAGTCTTCATTGTTGCATTGGTCCCAGTTTATTTCTATTACTGGAACAGCTTATGTAATTGCAGCTACCTCCTCTGTTCTGCAGGTTTCAGTTTGACCAAGCAAAATTGAAAAACATCAGAAATACTCTGCTTTAGATAATAGCCTATTTCATTATTCCCCATTCTTTTTGCTCTTTTCCCGTTCCTTTGATAAATTGGTAGGAAACACAATTTCTAGTTTCCAGCTGCTCCTTTAAGTAGCAACTTGAACATAACCCATGCAAGTAAAAACCAACAGTTTGGTTGACTTTTAGGAGCACCAGTGCCTGTGTTCTCATCAACACAATTTATTCCCTTGACATCTCCAATGGACTTTGTGAAGTCCGGCAGAGACAACAGAGAGGTTCCCGTTACCTTAATGCCTTGTAATCAGGTAATGTGCCAAAGGCAGCTGTAAGGTAGAGGAGTCCTCATGTGCCAGCATTGCCTGGAGCACTCTCCTAAAAGGTTAACAATGAAAACCAGACCTGACAGGGCTAACTGAAACACAAGGCACTTTCTGCCAAAGCTGTATATCCACATGTGAAAAGGAAAGAAAAAAAAAAAAAATCTGTAATATGAACTCAGACACTTCTCAATCCAGTAAGATAGGAAGGAAAATGTTTCTTTACTCTCTTAATGCAGTTCTGCAGGCAGGCTTGAAAGCAAAAAAGTCCTAAATGAGTAGGATCACAAAAATCATATGCATATCACAAATTTTCTCAAGTATACTTATTAAATATAGTCATTTTCTCTCCTGTCTTCTACTGTTATGTAAAGCTGGTGCTTCCTTCTGTAACTCTTCTTCACAGTTTTGGGGTTTTTTTTAATTCTTCCCATTAGGTTGAACTGCCTCTTTGGCAGGACTCCCCAGCAGCATGCTGAACATCAATCCACATTCCAAATACTTGTAGTCTAGGGACCGTAGGAGAGAGAGAAAGTATTGGTTCATTCAATACAGAATTACAGTTTATTAATTGCTTGGAAAGTTACGGTGTTTCAAACTATGTGGTTTATTACCTCTCTACGCATTTTATCTTGAACCAATGGCTTATTAAGATCAAATGTTCATGATCTGGACCAAAAAGGCACATTTGCTTTAAATAAAACACATCAAGTACTGCAAGTTAATAAATGGGATCAATTAACTCAAAGTGCTAAAGTGTCCTGATGAGCATCCCAGAGTCTTCCCATGACTCCCGGACCACAGCAGCCTTTTCACACAGATCCCTCCAGTCCAGGAAAGAATGTTTTTCTGAGCCTTTTCTGTTGTTTTTTCTAACCCGCCCTTTTTCTCCTTTTCCTGCCTTCCGTCCTCTCCACTGCCTATTGATCCTCATCTTAACCGTGGCCAGCAATGAGTCACAAATAAATGTGACCAGGATCCCTCACTAATTCCATAAGTTGGTGGAGTGCCTCGTGCCCTCCAGCACGTGGAGAGGTCAAGCACAGCAGCATCCGATGGATGGACAGAGCAAGGTGGTACCGATGAATTAAAAACCTCCTGCCAAAATTGTGCAAGTGCCATTAGCCTGGTTCAGCAGAGCTGCCTCAGCACCGACAGCCAGCCATGATGCAGGGTTCCCCCAGCACTGCGGTCTGGGTCAGCTGGCTCTCACTACATTTGGACTGATAAAAATGCTGGCAGCAGTACAGAGGTACCTTTAAAGTAGCTTTTTCTTTGTCTGTAGCAGTACATTCCCCTGGCACAGGCTCCAATCCAGCAAAGCGCAAACGTGCTTTACGCAGAGCTCTCAACCAGGGAGGCACTTCTTATGCCTGGAGTTGCCTGTGTTTATCTTCCTGCCTTTCTGAAAAGAGACACTTGTTACCTTTGCAGAAGGTACCCCAGCTAAAGCAACACCTGGCACTCATGATTCTGATTTGCTGGCAAATATCAATGTTATTGCTACTATGGTAAAAAAAAGAAAAAAAAAAGGGAGGATGTCTCTATACTGCAGTGGCAAGCGGGTTCTCAACATTGGCTTTGTGCTGCTCTCCTCTGCAGCGTGCAAAGCTGTCAGCTGAAGTGAGAGGTCTGAAGGGAAGAGCGAATAGATGCTCTTTGAACTGGTGTAAGGCACAGGAGCACAGAGTGGGAGGGAAGGGAGGGCAACGTCACGCAGGAACTCTGTGCAGAAGGTGGGATGTGGAACAGTAGGAGAAGGAGCAACAATCAGAACCGTTGTGCAAAAATTTCGGAAAGAGCTAAGAACTCAGGAAAAATATCTCACTTGAAAAACAACCTTATGCTTCTTGAACTTGCTCTCAGTTCTTTTAAAGAGCAAAGAAAACATTCAGGAAACACTTTGTCACTGTGAGGGTGACTGAGCACTGGCACAGGTTGCCCAGAGAGGTTGTGGCATCTCCACCCTTGGAGATATTCAGAAGCTGGCTGGGCATGGTCCTGGGCTCTAGGAGGTCCTGCTTGAGCAGGGGGGTTGGACCAGTTGGCCTCCAGAGGTCCCTGCCGACCACAAGTGTCCTGTGATTCTGTGATTAAATGGGCATTTCCAGGTCACCGATTCCCTAATCTTGTATGACCCCATGCAGTGGCAGGGTGCTGGAGGTCTGCACTCTGTAGCACACTGAAATTTGAGAATTTTGGTGGGGTTTTAGGAACGAAGGGTCTCCCAGCTGGTTTAGGTTTTTGAGAGTTGTTTTGTGGCTTGTAGTTTTCTAGAAGCTGAGAAGAAAGTAGTCCAGCAGACCCACATAGAGGAAGGATGGTCCCAATGATAGCTTGTGACTGAAACAGCACGCAACGACGTGGGGCAGATTTTCCAGGGCTATGGGTCTAATGTCAGGCTGTTGGCTCCTAGGTGTGACTCACAGGTAAAGCAGTGAAAAAACCCACCGTCTGGGCTCCTGCTGCTGAGCTGCACTGGATCACCCTTACACAAGGGCTCGTGGCAGGAGTGGAAAGCTGGTACAGAGAGAATTACCAGGTACTGCATGTTTTTGTAGTGTATAGCTGTAAAATAAACTGAGGTAATGTCTGCGTGATGTGGAATGATCCAATACTTACCTGGCTTCCCCTGCTTGTATCTCAAGTTAGTGCTCACGTACACCAGGATAAAAAGACCTAATAAATAAATGCCAATAGTATTCACGTGCATTTATAGCTCTGTGCAGTATGAGATGGTAATTCAAGACCAAAGTTTGGTATTATGTGGAGGGGGAATGAGATCGGGGTCATATTTGACTTGAGGACCTTTGGTACCATATGAAAACATTGTGGCCCCAGGAGGTAAGAGTGCTCATCTTGCATAAACTAGCTCTGATAACTTCTTAAAGCATATTTAACTTTGTATCTGCATCATACACCCTCTTCTTCCTGCTGCCTTCATAAATCTTTCAGAAAAGCAGGAAGTGGGCAAATTTTCTTTATCATAGGTCCCATCTGAATGTACTGTGTCTGCATAAAGCAGTAGTGTTTGGATCCAGTGTTAATGATCCTGGAACCACAACCTCAAACTTTGTGTGGAAGGGGGGGGTGGGTGGGGGACCCAAACCCAAACCTGCTATTAAATATATCAGACCTGGTTAAAAAATGAAGGAACAGAAATGTTTGCTCAGCGCTTCACAGAGTACCAGTTTGGATTATATGAGTAGCTGCTGCAGGATGTTAAGAATTTAGCAGGATTAAAAGAAATGATGATATTTCAACCCAGTTTCTGAAGGTTTATTAACCCCAAGTACAATTGAATAAGCTAGTTGTTAAATATTTGGATTAGAAGGAAACTAAATGTTCCTGGATGGCAAGTTATTTTATTGAAGTTGACTGAAGAATTTCTTTCTCAGCAGTCCTGATTTTTACTTTAAGTTGCTTGGATGGATAGATTTTGAGTATGATCCTGTGTTTAAAAGCTTTGCCCAAAGGTCTCTTGTCAAAACCACAAAATTGTGCAGAACTCTAGTGTGTGAGTTCAAATACTTCCTTTCCATTTTTTATTTTTATTTTTTAATACAAAATATAGGAAGTTACTATATGCAATTTCTCTATTAAAGGTTTTGTCCATACCAGGGAATCACAACTCACATGATAATAATTTGATGAGAAAGACGTATTAGGGCATTATTTTTCCCTTGAGAAATTAATGGATTTTACAAACATTTAGAGTAGATATCACTAGCAAATGGAAAAATTGCATGAACTAAAAATGAACCTTAAGGCTCAGATATCAGAACTCAATTGTCGAAACAGAAATGTTTCCAATGAATCCATTTTATAAAGAGGAGTAGGAAAGTTGTCCCCTCGGAAGGGTATTCCAGAGAGTAGCAAAAATTTGGCATTAGATGAGCCAGAAGGATGAAAAGTAGCCTAATTTACAGTATGACATTAGTAGCGTTGTGAGAGATGGCTGTAGAGGCTGTTGGGGAAGAGTCTTTCAAGGTTAACGAAACCAAACATTTAACCAGAAGAAAAAGAGAAGGAAGTTATTTTCTATTTTCTCACATCTTCTTCAACTTCAAAATCTAAGCTTGACACTGTAAAATTTCCAACTTTGCTTTTTCTGGGAAACATGCGCTTCTTGGCTCATACTTTGGCTTCCTCCTGCAGCTGAAATACCCATGTCGCATGAGCAATTTTGCATCTTTCCACTGAAGCCAGGGTGAGTTAGGTGAGGCCCTGGATTAGCAGAGTTTGACCGACCATGACCCACGAAGTAACTGGGAGTTTTGTGGAGTAAGTTGTGTTACTGGCCGTACGTGGTTGTGCCCTGTGTGAATGTGTTTTCTGCTCAGTGCTGGTCTCCTCTGGCAGAAGGTGAAGGTATCTGTAGGCTGTTATGGACATGCTGAAGGCACCGCCTTGCACTTGTAGTGTAACAAAACTGGGGAATGGTCTTTAGGTTAAAGCACCTTAAATATTAAGGATTGCAGCACTCCATTCTTTGCGAGCTCTTGCACTAATCTGCATTTAAAATTTTCTAATGTTCGTCACTGTCAGCAGCAATAACCTCGGGACACAGGGGATGTTTCCAGCATTGCTGGTGTAAATCAGTCTATACCGACAGTCCTGCTCAAGCTTTTGAGCAAGCTCATGGCTTCTCTCCTTGCTGGTGAGGTATGAGGGCTGTCTGCAGGCTCCCGGCGGCGGGCCTGCTAAATGGCCCTGCAAAAATTCACGAATTTGTAACATTTACAATGGAGTTTATTTTATAGCTCTAATAAAATCCTTCAGTGATAAATTATTTACATTAGTGTTGTTACTCCCTAGTATGAATCTACCATTCAAAGCAGCTGATCAGTCACTGCAACAGCCCCATTTTTTACAGCAATAATTCCCCAGGGAGCTCAGCACAGACAGCCACGGTGCATGGGCTGCGCTGCGGAGGGGCTTGCACCCCTCTCTACTCGTGAGCAGTTTTCTTATCCCAGCAGTCAGCGACGGATTTAAAGGCACACAACCAGACAGCAAGAACAGGCTGGGTTTGTACTGTATAAAACACTTTTTATATCAGTAATGCCATTGTTTTTATTTTTATTATAAATGCTAGTGTCTTATGCTGTTTCACCTAACAAATATAAGTTTGCACGTTGAGCCTCTTACACCACGAGAGCCTCTTTGGGAATGTGAGTGCCAGATTCCCACTGCTGCACTGATGAAAATTGAAGCTCTACTGTAGCTTTGACTCTTGAAAACAGAAAAGGAAAAGTTCAGGATAATCCCTATAAATAAATTTGCCTTCTATTACCACATTGCGTGCTGGTAGCTGGATTTTCATATTTCATAGTCTTTTCTCGGGGATGAATAATTTAGTATGTTTTGGAGGCATTGCCAAATAAATCCTAAAGAAAATAAAAGAATAAGAAGGGGGAAAAAGCTTGGCAAGGTTACTCACCCATTGAAAATTGTGTCTATGTGAATGCATATAGGTATGTGCATGCTGAATTTACAGTCAACTCACATTTGTTAAAGGCCTTTGCCCACCCACACATAGTCAACTGTTGAGTGCCACCAGAAATTCAGCATAAAAGTCACTTTGGGCATGCCAGTTTTCTCCCCTGAGCTGGAAAAGCCATTCTGGGGATGATAGTCCAGGAGATCCACCGGGTTTCAGACAGTGAAGCATTTTGCAAGTTCTTCCTTAAGGATTTTAGGGGCAGAAATGCAAGTGAGTTAGAAGAAAAAACAGGTAGAAAAGCTGCTTAAATCAACCAGTCAACATAGAAGAGCATGTCACTGCAATTTGTGATGGGTTTTAACATTAACAGCAGTAGTACAGCAGCAGGCAGAGCCATCAGGTTTTCCACTCAGGTGTGATGGGGTGATAATGCACAGGGAGAAGCCAAAGAAAGAAAACCAGATATTCTACTCTGTTCTGTGTCTGGGGTTTGTTCATCAATGAGTCTTTTACCAACTCTGAGCAATTCTGTAACAGAAGGGGCCAGTGCTGCTGTTGGGGTTGGTTTCTCAGCTTGTTGCCTGGGCTGTTATATTAATTACGGATGTTTTTTTCTTCCTCATTGTTGGGCTGGATGGGTCAGCGTTGTAACCTCAAAGGATTTCTTTGCAATGAGTCTAAGAAACTGCACAACCTTCATTGTGTAACCGACAGTCTCCACCCTCCTACTCTGGTTCTTGTGGCTCTGAATTTATTGGGGGTGTGGGTTAGAAGATGAAGATCAAAATATAATTCCACACAGAGATAACTGAGCTCAGCTACCAGCAGCCGCACAGTTTCTTCTCGCCGGGATAAATCACCCCAGGCGAAGCGAAGCTCCTCGCTGCGATGCCTTGGCTGTTCCCAGCAGCCAGCCTACCTAGTTTTACAGCTGCTTTAGTGCATCATTTCCCCTGTGTAAATAACCACTTCAAATGTCGAGGGCTCGGGAAGGAGACAGACTGTCTAATTGCCCTCTCGGTGCCCTGGATATCAGAGTTTCACCCAGGGGTCCCTGGGACCTCGTGGCTCTCTGCTTTAAAGGTTATCACCCAGGAGGCAGCCAGTCCTGCATGGAGGAGGTGGAAAGTCTATCAGTCCTGGTAAATCTTGTGCGCAGCTCTTGCCTCTTCTAAGACATTCAGGCCAGTTTCTCATTTTAATTTGCCTATTCTGCGTTCCCTAGGATGACAGGGAGTCCTCCTGTACCAGGCATTTTTCTCCCCATAGAGGTACTTATCCCGTGTAATCACATTTCCTCTCCAATCGAGCTCTCAGCCCATGGCAATTTTCCCAGTCCTTGAGTAATTTCTGTAGTTCTTTTCCACACCAATTTTTCAACCTCCTTTTAGAAATGAAAGCACAAGACCTATATTCAGTATTGAATTCTCAGCTACACCACTGTCAGGTATACAGAGAGAAATTAAATTTTTTCCTCACCTATTTAAGCACATCCAGGGATGACTATGGCCCAAATCACCAACTTCCCTGAGGCTTCTTTCTGGTCTCCTCTGTTTCATTCACTGTGCCTTAAGCTTTCATCACTCTGCGCTTGCATCCCGGACTTACCCCATTCCTTTACTGGGGTCAAACGCACCCTTTGCAGGAGCTCTTTGTTAGCTCTGCAGAGCACTGGGCTCTCACATTGACTGGGCATCCTCCTGGCCATCCGTGACAAATGGGGACTGGCGACCAGCGGGCCCCTTTCCTCTAAGATACTGTTTGTTATAGCTGCAGAGAAAAAAAACAAAACAAAACATGAAAAACAAGCATGAAAGAGGTAAACCAAAAGGTTTACCCGCTCTAGACAGTGACTTTTGTAAGCCTAGCATGTTAAGAAATACCTGCGAGTGTTAATTTTTCAGCCTCTTGAACAACTCTTCTCTATGTTGAGAGAGCAAGCTGCAAAGCTGGTTCCAGTTCTGCACTTTAATGTTCTTCGGCTTCAGCCCAAAATCGGTGCTGGAGGCTCAGCAGGAAAGTGAGCCAGAGACCTCCCAGCAAATGGCCTGGTCCTTGCCCCTCCGCTGCACTCGAGAGGCTGCTGGGAGGTGACCTACCACACGCTTTTCTTCTTCTCCCTCGGCCTCCAGTCCCAGCAACCCTCCTGGCTACAGCATCATTGAGAACTCATGTTATTTCTCTTGCCTGCTATGAGCATGTTTTATTGGGAGACAGTCATTTTGGGGGGGGGTGGAGGGGGGTATTGCAGTCTTGCACGGGCGACCCGCATCGTCTCTCTTTGCATGTACTCAGCTGTACTTAAAGACACTCGGCTTCTGTGTGCATGGATCACTACATGAACTATATTGCCCTAAATAAATCTCTTATCTGTTTTGTCAATCTTCCCGGCAATGTGTAAGGAGAGAAAAGAGTGGATTTGTTATTTTGTTGTACTTCCAGTTCATTAATGAATAAAGAGCATATGGTGATGTCTGGCTGAGGCTGCCAGAAAGCTCTTCCATAGTTCTCTGCTGCCAACGTTTTTTGAGATCCACTAGTTGGTCAGTGTTTAATCATTTCAGATGTTTTGCACTGATGTGATCTAACACTAAGGCTTGGGAGGGCTTATTTATTAAAACATAAATATATGTGAGTCTCAGTCTTCTACAGCTATTCACTGGTAGTAATAACATACCCTATTTGAGGTGTGTTAATTAATCTGTCATTAATTAAAAGTAAAGACATAGGTACAACCTCCGGTTGAGAAGGATGGTAGACAGGAGAGCTGGAGATTGAAAGGATGTGCCGAGGGCTGCCACAGTATGCTTTCCCTTCCTTAACTCTCTCAACCATCCACAGCTGGCCACTGCCAGAAGCAAGGCTAGGCAAGGGAAACCTCCTGTCTGACCCGGTTTGGCAATTTGCACCTTCTCGTGTAGTTACAAACTCTTTACTTATTTCCTGTGTCCTCTACCTGTGTGATATTTAATGCATTGCAGTACTAGTAGTTGAGAGCAAACACTGCAGGAAAATATTCAAGACACAACACTTCCATCTGCCAGCATCTGTCCAGAAACATCAGTAATCTCTCTAGAAGTTGCATAATGGAATTCATGTGTTGTCGCTGAAACAAAATTACAATATTGAAGTCTTTTCTGGTTCAGCTTTGTAAAAACCAGGTGGAAATCCCTCCCACTCAGGAAATTGTCTGAGACATCCTGCATGTATGTTGCCTGGTGGGCTTACCGCTGGCGTCACCGGGCAGGGTGGACCTCCTTTCTGTAGGGCTTTCCTGCCTTCAGAACCTGTGCGATCCTCCACGCGAACACCTCGGCATATCCCAGGGTGCTGAATCATCTCCTTTCTAAACAGCACTGTCAAGTGCAATCTGGGTGGTCAAATTAATCCCATACCTTTTGGTATTTGGCAGCAATTTGACAGGGATGACGGCAGTTTTGAGCACAAGCAGAGTGCAATCCAGGCAGTTCAGCCAAGCAGCCAGAGTTTCAGACCTTGTCTCAATAAATCCTTCTGCAGTTCATACATCAGTAAAGGTAGTCGTGCTTGCAATTTATAAAAAACTTGTGTGTGGCACAAGAGTTTTAATAGTCCAAATGCTACCTTTTAAAGACTGAAGTTGAAATCCCATTCTTATTGAAGCCAATGTTCAAAGATCCCATTGCCATAGTGGGGCAGAATTTCAAATAAAATACTTTAAGGTGTTCTTTTACCCACTTTTTGGTGGCTGTTCTGAATTGCCAGTGATTTCCTGGGGCACTGCTCCTCTGGCATGGTATGTGATGGGTCTCACTCTATCCTAATAGTCTTGTCCCTGCAAAAGCTCCCAAAAGCAGTGCATTGTTCTGAAGGAAAAAAAAAGAGTAAAAAACCGGAACAAGACAAATGAAACTAAAACAAAAATAAACCCTGCTAAGACCCCATTCCCGTGTATAAAGACAGGTGTTAGGTAACTGTCTTCCATAAAAGAAAGCAAAAGGATTTCCCTTGGGGTGGAAATAAAAATATTTTTGTTGAAGCCTTCTGCAAGAGCTCTCATTTTCCCCGTAATAAAGCTTTGACTGTCTCGTGATTTCAGCTGCGTGATGGAGCCCTGTCAGCGTTGCCCCCCTTGCCCCCACCCAAGTTTTAATTTCCCCTCTCATCCGCCTTCCCACCAGCAGAGCTTGAGCCGGGAAGAGGCGCGGGGGCTGCAGCAAGGCGCTGCCCCTTCTGCACCCCCCCCCGGGGCTGCTGAGCATCGCTCGCGCGGCCATCGCGTTTCCAAGTGCCTACGGGCTACATCAACCGCGGGCGGTCCATTCGATCGTCGCTTTAACTTGTCTTTTTTTAAGAACGAAAAGGGAATTGATGGAGATCGGAGGTGCTTCGCGTCCCCTTGCTGCGGCAGCGCGTGGGCCGGGGGCAGCGGCAGGGTGCTTTTGCTGTGGATGTTCCTCTCGTTCCCCGCAGCAAAGCTGCAGGAGATCCCGGCTACATTAACTTGCTGCTGCGCCTCATCCTTCCATCAGTCAGCTTCCCCTGGTGCCCTTGGGCTTCCCGAGATATGAATTCTTATTTTTATTCAACTACAGCTTTATAAAAACATCTCCAGCTGCACTCACCCCTGCTCGCAGAGTGACAAACAGCCGCCCTGAGCCACCCGAGGTGGCTGAGGTTTCTGCCTTGCCAGACCCGGCGTGTTGCCATGGAAGGGGAATCGCCAGGAAATGCATTGCTTGCACGTAGCGCCAGCAAACGGCATAAATCATTTGTTTTCGAGTCAAGTCGCAAAGAACCGCTTTCTCTGTTCCTAGCTGCAAACTTTGCTATTTTTACCTGTGACTTTCTGCAAACCGGCTCCCCCCCCATGCAGAGCATCTGTGGTGTGGCAGCTGGCCAGGACAGTGTGTCACAACCCATTGCATCTACACGTCGTGGGATGCTGCCTCACGCGAAACGCAGATGTGATCAGGGCTTGGTGTCGAGGTGTAGCAGGCTGAACCTGGAGAGGCTTGGGAAAGATGTGTGGCCAAATAGATGAGGAAGAGAGCGAGGTATCAGACACGCTGCATGCATGGTTTGAAAGAAATGGAGCTTAACGCGAGCTTTTTAGTAACTGGTGTTTGCTACAGAGGTGGAAAGGAGAGGGTGAAATATGGGTGCTTTTTTTTGCTAAACAGCTGTGCAGCGAGTCTCAAGGGTTCAAAGAGCACCGAGGTGCAGTCTGGAGCATCGTTTTCTGTCCTGCTTCTTGTTGATTGATCCGATAGCTTGAGGTAAAATGCAGCATTTGAGTCTCCGCAGGTTTAGTTTGCTTTGTTCACAGGTAAGGATTTGTTTTCATAAGGGGATTGCATTTTCATAAATACAAACATTCAGTCATGATTTAAGGAGGGTGAGAGAAGAGCCTGGACAGCAGCAGTATGGAGTAGTGAGTGCCCGGAAAACTACTGGTGTGGATGGATGCTGGAGTGAGACAGAATAAAAGAGTGAAGTACCAACCTCAGTAGTGCCTGGGAGGTTACTTGACCTTTTCATTTTTACATTTTCAGTCACTGTTTTAGCTATAAAGGAGCATCCTAGCTGAGTTTCCTTCCTGGTCACTGAAGTCTGCTATGTTATTAATTACTTTAGGCTATGCTATGGTATATGCTATAGCAAAAGCAATCTTTCTAATAGGAGGGATCCTGCAGCCCACTATAGCAAGGTGAGGGCAGCACTGAGCCTTTAAATTCTGCATCAAAGTCATATTCCTGTTCTCTTTCTTTCCAAGGTGGTAGGTCGGGTGAATCTTTTCGTCTGAGGGCAGTTTTGGTGGCTGACTGGAAAGATCTTATCTCACACATGTGCACCAGCTCATCCGTGCAGCTGAACTGGAACTAACTGGTCTGGAGCATGCATGGATGGGGATTTTGGGTGGGCGTGGGGGGAACTGGGCACCGAAGGAAAGGCTGTGCGTAATTTGAGAACTAATCCCTGGCATTTCCACTGGATATTCCTCCAAGGCGCTTAGCTGGCAAGAAGTCTTTTTACACGAGAATAAGAAAAACGTTCCTAGAACATGATCATTGGATTCTTGCACTTGAGAGTTTCTATTGGAAATGTAATTTTTGGAAGTGCTCAGGAAAGTAAAAGAAATAGACTGCTAATATACTGTCAGAAATTTGCCTTCTAGGATGTGGTTGCAGTATTGGAGCAATAAGTCTTAAGATACATTTGAAATGTCTCAGATGTGTTCAGTAATCAGGCTTCCCAAAATCTTTTATGTGTGTTCTCAGTAGCAAAGTTTCATAATCCCTCTTGGTCTAGCACAAACAAGTCCAGAAACACCACCTTTGTAAAAGAAAAATAGGTGTGTTCTCGGGTGGTTTCCTGTGCTGCAAGAGAGCTGCCCTGAACACGTCTGTGAAATTCAGACACAAAGGCTTTATGCCAACCTGCTAGATGCCGGGGCTCCTTCTCCAGAACCATCAAATCTCACCTCACTTGCTGGGAGCAGCACACACCTCAAGATACCCCGTTCCCTGCGTCGGCTTGGGCACTGCAACAGCAGTCAGCTGTACTTCGGCTGGCTTGTTTCCTTACCGGCCTTGAAGCGTCGCTGCCTCTTAGAAGTCTGGAGTGAGCTGCACAGTCTGAAAAGTTCAGTTTGGGGTCAAGTTTCCTGAAATAGTACTGAGCTGTGCGAGGCAGAGGAGAACCTAATCCTCCTGCCGTGGGAAGGGGTGTCTGGATCTGACCCACCGTGGCTGCTGCATCCGTTACTGAGCATCTGTGGGCATCAACGCAGGCACTGTCACTCATCGGGGAGAAATACGCACGCATACGAAAATGGATGGCGCGTCTTCGTAACGAGGGGCTCAGCTTTGTACTGCGGATCAGCCTCACAGCTGTGATTTCTAAGCAGTGATTTGTCTGCACGGGTAAAAAACAGACCTGTAGCTGCTCCGGTGCCAGCGAGAGTCCAGCTGATGAGTGGTAAATAGACGGACACGGGGCTTTGTCCTGCTGCGGTCTCGGGGCTGAAATAGCTCTGTGATCACACAGGTGCTGGGTGCAGGAGGGCAGAGGAAGGAGAAAAGCCCGTTTCCCACCCTGAACCTCAATCGTGGTCTAAGTAGGGTGGAGGGAGGATATAGCCTGGAGCAACCCTAAGGATTTTTAAGGAAACGGTGAATTAGGCTCCATTTGGGATGGTCCAGAGCTGTCCCACCAGAGATTTTTTTTAATGCTTTGAAGAGAATGACATTTTTATTTGGAGATGCTGTTCTTCTACACGGATTTTGGGCATGTTGGAGAACTTTGCATCTGTCTCAATATTTAGCGTGTGATTCCTTATTTATTTTTTCCCTGCAACTGCACAAGCCCAAACAAATTCTCTGCCCTTTCTTCTGTCAGCGCTCTCTCCGTTCCTTGTGCTTCCCTGTGCGTACATCTCCTGTCACTGTAGATCACTCTTACACGGTAGAGCGGAGCAGCCAGCACCTCCGGGGCAGACGGGGACTATCAGCACTGGCTTTTGTTAGCCAGAAATACGGGAAACCGCTATCAGCTTCTTTCTGATGCACTTCACCTCTCATGGGTGAACTGGAGCCGGACTCATCCGCTCACCAGAGCTGAGTCAAGCTTAAAAGCCTTTCAAGCCACGACCCTGCCAGCGCAGCCTGGCTGATGGGAGCTCTCCTGCCCGCTTGCCAGTCCCAGGCATTTTGCACTGAAGAGGTCCTTCCCTCTGGCGAGCCCTTGGGCTGTCTCAGGCTCTGACCTTGCTCTTCAGTTCATAAGAATGAAATGGGAGAAAGTTTTCATTTGCTGTGGAACAAATAAGCTGACTCTGACACGCTGCACAGTTTTAGTCAGGCAGGGGTTGCAGAGGAAGGTGGCAGAACAGATGTTCTTCTTCAGGTCCCTCTTGCAAAAAAACCTCTGGCAGATCAAGTGCTGCCTTTGTTTCTAAAGCTGTTCTCATGCCCTGATTTCAGGGGATCTGGTGAACAAGTACAGGTGAAAGTAACGTGGCATCTCATGGTCAAATGCACATAGAGCAACACAAAAGGCAGAGCCTTTGGGATGTTCTTACATAAGTGTGTTTCTGGCATAGATAACAGTGCAGCCAGGGGAGAATTCAATGTGTGAGCAGTGTGAATCGAGAGCCTTGCTCTCAGTTGCTGGAAAAAAATCTCACTGGGGTGACTGCCAAAGCAAAGGTGGCACAAAGATGGGCTTGCAGACCTCCAATACATTGGTGGCAAATAAAAGAAGGGACTTTGTAAGTAATAGAGACTACTACTAACAGACAGCAACTGATTTGTTTCTATGGCGATTTTGATCCTTTTTGAAGCAGACTCCTTGGCACGGTGGGCAGGTTTGAGGAGAGCTGTGTATCCTTCCTGGGGGTCCCCACCTCCCTCAGAGGGTGAGGCTGCAGCCGTGGGAGGTAAGGCAATACCCTGCTCCTGTAGTGCAGCTGAATGCCAAAATTTGGCCCTTTTTGGTGAGGCAGTGACCCTTGGCGAGGCAAGATGAGTGACCCCCACAGTGGCAGCAATTCTTTGGCTTCCGTGCTTGATGCAAGGTCACGTCTCACTTTCCCAGGAAAAGTGAGGAGGTCTCCAGGCTTCCTCTGAAGAACAAGAGGAGCACTGAAGGATGGGAGGGCTCAGAAGCTACTGCTCAAGGGAGCCCCAAGCTCATCGTCAGGCTGCTGGTCATTGCATTGTGGACCTTCCTCCCCACGCCTTTCCCAGGAAGCTTATCACATTGCGGCACGGCAGTGCAGAACACGGTGCTCCTCTCTGCTGGAGCATGCAAATGGCAGGGATACCTCGAAGGCTAGGTGCTTCTGGCACTGCCCCACCACTAAGGGTTATCTCGGTTAGGGTACATATTAACGTCTGGTATTTGGCTGCTTGTTGGCTGGTCCCCATCCCTGTTCTTGGGAGGTGTGGAGATGCATGTCCACTGTCCACCCAAAAGCATGTCCCTGGAGGTTTCTCAATGGCAGGCCTGCCTGGGTTTGCAGTCTGGGCAGCAACCGTTGCTCCCTGCCTTTTCTTCTCATAAGGTGATGTGCGCCTTGAGCCTTCCCTCCTCAAGACTGGTCTGCAAGACGGGGAGGAAAGCTCTTCAGCCGCCTCAGTGGTGACAGTATCTTAGGTGCCACTGCCCTGAACTGTGGGGACTTGGCATATGCTTCTCTGATGAGCTGCCCTGCCAGCTCTTTGGGGGGATGCTGATTGCTGTGCTTGGGCACAGGAACTGGAGATGACTTCTAAAGGATGAATATGTATGGCCTTGGAAGAGTTGATAAAGCCTAAATCAAAATGGAAACTGTAAGCTATTCCTGGTGGCAGATCTATGGAGGGGGCTGGTTTAGGTCCTGAACTTATGTTTATAGGCAGAAAATGGAGTTTAAACTAACATGTGCAAACATCTTTCTCTTGAGATGTTTTTAAGCTTTTTCTCTTTTGACTGAAGATCTCAAACCCAGTAAGAAAATTAGAGGATGGGGAAATCTTGGTGAGTTTGTAAATGACTTAGAGAGAAAGGTACAGAAAATAGGACATGTCTGAGTCTGAGGATGCTGAAGCATTGCTGAAGTTCCTTTTGTTCTCTAATGACAGAGAAGTCTGCCAATCTTGGCTCCGCTGCAAGCTTCACTCTCTGTAATTAAAAATCAATTAGTATGTTTAGCAATTATCTAATTAACTTACTAAAGCTATCATGTTAGATTCATATCCAAACATGCCTCTAAATTGTATGTGTTAGTAATAATGTAAATGATGCATTTATTGCTCATGTAAGTTTGAATTAATTGAAGCACGTGACGTTTTTGTTAATTTTGCACATACCTAATACACTGTACTTGGGGATCTTTGAATAGCCAATCAGGATCATGAAAACTTTCCTGGGAACACAATTTTGCAAGTCCTCTGTACGTAGGACTTGCTCCCTGAAGCTCAAGTGTGAGAAATAGTGCAAAATGCTCCTCGACGCCAGCATCAGCTTGCAGGAGAGTTGAAGTCAGTGCAGTTTGACTGTCCTGGGGCTTGCTCTCAGGTAAGTTGGTGTTTCAAAGGACCGAGTATCAGGCTGTACATTGAGCAGTGTCCCTGCGCTTGGCTAGTGGTCTTGCACCCAGTGCTTCTCTGTTTCATTTAGACTGGGATCTTCATGCAGCGAGAACAATCTCCCGACCAGTTGTATTCACAGCACTTACTGTGTGTACCTGCTCACAGCTAGGTCCTCTCAATAATAATAGAAAACCCATCTGATGCCAAGGACCCCGTTGTTTCCTGCATTCAGAGGTGAGGTGAAATTCATTATTGAGTTAGCATTTAGAAAGCCATCTATTAAGCCAGCTTAGGTAGTTTTCTCTGCTGCAGCAGCTCTAACAGGTACCAAAAAAAAGGAAAACATCTATCTTCTTGCAATTAGCTCTAGAATGGGAAATGGGAACAGATTTTACAGCCTCTGCTCTTTCTGAAACTACCTGGATGCCAACCCTTTCCTGGGAACTTTGCTGTTTGATGTGTTAATGAACAGGGTATATAGGAAGGTAAAATAGCCTTGTAACGTGTACCAGTGGCTTTGCAGAGCCAAACGTTTATTTAGTCAAGTAAACTTAACAGCTTGAGTGTTTGCTGATGGGAATTTGAGAAAATCCAGAGCAAAATGCACGACCAAATAGTACAGACCCCATTTCAAAAGATGGTTTTGGACTATCAGTCTGGATTACAGGGAAGGCTCCTTGCGTGTTCAGGCAAAGTGACTAAAAGATGAGAGGTGCTGCTGGTGACGTCTGGAGCTCATTCCCTCTGCAGCTTTGGGATAGTTGCAAATGCATGTGTTGCCAGGCAGTAATAAAGACAGAAAGCAATGCTATTGTAAAGCCTCAACTGTCTGAAAAAAAAAAGATCAGTGAAGCTCTAGAGGTTTTGCAGACCCTAGTCTAGGGCTGTTCTCTCCCCTTGATTAGAAAAGCAGTTTCAAAATCAGACATCTGTATATTCAGCAGCTTCAGCACTACCAAGCAGGATTTATGAATCCATGTGAGCTTCAAAGCTGGTCACTTCTACCTTATTAATAGCAAGGAATGTGGCCAGAGAGAGAGTACATAGCCACTAAACAGTGGTGATAAAGCTATCTAATTGGCTTCTTAAATTCCCTGGGAAACATTTGTCCTTGGTAAGAGTAGGCATAGGTTGTTTGGCAATGTGGAAGCCAGAGCTGCATGAGATGTAATGGTGTATGTCGGATGCTTGTGTGAGTTATTCCGGTCTGGATCCTATGGAAGCTGGGTATCTCAGATCCTTCAATCAGTTAAGAACCTCTAAGGTGAAAAAATAAAATAGAAAGGGCTCTCCCTGGGAAATATAAGCATAAAGTGGCTGTGGGACAGATATGTGAAGGTCATTAGGTGTCTAAAGATGCAGATAGGTATTTCTGAAGAAAAATGCATCCAGCAGTCAGTGGAAAGGAAAGTAGAGAAGAAGTAAAAGCTAGTTCAGAATATGAACAAGGAGCTCTGAGTAAGCAGGATTAAAGAGAGGACGGGAGGCAGGTGAAGAGGTGAAGGTCCAGATGTATTGAAGCAGGACTGGTGTTTAAGAGCGTGCTTAGACCCAGTGTCTGGTGTTCAACAGGGATGTGACTCCAGTGTCCTGGAAGCCAACCTGCCCCATGGGGTGGCGAAGAGGACAGAGCCGGGCTTGGGGACAGGGCTGCTTGGGGGGGGCAGGGGGAGGAGCTGGCAGCAGTTCTGGGGATGGCTGGGAAGAGAAAGACAAGAAGCAACTAGAGTAGTAAGTAATAAGTCTTTAAAAAGTCCCATGGTCTGGAATAGCCCGTTGGCCAGTTTGGGTCAGCCGCCCTGGCTGTGTTCTGTGCCAACTTCTTGTGCCCCTCCAGCTTTCTGGCTGGCTGGGCTTGAGAAGCTGAAAAGTCCTTGATTTTAGCCTATACACTACTTAGCAGCAACTGAAAACATCAGAGTTATCAACATTCTTCTCCTACTGAACCCAAACCAGAACACTATACCAGCTACTAGGAAGATAATTAACTCTATCCCAGCTGAAACCAGGACAAAATCACATACAAAAATCAAAGCAAAAAGTTTTGTGTTCACTCATTATAGTGCTGTAAAGCTGTGGCTCTGAGGACTGTCCAAGCAAGTGTTTCTTCACCATAAATTATGGGACTGTAAATTGTATGCAAAGTCTTTAAAGCAGATAGAGGTTTCTGTTTTATGCCACTTTATGTGAGATATGTAATTTTGCAAATACGTATTCCCTTCTGTTCTCAGATCCTGACAACTTAAAGGGCATTTAATATTATGATTGTTACTGAGAAGGAAACCAAACATTTCTTCACTATACCTGACCTCTTATAGCACTTACAGCTTTTGGAGTTAACAGCAGGCACTAGAGCAGGTGACTGATTTTATCTTCCTTAACATCTTGCTGACATTCATAGGTTTCTGCCAAATGCACTTTCTGTGTTTGGTGTTTCATAACTACATGAGATCCTCTTAAAAACTCGTAAGTGCATGATAGAAAAGACATGGTCTTCCAAGAGCAGAAGCCCACTAACTTGCATTCCTGTTCTGCCACCCAGAACAGAAAATGCATTAAGGTCTATTTAAAGTTTTCATTGTTTTCTTTGTGGTTGCTTTACAACCTACTGGAGCTGCTGAACCGTGTCATAAGTTTGGAATAATTTAAAAGTTTTCTCCAAGAAGTAAGCAATTATCCTATTTGCAGCTGCCTATTTCCAGTGTGTTCTCCACTATAGTAGTTGGAGAGCATAGTTTTGTTTGTGGCTCTGGAAGCGCCAGAGAGGGGCAATAGAAACAATAAACTAAACCTAAAACCAATTCTCCGTTTTTAAAGTGTGGCCATAGAAGAATCTCCCTTTCCCCTTCCTCCAGGCCTCTGTATGGTCACTTCCATTTGGAAATATTTCTCTTGTGGGAACTTTTCCTCAAAGGTTTGATACCAAATCCTGATGTCTCCAGTAATTCCTGTGGGAAGCCTTTGAGCACCTTTGTAACACTGCTTTGGAATGTTGTGCGGTCCCTAAATAATGCATCCTCGCTGCTTCTCTCTGCAGAAAGAAGGCATTTCATTTTACAGGCAGAAGGCTGCATTTGGAAAGAAAGACAAAGTAATTTAAACAAGGCTATATATCAGGTCACTACCACAGCTCAACCTCATCTGCTGTTATTCTCCAGTGTTTGTTCCTTGTTGAATGCTTCATTTTTTTAGTGTAGTGGAAAAAGGATTAAAGCTATATATGCTTGAGGGGGAACTGAGATTTTCTCTCTTCCATTTCCCCTCTCCCTCTCCAGCAAGCCTTTGCCACACAATCATTGCTTATTTTAAAAGTACCACGCAGAAGTAATGTAGAAAAAAAAAAGAGGAGTTGACTTTAAGATGAATTAATTTCCTGCTTATGTATCTAACAAGGTACTGAGCAGTTCTGAAGCCTGGTCTGGATTGTGATCCCAAATACTCAGCAGACTGGCCCGTGAGCTGATGTTTACATGCTGTCGGTTTTTCCCTGGGCTATTAGTGACAAGTGACTAAGGGCTTGCTAGGATAATCCTTATGGTGGCTTGGTACTTAACCATACCACCGGTGCCGGGCAACCCTCCTCCCCCAAGCCCCTCAAAACCCACAAAACCCCCTTCTCAGTTCTGCAATATATCAACAAATCAATGTTTTAGAGTTCTCAGGCTTGCAAGTATTTCACAATTATTATCCATAGGCGGGACAGCAAAACCGTACAATTTTTCTGTTCCTCTCCAGGCTCGAAGGCAAGAGCCCACAGGGTTGTGGAGGATGGGAGAGGATACCTGGAGCTGGCTGCCTTTGCTCAAGCTCTGTGGCTGTGACTGCCAATGCCCTAGCAGCAGATAACTTACTGAAAAAAAAAGAGCTGCTTGATAAATCCCTGACCAGGTCCTCTGGCTTGCAGGAAACCTAAAATCATGCAGAGCTTTCCAGTCCTGGGGATGGGGTGAGCTGGCTGCTGAAGGGCTGGTGAGCTGGCCAGGAAGAGGCGTTAGAGCTAATATTAAAATAGGCAACTTGAATAAGAAAATGGGAGCTTCCAGCTTTGATTCTGAGCAGCAGGACAAACTGGCTGAGAACAGGAAGGTGGAAGGTAACTCATGAACATGACCATGAAATACAGAGGTCACAAACCGTAGGAAGGCAATGGAAGAATAAAAAGTGCACAATATGGAAAAAAACCCCACCTCCCAAAAACCAAGGGAAAAAAACACCACTGACCTTCAATAGGTCAAAGTCCAATGAACTCGGAACTGGTAGGTAAGATCCTTTGGAAAACAAGCCCCAACGAATAAAGTTCAGGAAAGTTGGCAGTTCTTTAAAAATGCTATTAAGGGCACAGGTACAATCCATCCCAATGCGTAGGAGCGATAAGAGGGGTAGTAGGAGACCACGGTGGCTAAATCGTGAGCTCTTTTGTTGACTCTGAGCAAAAAGGAATTGTACAGAAAGCAAAAAGTGTATCAGCTGTCTGAAAAACAGAGCGTAGGAGAACGCTGTAAGCACAGAGGAAAAAGCAGAAATAGAAAGTACAAAGCAAGGGTCAAGTAGAAAGGCACTCAGAAGTGCAGCTGCATTAGCTGCAAGAAGAGGCCCAGGAAACTTCTGGGTCGTGACTGGATGAACGCAGAGCGGAGACTTGCAGATGGTGCCTTCAGAGATGGCTGAAGTGCTGAGTGCTTCTCTTTCCTCACATCTTTGCTGGAAATCACAACAGTCAACACCATTAACAAAGAGGTAAGCACTCGGGCTAAAAGAGGGAAAAGACTTTTTTTAATAAAGTGTTTGCATAAGGTAACTGCTGTTGAACCAGCCTGGTTTGAGACTACCATTTTGTTCTCACTGATCATTAGCAGTTACCCGTGAAGAAGATGGGAGAGGGTGGCTCAGGATGGGAAAACAACTAGCAAGATCAAGGATGGAATTATATCTGGGGTCACCTTAATTCTTGGAGCAGAGGGCTGACCCCAAACAAGTCTCAAAAGAACAGGACTGTGCACCGAAGGTGATGTCAGTGAAACTGTCCCCATTTACAGCAGCTGAGGCTCTTGGGATTTCTATTTGTTTAACAGAAGCTGGTGGTAAATATAAATCAGTATGTAGCTGTGAGCTTTCCATTTCCTTGTCCCTATCTCAGCTTTACTAGATAAAAATTATATTTTGAAAGGTCAGTGCTTGTGATTTAACCGTAAACCACAAATACCTTCTTGAACAAATGTTAGAGGTCTAGTTTACCATTGCAGAGAGTTTACATGGAAATTATGTACAGAAGCTCTTTGGGAATTTTACATGTTCACAGTCATCAAGAAGGTTTCAGTGAAGCAAGTAGCAGTGGTGCAGCATTAAAAAAACACCTCTGCATTGGCAGACATTAAATTGCAGCAGGAATTCATGGCTCCTGACCAGGTCATAGCTACACTGTGTGTGTTGAAAAAAGGTATTTTTCCGGCACTTTGCTAACTAAAGGCTCTGTTGGCAGCTGTCTCCAATAATCAGGTAAAACCCTCCCTTGCAAATACCTCAGCTGACTGTGGGTATGGAAATGCCGTTGCCCAGGGAGCATGTGTGCAATGGGCTGCACGAGTCTGACAAATGAAGCAGATGCTTGTTCTAATTGAGTAACCTGACCAGAACTGGAGCCTTTATAATAAAGCCAGATGTATTGGCCAAGGCTCCTCCTGGGACACTTTTCTTCATTGTGGGGAGTAAGAAGAACCTGGGAGAGGCAATACTGGCAGAAGCGATTTTTGTAGCGCTAAGGTAAATCACAGCCTTTCACTAGATGCTATCTTGGAGCAGGGAAGATACCCCTACACTGACATTTTCCTTTCCCTGTGCCCCACCAGGTCCATTTCCAAATTCATGCAAAGGCCTGAGAGGCCCAGATAGCTAGACATTTATTCTTGCTGGCAGGGTTGTTGATGAGCTGACAGCCTGATGGGCTGGCAGACACTTCATGTGCAGGCATAAAGGCAAGCATCTGCAGATGAGCAAACTCAGGTCTAGACTCCATTTTCTCATATTTATCCCCACTGTTTTCCCCTGAAAACACAACTGAATGTCATGGGTGGTATTTTTCTCTGGAGAGGAAATGTAGAGGAGAGGCATATAGAGGTCTATTTAAACATCTCAATAAATGGATGAATTTTTCAGTTGCAATTTTTCTTGATAAAATTTCATCCATTTACTGTGATGGGTTGACCCTGGCTGGATGCCAGGTGCCCACAAAAGCTGCTCGATCATTCCCCTCCTCAGCTGGACAGGGGAGAGAAAATATAATGAAAGGCTTGTGGGTCGAGATAAGGACAGGGAGAGATCACTTAGCAATTAGTGTCATGGGTAAAACAGACTTGACTTGGGGAAGTCAATTTATTACCAAATCAGAGTAGGATAATGAAAAAATAAAAACTAAATCTTAAAACACCTTCCCCCCACCCCTC